>JAFIRS010000344.1:0-600000 GCA_018342105.1 Gonioctena quinquepunctata
CACACCTGACATCAATTGTTTTGCCCTGACTACGGGGTGTTGTGATTTAACCCACCACACCTGTAGTACCAGACGTTATTCGTTAGGTTGGAAAAACGGTATTAAGAGCAATCGCCTGTCTGAAGAAGGTCGATACTGAAACTAGGTCTGGAGCGGCTCAGATCTGATTTCATTTCTCTTAAATACCGGAACATGGGCTGTTTATTCAGGAAGTACTACCGTTCAGAAAGATTCGAAAGGTTATTCATAAAAGAAAATAAATAAGGACTGCACTCATAAAATGTTAAAATGTATATATATATTTAATAAAACTTCACACAATTCTCTCAAATCGTCTATGGACGAAGGATGACAATAATATTCATACAATGCAAATTTGAATAAAGTGAAACTAATGTAGCGTATTGGCAGATAATTCTGCAATGGGCTTCTCAATAGAAATACTTTTACTAAAAGAAATCTTGCAATCAAGTGCTGCAAACGACTAACAATAATTCTCTTTTCGAAAACTTGGTGATCTTGAAAACTATGGACATACTTTATAGACACATACACATTTTAATGGGTTGGGTTTTGCCATAAACATAAATACAGAAAAACAAACATGAGACTCACCCTGTTTAACACTTATTCACTGGATGTAGTTTTAAAAGGGCAATTAGATTAGACTTTATTATTCGTTTTCTCCCGCGTCAATCGGTTATTCTAATTAATTCGTCCGGTATATTCGTATACAGTTAAGGTTTTTCTAAGTGATCGTGAACCATTGAAATTGCCGAAATCCCGTTATTATCTCTGTTTTGGAAGCTTTTACAATTTGTGGAAACTATACTGTTCACTCGTGTTTTTTACTAGGAGCTGCAATACTTGATTTGAATCGGCTGAGTTTCTATGTTTGCTGAAGTTAACTACACCGGTTTGGAAACTCTCATTATTATTGCACGATACTGTAATTAGACTGACTTTTTAACCTAACTTTTGCGAATGGCATATTCTCGTGTTCACTGTGGAATACCAAATCGAACTACCTATTGTTGACAGGAACTCACGCTTTTATATGATCTTCAACCGGGAGCTTATTAGGCGGGGCTTAGTGTGTTTATGTGCCGTGACATCGTAAAACTGATAAGGTTATTTTTTGTTATTAAGATTTCGGAATTTGCCCCTGTTTATCGGTTTGGACGGTTGTTTGAAATATGGATATGTTTTTTTTTTCGGTAGTAAATAAAACTGAGTTTCTTATCTCGCTGGGAATGTACCCAGTAGCAATCAATAATCGTTGTTTACGCTTCTAGTTGAATGATTTATGCGTCCGGTCTACAAGGGATATTTCTTGGTAATTATTTTTAAAAGCATTTTATTTGTCTCCCGATAACCACGTATGGTTTTACGAACGTATGATTATCAGCTGTTTCAGTCTAGCAGGTGGTCCCTATTGATCTTTACTGTTTATCAAGAATATTACGTTGTTTTGTATCGTAGAAAAATTTCTCTGTGTTTACGTGGCATAACAATGGCGCCATTATGGAATTTCAATAAATATAAGATTGAGTGAGCTGATATGAAGATATCAATGATTATGACTTCATAGTTTGTAGATAGAAATACAGATTAATTTGCATAGCTTTTCAATTTTCCTTCATATATCTCTATACGGAGCAATGTTCCCTCTGTGTGTAAAAGTATTACGACAAATGCAAATCTGAATCCTATCGAACATGGAGGTAATAAATGCACAATTCCATAATTAAGCGTGGGATTAAATTCATGTCGAAAAGAGCATGGAATTTCATTGCACGTGTGGATTCAAAACCGAAATTAATATAACTATATGCTAGTATAAACAAAATTATTGGTGAAAAGTTGAACAAATTAATTTGTGAACACAAACAGAGAGCCCGAATAATGATGAATTCATCAAACATAAAGTTGGTTAACTAATAAAAATAAAATACATCAAATATGCATGATATTAGTTCCATCACAATAGTAGTATGTATTACTAGCTGGTTATAACCGCGATATATATATATATATATATATATATATATATATATATATACATTACAGTTTTATAATAGTATACATAATAATTTTCGAAGAATTTCAAAACAAATTAGAATTGCTCTTCTATACTTCACACACTAATTGAAAATTTAATAAGTTTGTTAGGGGTCGCAGTCGGTATATCCAATGTACCCGAGTACGCTCTGCTATCCGTGAAGCTTTCCAAAAGAATATTTATCCATTAACAAAACAAGACACCTATTTCAAGGACAGTGAGACACTTGAAAAGTGAAGAAAGATATACATGGAAAATAATCATTCATATCAAAATATTCCTTACAGGTCCACTGGATCCATGATAGGAGCGTGTAGAATGCTTCTCCGGATGGTGGAATATTCTCCACACTTCGATTCTTTTGAGTGTAAAGTACTCTTCTACACTCGTTCACTGTTTCTGTCTGGCTAGTAACATCATACATAAGTACAGTGAAAAGCTCAATCTTAACAAAATCCTCTTCGGTCACTATGTCACTTCTTCCATACATTCCAGCACATATTTCAACAGACATTCCTCCCAGGATCACTGACAGTGAAAATGAGCATCTGTTTTTTTCAACTCCATCTTGCATGCCCATTTGCATCAGTTCGTGGAAGCGATAACAATGGCATCTGAATCCACTGTACTTATCAAAATGTTTTTATGGCCCGACAATAATGCACATCTCACATGAAAGAGAAGTCTAGTATCTGCTTCTTCATGTGAGCAAGGGGCGAGATCATCACTATTTACTGGCTAAGGGGCCTACAGATGTTACCGATTCTTCATCGGTACAAATCACTAGGTTTCCATTAGTTTCAAGTGATTTTATTTATTGACAGAAGTTCAAACAGTTAGTTTTTATTGTTATCACTCTGCAAGAATATACTGAAGACTTTTGGCAGAGGTCGGTCTAACAACCATCTCTTTTCCTGACCCTCTTCTCAGTCGTGTGTCAGCTTTGAAGCTACCAAGAAAATACCCACCCAAAACTATGTCGACCCTCTCAAATTTCCGGAGACGAACATCTATAGCAGGTAAAAATACTTTCGTGAAATATACAGAGAATGTCTTGGATGTTATTGTATCCAAAAAATGAACTAAGGCAGCACCATCGATAACCACAGCCGAACAACATGCAACCTCGTTTTGGGCTTTGCTCATGTTCCGAAATTGCTGGAAATACTGGCCACAGTAAGCAATTTCAGAACGCTTCACAGTTGCAGTAATCTCAAACTACTAATTATTATCGGAACGATTCGGGACAGTACAGAACGTAACCTATTGTTTTCATGGTGAAACATTCTTCTGTTGTATTTGTAGATGAGAATATTAATTTTGTAGTGATAATCTGATATTTATTGATTTTATATTATGTCCCGTCAATGTTGATAGTGGTTCGATTTTAAATCCTAACATAACCTACCTTTTTTCAATTTGGGGAGAGGATATTGTGACTACATGACCTTTTCTGTAACAGTAGCACCAGTAAATCTTTAGCCTCTGACAATCTAACAATGTTTCCGTAAAAGTAGCGCGAAAACATTGCCAGTAAATTTCAGTAAACTTATTCGATCGCCAGCCGAAAAAAAACTTAATTTGAAAAAGGCCATTCTCATGTTCGGAAGGTTTGCAATATCAGAATATTCATTCCAAGATTGACTGTTAATATTTCGAAGATTTTTTCCTCCATATAATAACTCTCCGCAACCAAAACTTTTGAATTATCGACATAACAAAATTATTCCAATTTCATAGTATGCTCAGCAAGTGCACAATAATTTTTCTGAGTCACATTCCGGTTGTGTTATATAAATTGTCAATGCGTTTTATGATCTTTGTCAATAGATAACCCGATAACATGAATGAAAAATTACTTAAAGCAGAGAGGCAGAATCAAATCGAAATACTGGCAAAATGATTCAATTTTAGATTGTAGATTGTAGGGGGGTCGATATGGCTCTTCAGCCTCTCCGTACCACGATGGGTGAGGTCTTTTGTACATTACGCTTCATCTATTCCAGACCTGGGATTCCGAGACTCCTTGCGAAGTGAATCAGTTTCCTGGGAGCTAAGTTCCAGAGGGCGTTAGTAAAATCCCTTCCAGGAACTTGAGCCTTCTGCAAAACAGCGCTTGGCAGTCGCAAAGCAGGTGTTTTGCAGTTTCAGCGAATTTCCGTGTCTGATCTATCAGTTTTTTTGAGGTGATACCTCAGAGGACAATGTCCAGTGAGCAGTACCGTTATCAGTTTCAAATATTTCTTGTCCAACTCGAGAAGCTCTTCAGCTTTCTTTGGCGATGGGTACAGAAGCGTTTTCGCTTGTCTTTGCCCTGGAACCTTATTCCAGTGGGTCCTAATTTGGTTGATGTGGGCTTTGGAAAGACCACAAAAGGGTTCCGGGTCAGGTAATTGAGTGTTAGCGCCTTCCTTGGCAAGGCTGTTCGCTTCTTCATTGTATTTTTTTTCGGAGGAATGTAATTATATTGTCTATTGTGCAATTGTTGAAGATTTTGCTAAAATCACTGGGAAATCCGTTATTCAGTCTTTGATCTGCGAAACGAGGACACTCCACTGAGATGTGCTTTATTATTAATGGCACTTCACATATAAAACATTCTGGTTGAGGCTCCTTTGTAAGTAGGTGTTCGTGTGTAAGGCGTGTATGACCTAGACGAAGTCTAGTGATGACTACTTGATGGAAGCGGTTGGTTGACGTGTCGGACAATGGTTGAAAAGCTGGTTTGATCTCCTTTAGTTTTGAGATTTTCGTTTGCCAATAGTGGTTCCATTTGTCAGCTATTTTAGAATGAAAGTAGGGTTTCAAGTCTGCTGCTAGTATTCTCGTGTGGGGAATGAGTGCTGGATTCTCTAAGGATTCGCTAGCGTGTTTGTCAGCTAGGTCATTTCCTCCTATGCCTATGATTCCCTTGTGACATGGCACCCACATCAGAGTAACATGATCGTTCGTAGCCAGTTGTGTTTAGCTGGCATAATACCTTCAGATGTCCAGTCAGATTTCCAGCCTTCAAGTTTGATGCCTGGTGCAGTCTGAAGGCACTTTTTGCTGCTTCTGTCATTGCACACAAGTGCAGTGCCGGCAGATTCAGCATTACCTCTAGTGCTGCAGTGGGGCAAGTGAATATTGCCCCTGTGATTCCCAGATAGGCTAACCCCTGCACTTTCTGCAGCTTGATTTGTGCCGAGTGCTTTTGGGTTTTTGGCCACCATACTAATGAGGCATAGGTGACCATGAGTTGGATATAATCCTTTTTATATAACCAGTATATCATTATTTTTGACTTCAAACCTCGTAAATAATATTTTTAATATGACTGTTCCATGTAAGTCTCTGGTCGATTATGACGGTATTTGACTCCATTGGTAAATGTTAGCTGAGTTCCATTTAGGGTTGGGGCTTTCAGTTCATACTTATGCCTTTTTGTGAATGGAACCAGCACTGTTTTGCTAGGATTTTTCCTCCTTTGCGCACCAGCTTCTGATTATATTTAGGGCTGTCTGCATGCGATTGGATATTATACCATCATGTTTGCCCTTAATAGTGACGACCAGGTCATTGGCGTAACCTTGAGTCGTTATTCCAGATACATGTAACTTCACCATCAGATTATCCACGGTCAGTGTCTACAGCAAAGGCGATAGAACCCCGCCTTGGGGACAACCTTTTTTCCGCTGTCATTCTAACTGTTTCCTCTCCGAGAACAGCTGCAATGATTCTGCTTTTCAGCATTGCATGTATCCATCTGATCAGTGAGGTGTTTATATTCCTTTCCTCTAGCGATCTGATGATGGAATCATGTGAGGTGTTATCTAAAGCACCTATATATCTATGAATGCACATAGAGCCGTTTCTTTGGCCATGTATGTCTTTTCAATGCTTTCAACTAAGCATTGTAGAGCATTAATCGTTGATATTTGCCTGTTTGATAGGCGAACTGTTTCTTGTGCAGCGGTCTGTTCAAAAGGATTTCACTTCATTGTTTCAATAAAAAAAAAAAAGTTTTCAGCTGAGTATAGACCATAGGATTCCATCTTGGAAGGAACCATAGGATAATATCACAATGTTCCGCAGATCATACGTAAAATAGGTCATTTCCTCAAACCCGCTCTGGTAAAGACACGTGCAAGAACCAGTGATCAATATATTCTCATTTCAAGACTACCTTACACAACATTTCTAGAATTTCTCTAATTATGCCTGCAACTCTAATTTGAACAACTTGGGAACAGCATGAGATTCCATGAAATTGGAAACATCATTAGAGTACGGACATGTCGAATATCGAGTGCAACTCGTATAGAATACAACGAAAGAAATGAGAGAAGAACACTTCGCGTAATTCTGTTGGTCTTCACTCTTCCAAGTGCGCTGTAGGAAGTTTCCACATTTTATTTCTGCACCGACATGAATTTTAACAGTTCGGAAAATCGAGGGCATAAAATTCTTCACGAATCTTACATCTTTTATGGAAATTGGTGATTGGAAGGAATCGTATATTGTTTTGAATATTTGTTCGATAGATTTGCTACTTGCGAGAAAAAGATACATTGTAGTATTTTGCGGGAAGAACCATTGCGATTCCTTTACCGTCTATTTTTGGTGAATATGTGCACGTGTATCACTGCACAATTTTCTGTTAGGAGCAGACATTATCTTTTTGAGTAGAATAGAATATTTATTCATCCTTTGTGTTCATATACATGAAATAGGACATGTCAATTGAAGTGTCGAAATAAATCTGAATATTAAATTATAGTATAAATACATATAAAAAAAAAAATACATCAGTAAAAAATAGAATTTCACATGGAATGGCTAAGATAGAACATTCACATACGGAAAATCATTATTTAAAAAAAACTCCCAGTTCACTCATAACTGAAATACTCAGTGGTGGACTGAAAAATATGCAATGCAAGGAATTCTCTAACTTTCTTTCTGAACAGGTCGTACGATTGTATATCTTTCAGCTCGGGTGATAGATGATTGTATAATTTTAAACCTGCCAGCGAAGGAGTCTTCATATAAGCTAGTCGAATGTTTCTGGATCTTAATTTTATTACCATGCCTTGTGATTATCACCATTTCTGGTTAAATGATATTTCGTTTAATATATATATATATATATATATATATATATATATATACACGGAATAGTTAATGGCCACGTTTATACCGTGTCTTGGTATGCTGGCTAATGATTATATTCCAACCAAATTCTGTTAGTCAGTGTGGTATAAACTGTGCACTTGTCAAGTAACTAGCTTGGTTTGGTACCGAAATTTGTGGTGTACCAGACTATAATACTAAGTTGACTGATATGGTGTAAACAGTATGATAAGTTTTACCAACCGTGACTGTACATTTTGGTTTGAAAGATTGCTAAGCGTTCTGTCGTGGTTATCGCACTGGCTGAATGAACCGAATTGAAACAATAGCCATAAAAAAGAGAGCGAGAGAGTGTTAGTGAAAAATATGTTTTATGATTCTTAACCTTACTTTCCGCATCATTACCTCGGAAATTGTTTTATATATTTTTGTTAGTATTTTTTAAATAAAATGAGTTGCTGTAGTTCAGAACCTCCTATAAAAAAGTACAAAGGTATTAATTGGATAGATGAAGAAACCAATGCGTTTCTCCAAATATGTTTGGACAAAAAAATTATATCAATTTTGGATGGCCAAAAAACACCTAGACATTTACAAGAGCCTTGAAGAAGACTTGTTGAGTGGGGGCTTTACAAAAACTGCTGAACAAATTAAATTAAAAATGACTGAACCTGAGCTCACTGACATCCAGACATTGTCATTGACAGATGACACAATTCCGAATTAGATAGCAGTTTAAAACCTTTCTCTTGGTTACATGACTAAATAAATACCAAACCACAACCAAGTTGGTTAATGAATCATTTGACAAAACACGATGTAAATAAACGATTACTAAAACATTTGGTTCGAATTTGGTCACATACACTTGGTAAGGTTACCAAATTCTCATACGGTATAAACGTGGCCAATAGTGAATATTGCCTGAATTATGATGTACATGAGTCAGTTCATTTCAAGTTGAATAAAAGTCCAATAACTCTCTTCTGGGCTACGAATACTCTACTTTCAGTGGCTCCTCCCCATAAAACGATATTAAACGTTATATGTGAATATATAACAGCATAATAAACATTGATCAAAGTTATTTGGTCAAGTTGTTTTTTCAGCTGTAGCAGAGCAAAATAACCCACTTGATAATTTTCTGCATTATCAATTTGATATTTCCAGTATAATGCTTCATCAAGGTGTATACCCAAAAACTTGGTTTGATCTGAATGTTCGATAGCGGTATCATTGACATTAACTTTTATAGGGATTTTTTTCCCAGAAAAACTGCAATATGAGTGTTTTTCCGGAATTCACTACCAGTTTATTACATTTACACGATGTAGTAAATAGATTTGCTAATTTATTTAGCGTAATTTGGTTCTGCAGGACTTTCGGCAATAGAAGTATCATCGTCAAACAAATCTGTGCATTTCGATTTGATATAGGATGGCATGTCGTTTACAAATAGAAAAAAATCAAAAGCCCTAATACTGAGCCCTGAGGAACTCCAACATCAATTCCATAAATATCTGATTTGGTTTCTCCTAACTGTACCTGTATTCTCTTAAAACTCAGAAATGAAATGATCCATAAAAGAACATTTCCTCGTATCCCCAGGGCATAAAGTTTGTCTTCAACAAATTTTAAGTCGATGGAGTCGAACGCTTTCGATAGGTCGAAAAAGAGCGCACTGACGTACTCACCACTATCAACACTTTTATGGATGTATTCGATAAAATTGACAAATGCAGTTTCAGTCGAAAGGCCCGGAATAAATCCATTCTGACAATCGGTTATTATATTATATTTCAACGCTTAATTACTTTACTTATTACACTAGGCATAGTTATAGGTCTATGGTTTTCTAAAAGTAGTGGATCCTGTTTTTGTAGATTGGAATGATTTTACCGATCTTTAGCATATTTGGGAAGGCTCCTGTCTCTACTGAAGAATTGATAATATATGAAAGTGGCTCCGCAATATATATGTGTATGGATTTTATAACTTTTGTTGACAGGCAGTCTGTTCCAACTGAATTTTTATTTTTAAGGTCTAACATCTATGACTTAATATGAATTTGGGGGTTTAAAATAGAATGTGTTCAAAGTAGGTGCATTTTAGTACAGGTCATGGGAGTATCGATTGAGAAGTGGGTTGCGATGGGATCTGAAATTGTATTAGAGTAGTATTTTGCGAATGCGTTCGATATTTCACGAGGGTCAGACGACAGCTCGCCATTGGCAATCATTTTATTTGGAGGTTTGGTTTTCATTTTCCCAGTCGTTGAACCAACTACTTCCCAAACCCGTTTTTGAATTTCACGGGGGTTATTGGAACTATTGTTTTTTTTTTGTATATTCATACTTCGCTTTATTGATATTACGTATGTGTTCATTCATCATTCTTTTATATTCATCATTGAAATTTTCATTTTCGCAATTATTTTTTAACCAGAAAAATTCAACCAGTTTATTTCCTTCTTCTTTAATAGATTTTGTTACCCAGTTTGCTTTATTACATTTATTGATATGCACTTGAATTTGGGGACATGTTATTTCAACTGCATATGTAATTGCGTTGAGAAAAATATTATATTGTCGTTGTTAGGCACACACTCGTAGAGATCATCAAAGTTCTCTTTCGACATGAAATTTTCCAGTTGGCATGTTCTTAGTGTAAATATGAAGCTCTGGTGGTCGCCCATGTTGAATTGCTCTACACTCTCTGGAAAAAGGTCGTGATGAAAATTTGTGACAAAGTAATCTATTTGTGATGTGTATTTGAATCCATTTTTGTCTGTAAAAACTCTCGTGTGCGTATTATTTTTGAAAGTTGAGTTGTTACGTGAGTTATCTATATTGAAATATCCACTTATTATAACATTTTCAGAAAGGAGGCGGAGATATTTCAAGTAGATATTGAAAAAAAAACTCCAAGTAAAATAAATATCACGTGAACTTGCCTGTCTCAACATTTATTAAGATTATACAGAGTAGAGACGGAATGACTGAGCCCCAATTCAGTTATTTCTGATAGAAAATTCTACTTTGGAGTTTCAATAACTCCAAACGCATAAAATTCGTTCATTAATGTTCCTAATTCTTTTGAATATGTTCTCTCCATTACATCTCAATCATTATCATAAACCCATTTTTGAAATTCAAAAAAGATTTAGATTAGTGATCTTACATTAGTGTGTGCCACTTTCAATATCTGCGACATTTTCTTGCTCCAGTCCAGTCTACAGTTTATTAAGGGGGGAGAGAGAGAGAAAAAAAATTCACATAGTAATCATAATCAAGAATCGCTTCAGTGAATATTCACAAAAGGAAACATTTTATTGGCATAAAAAGAAGAAATACCTCACCTTCATCACCTCAAGTTGCAAGCGAAAAAATAAACACATTTAATACCTAACTTATACAGTGTGAATAAATATCAGATCGTTAATAGACTAATAATGGATAACAGGATATCACAATCTTGTAAAAGATGTTTAAAAAAATACATATATCAGGTGAATTTTTGGACATTCATTTTAATTACCTTACTTCGTAACTATATACCCATAAATTATGGAAGTACAACAAATTGAAATATCTAAATGGTTTGTATATATCAACAGTTTCATACTTTGCACTGGTACGGAACTCTGATTGCACTAGGTTTGACTAGCACCTGACCCTTTTTTTCCACGTTCTGATTGACTGAAAACACGTAAAAATAAATTCTCAGATGATTTTCGCGAACACCTTGTACCCGTGTCATTCTGTATATTCGTTACAGGGAGTTATTGGAGTTGTCAGATCAGTCACTGAATAAATAATATTCAGCCATTCAGAGAGCAACTTCATTCCCAAGTTTTTCCATTTACTCTTCAAATATTCGACTTGAAAGCCGTTATCAGATATTTTACGTTCATCAGAAGGGACTTTTTTCTCATTTCGTTCATTTTATACTGAGTAAGCACTCTTCGGATTGTTAATATTTTACGCGAAATAAACACTTCAATCATTCACTTCTCACTGAGAAGTTCATAATTAAAGAAATCTTAATTACGAATTCTCGGACTACCTGAACGACTCAAATTGTATTTCACGAGCTAAGAGATTCATTATTACGTTCACATCGTATTTTTTCAGGTTTTCCAACAGTTGTCATCGTTACCGACGCCAAGATAACGCTTCCCCAATGGGTAGGATATAAATCACATTCAGAAAAGTTTTGACAAAATCTCAAAATTTCAGTTAATACTTCAAACCTCACATTCGCAACTGCAATATATCATCATCAAACTTTCCAGCTTGGATGGAATGTTCATATTCAATTCGTATAGAGAGCTATTCCATTAAAAAATTCTACTTCTTCCAAATAGTTATACAACTCTCGTAGTTTATTGGAAGATATTCAATTGATTGCTGTTTCCCATCTTTTCTGTTCATGTTGTAATTTTATTAGAAAATAAATTATGCTGAAAATAACAAATAAAATTGGTTCAACAAATGTTTGCGGGCCAGTCAGTCAATTCACAATAATTCCAAAAGTTCATAAACTGTAATGAATAGTCAGAAATATTTAAAAAAAAGTATAAAATTTTGCCACGGGGTATTGTTAAAACTTAAAATATACAAAAGTTCTGCAAACTTGAAACAGTGCTAAATATATCGTTTAAAATCATTTATTAGATCTGCAACCAAAATCATAAGAGTTTTGCAAACTTGAGATATACATTAAATTAATCAATTAATCTCTATTTCCATTTTTCGACATGGTTAGCAAGTTTTGGAATTGTCGAAAAATAGATAAAAATATAAAATAGATGAAAATACGCAAGATAAGATTGACATATAACATAAACATTGTTTTTTCACTCAAATACATTATCGCCAGTCAGTACCCGTTTAAAAACTCTACCGTAGGCAAGCCTCCTAGTCTGACCTGCCGACCAATAAAGAATGCGATTTTCTACAATCACGTGCTCTGCACGTAGTATTCACCTCTCGATCATTGTTGTCATGTTACTTGTCCTTAAAGTAAACGAGCCATATTCGTGTGTCAGCCATTAGAACAAGATCGCCGACATCAACGATACTTCTCCGACCCTGTCTAAGTTTACTGAAGTATTCATCCCCACTTCATGTTTGATGCTATTGCAGTGATTCCATTGGTATGTTGAGATAATTCTGGGAATTCCATGATCATTTTGTACAAAGGACAGTGCGCTGTTATCTGGAATCGGCCAATAAGTGCATGAGGAACGATAAGTAACTGAATGCACGGGACTCAATTCCTCTCCGGTTCCGAATAAATTATGCCCCCAAGATTGATCTCCCTCTGGTGTACCAAAGCGGGGCACTCAGTGAGGATGTGTGACGATGTCTCGTCATTTTCCAGGCACCATCTGCATAGGGGATCGTCTGTAATCCCCATAAGTTCCATGTGCCCATTCAGGTGATTGTGTCCCTTTAGGAGCCCAGTCACAGTCTTGATATCCCGCCTGTTGAGTGACAGGATCTCTTTTGACATTTTCTTTGATGACCCCTTTATATGGAGCTTCGATTGCCTCATGCATGGTGCCTCTTGCAATATTTTAATGAATTGCTTTTGTAGCAGTTCCGCCATGTTTCAGATGGTCATACATCTATCTTCCTCTTCGTTCCCGGGGACACCGGAGTGTCCTGTGACCCATGTGAGGCTGACTTTGCTTGTTTTCGATAAACTTTCTATGCCGTTACTACACTCGGACACCAATTTGCTCCTAACGCCATTATTGCAGCTTGGCTGTCCGAGTATATGACAGTAGGTCCTCGACTTCCTAGACACAGGTGAGTATAGCATATACTTCAGCCTAGAACACTGAGGCATATTTGCCTGGGAGAACTGATATTTCTCTCTTTGTTTCTTCTTTGTATACCCCTGCGCCGCACATTCCCCAAATCTTGATCCATCTGTAAACGTAGTTGATCTATGGATTGGGACTCTGCGGGGGGCGGCGTCTTGTCATTCCTCCCTCGTGTGGATGGCAATGTTGGGATCTTTTTTGAAATTCAGAACAGGCGGGATGCTGTCTCTTTCCAATAATAGGATTGGACAGCCAACCTTCGTCTTGTTTCATATAGCTGAGTGTCCATGGTCTGCCTCAGTACCGATCCATTGGCTTGCGCCATTTAGTCTGTACGCAGTTGGCATGGCTTCGTGCTCAATGGCAAGGTGCAGAGGTAGTAGCCCTAGTAGAACTTCTAGCGCTCTAGTAGGCGTCGTCCTCATGGCAAGTGTCATTCCCAAACAAGCCAGCCGTTGTACTTTATCAGAAACGAACTCTAGATTTGCCCTTAGTGGTACTGGTCCACCAAACGAAGGATCCGTATATAATTTTGATTACCTTCTATTTCTCCAACTACCTGATGACGAATCATCGCAACTGTAATTCAGTTTGTCTTTCTCTCATAGTCAATCCTACTAATATTATAAACGCGAAAGTTTGTAAGTATGTTTGTTACCCTTTCACGTAAAAACTACTGGATGGATTTTGATGAAACTTTACAATAATATAGCTTATACATCAGAATAACACATAGGCTACAATTCATAAAGACATTGTGCGAGTTGTCCAAAATATGACGATAAGTGTCAAGTAAGTAGGAAAAAATCTACCATCTCTGCGAGCTATTCTGGCGACGATGACAAACCGAGTGCGCGATACTACGGTACGGTCCAGCGGCACTATAGTATATATATATATATATAT
Source organism: Gonioctena quinquepunctata (assembly GCA_018342105.1). Classification (NCBI taxonomy): domain Eukaryota; kingdom Metazoa; phylum Arthropoda; class Insecta; order Coleoptera; family Chrysomelidae; genus Gonioctena; species Gonioctena quinquepunctata. Next base: position 13,914 of record JAFIRS010000344.1, read on the forward strand.
ATATTGTAATGTTTTGATAAATTGAATAACAATAGTTGTTGTTATATAATGAAAAATTGCTAATAATTTTCGCTATTCTTTGTGAGCCAAATTGATATGATATAGGTAGATATTTTCGCCCTGTATATGTATTGTATGCTGTAATAATAATTGCTAGCGAACGTCACTGTTCTCTCGTCACGCTGCTGCCAATTGTTATCACTTTTCTCACCACGGCTAAGCAACAGTTGGTACGCCTCTTACCTCAGATAGCCGGTTCAGGCAATAGAGCCACTAGCCACTGCTGTCTAATTTCAGTTTATTCAACGGTCATTGTTATGATTGTTGATCATTGTAAGAAAACAAACAACAAAGTATCAAAAAGCAATTATTTCCTTTATTCAGGAAGACTTAATTTTACCTGGCCTACGAGAAATAACTTATACTAATGTGAATATACAAAGATTCACGGATAATCATAAAAATCAAATCATGGATGGATAGACACAACCTCACTTTTTCCTTGAGAGTGAAGTTTTCTGTTATAGTTCAAAATAAAGTGAATAAAGTTCTTCAGATGTGAAATACGTTATTTGTGAAATTGTTCAGGACCGGATGTGCACTATTAAAGTTTTTATACCTAGCTGGAAATGTCGGTGTTCAAGATATGCCCTGAAACTGGATCCCTTCTCACTCCAAGCAGTTTTCCCTCTTCTTTTTCATTTGAATGTTTGAATTCACGCACCAAATCGTCACATTTCACTGTTTGGGTTCATCTTATATAATTTATATATACAACTATTTTCCCATTCTTATTACTATGTACAAATTTCAATAATAATTGCTTATGACATCACCCCATTGTTATTCTCTCACAATTTCCAATTTTCCATATGACCATCTATTCCCTGATTGGCTATTCTCATCAAGAAGTTTGCTGTTCTACCATTGGCTACTTTTAATTAGCTACAATTCCATATACTGTATGTTTCAAATTTATAAATGTGTTGATCACTTTTTATTCATGAAAATTTTGTAAATCTAGACTTTTTGTTGTCTTTTTACCAATTATGGGTTATAATCATTATGACAGTGTATGAAATTGATTGTGTTATAGTATTTTGACATTTTTATCTATCCATATTATACATAGGCTTATAAATAAATAGAACTTCCAAAATTATGTAAAAACAATCTCTTGAAACTAATAACTATTTATTAATTATTCTTTTTGTGGGTTTTTTCTTTTTAAAATATCTAACTGGTTTTTTATAACATAACAATATATATATATATATATATATATATATATATATATCACTATGTCTCACCAAGTTGGAACCATATGGAAAACTTTTTTATTATTCATTTTAGGAAAAAGAGTTATTTTTCATAAAAAGTTTTGCATGTTCTAAAATCTAAAATGCAATCATCAAATATCAATTTTTTTTAGTCGTATACGCGGTTTGTCAAAAAATATGAATTGTACTCAGGGGTAAAGTACCTTTATATTCGACAATATCAAAAATTCTTGGTATAAAAAGTTGTTCAGAACTAAAAACTACGTTCAAATATGCAATTAGATTCATAGACATTGAAAAATTAGGTAATGTTACTTTTTACTGTTTTTTCTATTTTGAATGAACATTTATCTCTTTTGATTATGAAACACACGATCACCTTTTCGTTTCTCAATGTTTTCTATCAATTTTGCAATTTAAACATATAATGAATGCATATGCATATATTGTGCAAATAAGAAAATACATTCAAATACTAAGTTGTGTAACTAACATAATATTAATTCTGGAAATAAATAGAAATTTAATGTTCCCCCATTCCACTGATGCCTCGACATATCCACCTTCTCGTTCAATGCATATAATCGTTCTTTTGGCAAATTCACGTAATACTTTTCTTATCATTTCTGGAGAAATTTCCTGGCATGTTTCTAAAATTATCCTCTCCAAATGGCCAACATCTTGAAACGGCCCTTTTTGATAAACTTTTTGTTTCAAGCAACCCCATGAGAAGTAATCGAGGGGGGTTAAGTCAGGGGATCTAGCAGGCCAAAAAAGATCAGAATATCTGTGAATAACTTTTCCATGGAATGTATGTTCAAGATATTCCCTAACATTTAATGTACTGTGGCATGCGCCATCTTGTTGGAACCAAATACATTGAGGTTCTTGTAAGGGTAGTTCATTCAAGAAGTCATTGATGTGAGTTTGTAAAAACTGTAGATAACGTTCGGCATTTATAGATTGGCGAAAAAAAGGTCCTATTAATCTGTTCTTATAAATGCCACACTACACGTTCGTCTTAAATGAATATTGGTCATGAGACTTTATTACAAAATTGGGATTTTCATCAGACCACCAGCGACAATGTTGTGACGAGACAGTTCCATTTGACGAAAAGGTTGACTCATCGAAAAAAATTATACGCCTCGTAAAATAAGGCTCCTCTTTTAATTTTCTTTGGATGAGATGGCAAAAATCAAAGCGCCTATCATAATCCCTTTCTTTCAATGTGTAAACAATTTTTGGTTTGAATGGTCTGTATTTATTCAGTTTTAAAATTCTTGCCACTGTATCTTTACTCACATTTTGTTGCATCGACGACTTCCTTTTGCGAAATGAAATTTTTGGATTTTCTACAACTGACAGCATTTCTTCAAACTGCGTATTCTCATCGGCAACCAGTTTTCGGCGTTTTCCATTAAAATGATTGTTAATACTTCCAGTATTCTTGAATTCATTTACTATTTTCGTAACAGTTGAATGATTCATATTTTTATTGGGATGTCTGTTATTGAAAATAGTTGCTGCTTCTCTATGCGTTTTCTAGTTTTCTCCCACAATCAAAACTATTTCTATTTTCTCTTCACAAGTTAATAACGCTACCATTTTATGTGTCTTATTAGTTCTAACGCGTTTTGACATTCTCTGTCAAACATATCTTGCTTTTAACGTATCAACAAATCATTTCTTTGTCAGTGTATCCTAGATTACACGTAACTACAGTTAAATTTGCATTGTTATTGTAGATAAAATAAGAAAAAATCATTTTTCCATGTAAATGGATGTTATTGCACATTTGAACGTAGTTTTGGGTTCTGAACAACTTTTTTTTTTCACAATTTTCGATATTTTCAAATATAAAGGTACTTTACTTCTGAGTGAAATTAATATATTTTGACATACTGCGTATACCTGATGTATATCTGATGATTGTATTTTAGATTTTAGAATATGCAGAATATTTTATGAGGAATAACTTTTTCTCCTAAAATAATAAAAAAAAGTTTTCCAACTTAGTGAGACATACTGTATATATATATATATATATATATATATATATATATATATATATATAAAAAACTATGAATTTGAAATAAACTTTGTAGAAAGGATATTCCTTGAGGTTGCAGTCAAAATAATGGCCTATGAGAAAAACTCTTTCTTATTTAGTCAAGCTTTCGAAAATGTTAATTTTCATTATCAAGACAAGTAAGGTGAGGTTAAGTGAAGACAGCGAACTAAACACCATTTCGTGTTTGAGGACTTTTCAAAATCATATCACTATGACCCACTACTGGTAATATATAAAAACTAAACAATGGCACTCGCCCATATTGTTTTAGATAATTAAATTAACACTTTAAAATTTGAAACGGCACAATAATTACCACATGGTTGAAGCGTGACTGAAAAAGGAAAATGGTAGCTGACAAGTAATCTATTTTGACTGCAACCTCAAGGAATATCCTTTCTACAAAGTTTATTTCAAATTCATAGTTTTTTTCAACTAGTCCAGTCACGAGACCACCCTTTCTTCTATATATATATATATATATATATATATATATATATATATAATATATACTTGAAATGGGAGCTCACCTTCTATTGGTTGCACTTGGTTATGAAGTAATGTGGTTTTATTGTCACATACTCTATTCCCGTCATCATAGCGGGATGAAATACATACAGGATAAGTGGCTAATGGGATAACGCGAAAAGCAAAAACGGGATAGCGGGATAACAGAATACCGCGATAATGGGTCAACGGGAAACGGGATAACGCGATAACGGGAAACGGGATAATGGGATTATGGGATAATGGGATAACAGGATAACGGAAAACGGGATAACGGAAAACGGGATAACGGGATAACGGGATAACAGGATAACGGGAAACGGAATGACGGGAAACGGGATAATGGGTGAGGTGGATAACGAGGAATGAGATAACGGGAAACAGGATAAAGGAAGCTGCCAAAGCCACAGGCATAAGCTAGATAGAAGGAAACAAAGTGAAACATAACAAAAAATATAAATTCCATGCGGACAAAGTCGGGGGTATCAGCTAGTATTCAATAAATATCATATTGTATTTTTATCTACTTCGTTTCCAAATACTCTGTACTGAAAAACTGATGTATAGTACTGCAATACGTTTAAGAGACTCATTATTAATCATTGCCGATAAAGCTTTACGGAGAATCGCCCACAAGCAGAGACGTACTCGATATAATGAAATTTTCCCAAGATTATTTGTTTTATTGAAGGCTCGGTTGAACAAATCATTTCGCTGGTATAAAATATTATATTTACTAACGAGTGTGGAAAGTGTTACTTTATAGTAAATTCGTGAACAATGAGTTTTTCTAAACTACTATTTCTTTAATATTCCGCTCTCAGAAGAAAAATTAAGTATAATTAAACAAATTGCTATTAATAACGGTTATGGTCCAAACCTTATGGATAATATTCTGTCAAGAAAACTTTATAAAAAAGCTATAATAGAAGTGCTTCCTACTCAAATCCAAACAAATACCAACTGCTAACCGAATTTTAAAATCAGCATGGAAACTTGGGCATGCCCTAACTATTTTAAGAAAATTAGTTAATAACATAATCCAAACCTGAAAAAAGAGGTTTACAATCAATCAAATTAGTCATAATTATCAAATTACGTTGACAAATTTCAATTCCTACATCAAAGTGTAATATACGAGATTATTTACGTATTTTTAAATCCGTACCTGGAATCCCTCGAGCCTTTCTTATGACATATCACACCCCGAACAATAGGCCATAATTAGATAATGGGATCAGCATTTATAATGAGTCTCTTAGATCTGTGGCAAAGGTATATAAACAGTGACTTAAATATTCAGATTACATGAAGCTATTTCCGAAAAAATACCGGTCCATCAATTTGAATTATGAAGCGGAAACGACACATTTTGGTTCACTTCGCAATTTGAATTGAAACTCGGATTTGTGAAAAATTTTACTAGCCTCAAATTATATGTAAGTACGTGTGTTGTCCTTCACGCCTAATTTGCGAAATAACATGTTCCATACTTGTATCCAATATGTTTTTACTTTTTAATTTCAATTTGTTTTCAAAATATTGATCTGGTGCCAAATCATGTTTCTACCAAATCGCAACAAACACTCATAGAAACATGCAAATTCTCTCATACCTTAGTGAACAGATAGAACAATATCTGTCAAAATTGTGCCAGGAACTCCATGCTTTATCCAAAAGCAGTGCAATCCACAAGTCAACAAAATTCTAACCATAAGTCACTCAATCTCAGGATGAAAATTCTGAACACAACGAATATGGATTTATTCGGCTCAAAATCATCCGAGATCAATCCGGAATTCCTCGTATAGAATACCCGTGGGACCATTCAAAAACATTTCCATATGTAGCCTGGCAATATATCTTATGGAAATTTTCATATATCATGAGAAAATGCGGCTGCAACGATATTTTATTCAGAACAAACACGAAATAATTTTCATACATGCTCTGATACTGCGGGAGCGTCGTATAGTTTTACGTTTATTGAAATATTGTCAGATTTTTTCTAGCTGGATATAATTTTGAAATGACTGTTATTGAGTTAACCATAAACATTCGAATCTTTGAATGAATTATATGCTAAATAGATGAACACTCATACAAGAAAGTCGGTTTCTTGTGAAAATATGTTCTCTTCATCGAAACGGAAACGATTCTGGAAATGAGAAAATATCCCTTTACTATTTACTGAGCTGTTTAAGCTGTTTCCAATAGTCAGTTTGGGCTCAAATAAACACTCATTTTCTTTTAGATAAATTTGTAATAAACAGGCGAAAAATAATTAAATGAAATAATTTTCTCTCCCTGGAGAAAAATATTCAAAGCGAATCTTGATTGAATAAACTTCGACTTTATAAACGGAATACAAAAGATTCAGGATCAATCATTTTTAGTATTGTTTCTGTTGGATATACGTATTTCTGGCAAATAATGTTCTGATACGTTAGTGATCAATTTGATATTTTATTCGTATAATTTCAAATACAGAATACCAAAATGCAGTATCGTACTTATTTGTTTATTTTATTTATTAATAATCAACAGACATAAGTCCAATTATTAAAGTAGTGAACAGTTTGAAGAAATGACTAATATGATTTCAGTTAGTACAACATAACGTTATTGAGCTGATTTTTTAAATTATAATAATTGCAAAAGAAAATATCTACATTATCAAGATATTGGTCGGCAGCTTGACAGATTCTGTATATGGGGGAGCTTAGTCCCAAATTTGAGTGGGTTGTTGGTGTTTCTACTATTGTATTGGGGCACTGTAAATTGTATGCGACCCAATAATTGAGAGCAGGTAATTTGCCTATATCTGAATAAAAGACCTGCTATAATGCGTCTAGTTTCTAGTTTTTGGAAAGATAAGGCATGCAAAAGTGAAAGGTAGGGCATATCAAGATTAATCATGTTGAAAAGAAAAACATTCTGAATTGAATTTTGAATGGAAATATTTCTCTGCGAACTGAAAAATCCACGATAAAAATGAAGTAATTCTTGTGAATATCTAACAGAAAACAACTACTTCCCCGGCTAAAGCCACGCTGGACATTAAACTACATCTGATAGATATTATGAAAGGACCTTTTCTATTCACTATTCAATTGAGAATGTTTCCCTTTTCAACATGAATACCCCACAAGAAAGAGGTTATCTTCAACGATGGAATATAGTGATTTAAGTTTATATTTGAGTCGCAGATGATTCCACATCTGATTTTATGAACACCCTGTTCATATTTTCAAACAAATCAATATATCAAGATAATATACACCATGCTTCATGTAAGTATCTCAGGAATTTTTTTTTGACTTTTTCAATTGAACTTTTTGCCTCTGAATAAAACGGTGACCAGATTATTGATGCATATTCTAAAATTGATCTTACAGATACATTATATAGATTTTTTTGTGTTTTTTGTTTTTGAAAGTCAAATGAATTCCTGATAATGAACCCCAGACTCCGAAGGTGGCTATTGAAAGTTAGTTTCTCATCAAATATAACTCCCAAATATTTGGCTTCTGCTTTTTTTGTTAACGAATTAAGATTGATATGATAGTTGTAGGATGTATTGGGGAATATCAAGGAACTCGGCCCCTTGAATAGGTACCTATATTTTTTCATATCCAGGAAAACTGAAAACCGAGAAAAAAATCTAAAATATAATGCGTAAGAGTGTTTCCAACGATATTTCAGTTGAATTGGACATACGTCGGATATTTTCTCCAAGATGTGATTCATCTGAATTAGTAATATGTGATGACAGTTGTTTCGAAAAGAAAATATTTGACGTGTTAAATAGGATAATACTGGAACGAGATACGATCCAAGTTGAAATTTCACCTATTGTGACGGCAACGACTACTATACAAATGAGTAACTTGGCTATTAAGCTAGAACCTCACTGATACATTCATGAAGAAGTTATTGAAAATTCATTTATTGTATTTTGACTATTATATGTAGGGAAAAACTGATTTGGTCAGGTCCTTGAAAAAGATAAAGAAGTTATTAAAAATGCATTTATTTTATTTTGACTATTATATGTAGGGAAAAACTGATTTGTCAGGTCTTTGATAACCTATCACATTCTAATACACGAACTATATCGCTTAATTTTTCATTCAGCTTCCAGCAAACTTTCATATTGTGCTTCAACCTTGACAACATATTCAGCATTCAAAATTATCTGATAAGTAGATTATATCTCCTTCATTTAAAAAACCTTCTGGAAGTTATTTTTCGCTTATACGCTGGTACTGTTTTGTAAGAAATTAAAAACTGGTTGACTGTACACTCCTGTCCAGAAATCTTCGACAATTATTTCCTGATTCATTAGCAAGTTCACAATTGAGTATTTGCTCAAAGTAATCTAAGATACCATTCTGGGTTAATTCACAGTAGAGCTACTACCCGTGAGTATGTTGTCCACACCAGATGCTGTAGAATTGGTTGTCTATTACTGGATATTTGAAACTCGTCTAGAGTATCAATATCAAAGAAAAACAACGGGAGAGCAATAGTAGATAGAGGAGCAGATCTAGGTTCTCTCAGATAGCCAGGCGGTATTGAAGGCTCTGAGCAGCCAGGAAGTGACGTCCCAACTGGTATGGAACTGTAAAGAGAAACTGACAAAACCGTGTCAAGCTGATTTGGGTCCCAGGTCATCAGGGATTTGCAGAGAATGAAAAATCTGACTAACTCGCTGGAAAACGAACTAGGTCCAGGACAGACCCTTGGGGTACCAAAGCGCATGGCAGGGTCTGTAGAAGACTGGATACAAGAAAAACAGAAACAATACTGGAATAACATTCCCAGACACGGAAAAGAATACATCGAAGGCCGGTGCCAAAAAAACAATAGGAGACCTGTTAACTTTGAACAGCGAACAACTGAAAATCATTACGGGGCTCGTAACTGGACATGAGCACCTTAATAAAATGGGACTGTTCAATGGAACATGCAGGTCATGCGGTAAGGAACCAAAAACAGTATCACACATACTGTGCAACTGCGGAGCCTTGGATCGCAGAAGACAGTCAATTTTCGGGCAACCAATTGGTGAAGGCACGAAATAACTGGAATGAGTGCTGTAAATGAGTGTACACAGACCCCAAAACTTATGACTCCCACAGTATCGTAAGGTAAGGTGTCTATAAAGGATTTATTCCACCCCAAAAAAAAATCAATATTCAAATCTTCTGCCACAAAATACGTGAGATTCATCTCCTGTAGTAGATCAAGCATACACACATCACAAGAGGATGACTGAATTCACAAAAAGCACTAGCACATTCAAACACAAAGTCTTACGTGAAAAATCAAGTTCTTGTAATTGAATGCATGTTACAGTTAATGAGGAAAAAACAGCGGCACTTTATTTCCTAATTATATGCTGGACAAACTTCTTTTTTTTGTCAATGCTCGATTGAATATATGAAGGGATCTGCGTTTTTTCAAGTTTTTACTTCTACTGTTGCCAATAAAAGAATTTTTTGAGAAAAAATTGTCAATTAACTGCCATCGTTTCAATTCTAGGATGAGCGCGAGAGAAGAGTACTGTGATCGTGAAATAACCAGATTCAAGTTTTCCATAGATATCCATTACCAGACCCTAAATATTTTCGGTATATAGTAACCTAACGTTGAATGATATAATTATAGTGATCCTGATCTCACAATAGGGAAAATCTCAGAAATATGAACCACAATTACAATTTCAACTTGAAATTGTACAATATCTTCAAATAATGAATTATTCCAACCATGTGTGAGATCAAAAAATTATCTTATGATTATTGCTCAGTTCTTTAAACATTTGTGTCTGAAGAATTGAAAAGGTTCGATTTTGGACAATCAACAAAATGAAATGGTTAACACAGTTAGAATTTATCTGTTTTTTTAAGAAAGTGTTGAAAATTCCCAATTGATTTACTTCTAGGAGGTAGCAGTTCATTCCTCTGCATTTTTATTGTTTTTTCTAAATATATATTATTAGTTTTTCCCTACTGCGTTTTTCAAACTTTGAGAAGAAATTCCCAACTTGTCAGGACAGTACCGTAAAAATTGTTTTTGTCTAGTTAATTCAGGTCAATGAAAAATATATTTCCTCTGATACCGTTTCGCTACACACTTCTGTTCCCTTCTTCAGATCACTTTCAATTATTCTAATTGCACATGGAATTGCCAGGTAAGTTATTTGACCAAATCACACTACACATGGATCACAATTGTGGGAAAATCAACAAAATATGTTAACCCATAAGGAATGGTTAACAGCAAAAAAAGAAATGTTCATTGTATCCCTTTCAGCATGACAAACCCAGAAGTTTGAAATATCCCGATAGGAAAACTGGCTTCCTCTCGGATTTTCATATCCCATCGAACTTTTTCATCATCAATAAATCCACAGTTAAAATCAGAAAACTCAGCCACTGTTCCTAAAGATAAAACTCCGAAACTCGCGGTGAGAAAAAACATCATCCCCTAACCTAAAAAACTCTTTCTCATCTTACCGAAAGAAGTTGAGAAGGACCGCAAATTCTCAAAGAAAACTCTGGCACTTCACTTGTGGCTAGTGCAGAATGGACACGTGAGACCGGCCCTTGGGGGTTTCGAATCAGCTGGCAGGTGATGATAGTTTACCGAGCTCGGAGTTTTATTTTCTGGCGCGCGTCGAGCGAAAGACTGCCCGTGAGCAGGGAGACGGCCGTTATATTCGAAGCAGATACGGCGACTGAGCGACACAACTGCAGCGCTTGCTTTTCCCGATTCCCGAATCGCACGCCCCAAAAAGACCCCGCACCCTGGGGGAGGGAAGCAGGAGACACAACTCCACTTCTTGTTCAGACATCTCAATAAAAAATTCCGATGGACGTTCAACATTTTTTCCAATGTATAAGACATTAACGAAGTTTCCAAGCTGGATTTATAGTTAGACGGACTGTAAACGTAGACGCACTGCAAAAAGATCAACTATAGATTTTATGTACTCTTGTTTATAAATGAACGTAAACGCATGACGTAACGTAAGTGAAACGGACTGGAACGGAAGAGTTGGTCAACTTTCATCTTTTACACTGCGTTTCTTGCGTCCGGCCAATCAAAAGAAAGAATTATGTGTTATGTTTTTTACAAGACGTAATTATTCATTAAATACTGGAACAGTCATTCACGTATTCTTAAAAAATTGATCTGAATCAGCAGTCTTCATCTTTAAAAAATTATTGTAGGCATTCGCTACTTTTCTATTACGGTTTATGGGTCTTGTTTTGTAACGTCTTAGTCGCATAATTATTGTTCTTCGAGTTTATCGACACTTTTCCAATGCTACTGCACACAACAATAGTCTCACGGCACCAAGAAGCATACCTTCATGTATTTCATAATCCATTGTGACACAGAAAACGAAGCATAGATAAATATTCAGAATATAATACAAATCCAAACCAACACAGGCTGTTTATGATTCGTATAATGTGTAGGTTATGTTGAATATCACTATCACTTCTACCCATGCGCAAAAATTCCGTTCCGTCGATTTATAAATTCAATAATATTTTACAGTCCGTTTGTTACGTATACAGTGCGTCTACGTTACAGTCCGTCTAACTATAAATCCAGCTTTCTGGTAACGAAACGGAGACCGTACATAAACTGGATAATATACGATGTATTTTCAATACTTTTGGTCAGTTTTCGAATGCTCTGAAAATATTCATATAATATATGAGACTTTCCTACCTACTCTTCAGTATTTCTGTGACTTATCATGTCCTACAGTTGTAAAAAAATGTAACAGAAACTCAAATACACAGCAGTGGGTGAACAAAGATATTATTTCTATGAGCAAGGAATTGAAAGAATTATTCTGGGTGATGAGCAACTCAAATGATAGCCATGTAGCTGAAATCTACAAGGAATCAAAAAAAGTATATCTACAAACAATTCAAAATACAAAAAGCGCATTTTACAAAAAAAAATTGAAGAAACAAAAACAAATATGGAATATAGTCAGAGAAAAAATAGGAAATTCAAGATCTACACCAGATATTCAAATAAAAGTAGAAAATAAAATAGTTGAAAACACGAAAGTCATTGCAAACGCTTTCGGTGCCTTTTTCTCAAACAATGCCAAAAATTCCATAGAGCAACACTTCGACTCGAAAATATTCAACGATTATACTTCAATGTATAAAACTAACACATTCAATTTTTTCCCCGTTTTGAGCTGTGATGTCCTAGATGCAATAGGTTCACTGAAAAATTCTAACTCAGTAGGAATAGACTGTATATCCACCAAAATCATTAAGAAAATGGCTGTGTACATCGCTGAACCGTTAGCTTATATTAAAAATCGATCAATAGACTCAGGAGAATTTCCAAATTACCTAAAAACAGGTTTAGTGACCCCTATTTTCAAAAAGGGTGATACGTCTATCATGAGTAATTTCCGACCAATAACAGTACCGACTGTGATAGGTAAAGTTATTGAAAGATGTGTCTATAACAAAATGTATGCATTCTTAACCAGATTTGAAATTCTATCAAAGTACCAACATGGTTTTTGTCCAGAAAAGTCGATTGAATATATTTACGATTCTATAGATAAAGGGAAATATGTTGGAGCACTCTTTCTCGATCTATCAAAAGCATTCAATACCATTGACCCAAACATTATCGAAAGCAAACTCTACTCTTTAGGATTTCGTGGTAAGTTTATGTCGTGGTTAGTCTCATACATGCGCCTTAGAAAAATATCTGTCAAAATTGAAGAGCATAGGTCTGATTTCTATTCTATGGACCTAGGTTCCATCTTAGGTCCACTGATTTTGTTATTATTCATAAACGATCTATCACTTCATATAAGCACACAAGGTATAGTTCTCTTCAAAAATAAACATTTGTTAATTGAAAATAAACCAAATAATAAGAAAGAAAAAACCTGTAATATTTTCTTTACAATATTTCTTGATGTAGTTACATCATTTTCTACCTTCGTAAACCATGGAAGATAGTGACTAAAATTAATATTTCAGTCGCATATGATTCCACATCTGATTTCATTATTGATCAGTTCATAAAATAGCTCATTATTCCATTTTATTCAATGACATACAAAAATAACAGTGTAAAAACTAAATCAATACATATGTGCGTACAAAGACTAAAATTAAGAGTTTGTTTACCTACGCCCTCTGGCATATAAATGCATATTTCAATAACATGAATATTTTTTTAGAATAACCTACACATAACTTGTATAGATCTTCACAATGTAGAAATTTTTGTTTTCATCAGAAACAAGCAATTTATTGATGATGATTCAACTTTGGCTGCTGATGCTGACAGTCCCGGGGAACTCCAAGGTAAATTGAATATATTGTCAAAGGAATTCACAACCTGGTGTGAAAAAAGTTCTTCAATTGTGAACTCAGACGAAACGGTGAGTATACAGTTCTATCGCAGATCAAAAATTGTAACAAATTTTCAAGTAAGAGTGATGGATGATGTAATTAATCTCTCTGAAAATACTAAATTTCTCGGAACTTTCGTAGATAGTAATATGAGATGGGAAGCAAATATAAATGATGTTTGTAAAAAGTTAAATAGTGGTTATTATGCCATTCTACAACTGAAAAATATTTTTGATATAACTCAACTGATCAATATTTATTATGCCATAATCTACTCCCACATCTCCTGTAATATCAACATCTGGGGCAGCTCCAACAACTCCAACAGAATATTTATTCCACAGAAAAAAGTCATCAGACTCATTTTCAATCTAAAGAATAGAGATTCCTGTAGAGAATATTTTAAAAGATTCAATATCTTAACATATCCATGTATATATATTTTTAAATGTATAATGTTATTTCTGAAACAGAAACATATGTACGACAGTGTTTCCCAACATCATAACTATTCCACTAGAAACGGAGATCCCATCAGGATCCCGACTCATATCACATCATTCTTTAAGAACAGTCCGTCATATACAGGAATTCCATTTTTCAACAATCTTCCAACTGATCTAAGGAAAATTCGAAACTAAAATATGTTCAAATCAAAATTGAAGAAATATCTTCAAGAAAACTGTTTCTACAGCATTTCTGAATTTTTGAACTCGAGATAAAATGTTAGTTCTGTCTGTGTATATACGACATTTATATTTTACATTTGATTTGTTTCAAATTCGAGATAAAATGTTAGTTCTATCTGTGTATATGTGACATTTATATTTTGTATTTTGGTATTTTGATTATTTGTCTACCTTTTTGTGTTATTGATGTATCCTATATCATGTATTTGATCTTAAAGGATTCAATAAATTATTATTATTAATCGATGTACATTCGTTGCACTATATTTTCGACCCTCACAAAGTAACTCAATAATTCATACCTGAAAGTGTTATATAAGTTAAAATACAATCTCTCCCGAATAAGGGCCCTGGTCCTGACGACCTCCCAACAAATTTCATTAAAATGTGTTCAGAGAATTTTTCATTTCCTCTCTATCTCTTTTTCAACAAATCCTTAGATGAAGGGCACTTTGAAACGCCAGGAAAAAAGCATTCGTTGTTCCAGTTCATAAATCTGGGCAAAAACAGCTACCTCAGAATTATAGACCAGCGTCTAAATTATGTATATTAGCAAGTTATTTGAAGTATTGTCATTGAATATCTTTATCATGATGTCATGCACATTTTGAAGATACAACAAAATAGATTCGTGTCGTGTCGAAACAAATTTATTAGAATATAAACATTTCAATAACCGAAATCAAGTGGATGCCGTTTACACCGACTTTTGATAAGATCGATCATATATTGCTGTACAAAAGCTGGCTGATTCCGGTGTGACCGGCTTTCTACTGAATTGGTGAACAGGTTGTTTTTAATGATAACTATCTCTCAAGATAATTTAACATAAAGTCGAACGTACCTCGAGGTTCACATCTAGGTCCCCTACTGTTCAACATTTATACAGTGAGCACGTAAAGGTTGGAACAAATTCGTTGAAAGCTTGATATGGCCGTTGGGGAAAAAAAGCTCAGAAATGTCGATTTTCATTTTCAGTTGCGCAGTTTTTTGGTCTACTCACATTTTTGGTGACGTCATCGCGTGTTTGGTGATGGATGACTCTCTGCACTCGACTTGTTTGAATCTTCATGTAAACCTACGAGAAAGTATCTTAGAAACTGTTCCGGATTTGCTGGGGCGTTATAATCAAAGAAAGGAGCAACATTTCTCAAATGAGGAGTATGCAACATTTCTCAAATGAGGAGTATCCACCATTCTCCGAGAAGAATCAGGACTCCAGATATTTTCCATCAAAGATGTCCTTCCATTCTCGATGAAGTAGTATTTAAATCCCCCATACAAAAACAATTCTTAAAAAATTCCAACAAAACCTTGGTATACGAAAGGCACTGGATCATGCTATTCATAAAACAGGTATTTCCTACATTCTTCAATCCTCTTAGGCCAATGTTTTTTTTCTATTTATGATTTTTCTACTGTATAACTGAACAACAACATAAATATTTTGTATATATGTGAATACTGTTTCTGGGTTCGTCCTGTTTGTATTCCTGTTTTGAGAAAAAAAATGGCCTTCGCCTATTTTGAGCAATATATTGATGGAATGTTTCGTTGAAACCATAATGGTCCAAAAGTATGGTGATATTTTTTCCATCCAAGTAGAGACTACTTGAACCTTAAATTATTTAAATAAACAGAAATAAATAGTTTGTATGATTTTTCTACGAGACATGAATCTCAAACCAAGGAAGTGCCGAAAAATTAGATTCAACACTCTCACCTGCAAGAAAAAAAATCCGGGGTGCATCTATATGTGTCAAGACCCGCTGATTCTGAAAAACCAGGATCCCAGAATGGTGAAAACTCGAAGAAACCAAGAACAAAAGAGAAAATGGTCCGCATCGGATTTTTTTTTTCGGGAAATCGAAAAACAACCCCAGCACGTTATGGAAAACTGAATTTTCAATCGAATCATATATGGTTCCCACGACTCAAGTCCCGACAATATTTTTTGTAGATTTTTCAATAGAAAAAAAATTGTTGGGAAAATAAGACTGGAATAGAAAAAAAACAGATTTACTTCTTTCGAGTTAGAGTCATTTCAAAATATCTATGAGATACAGTTTGATGTCCAGCGTGGCTTTAGCCAGGGAAGTACTTGATTTTTGTTAGATATTCACAGAAAAACTCCTTTTCGATGATTTTTCAATTCACAGAAAAAAAAATCTTCAGTATTCAATAGAGAATATTTTCCTTTTCAACAAAAATAAATCAAGTCGGCACACATGTGGTGGACTGGTACAGTATGGAAATACTCATGAACGAAGCAAATGATACAAAGAGAAAATTACTCCCCGTATTTGGTTTTATGGAAATGAGAATAGAGCATAACATTCGCTGACTATGAATGATACATGGATGCCCTTACTGAAAGAAGAGTTGGAGCTTGAGAAGTTATGTAATTAACATTCAGTATTCCTATGTTCGTGCTATGCGACAGATTTCGACACTGATTTGTCAAAGAAACGTCCACATTTCTGAAGCTATTCAAACATATTTCCAGGTATACTTTGAGTGCTATAATCTTGATTGTCGAATATACCGGAAATTCGGCGGTATTAAGTAGAATATTTGCATTTCTCTTCCATTTTTTCTTCATTCCACAGATAATTGTGAAAGTAAACAAATACCACCCATTCAAAATTCAGTTGGTACAAGCTTTAAAACCTGCGGACTTGAATTCATTGCACGTATTGGAGCGATGAATCGACATAAAGGCCCCCACAGAGGGTGAGATCTGTATCGATACATGTTGCATGATACTGTAGTAGCGATACAAATCTCACCGTGTGTGTGGTTGTAAGTATCACCGTCTCAAACACTGTCGTGAAACGGCGATACCACGTGCTTATAAATTATGTTTCGCGATTCCGTATCACTGTGTGTGGAAACCTTGATACTTGATACAAATCTCATATACTTGTATCGCCACAGATCTCTCCGTCTGTGGGTGCCTTAACAGTCACCAATAGTCTCAAGAAAATCCCCGCTGGGTCCGCGATAGTAATTTTCAAACCATGTGGGGTATTAACATTGGTGCGGAATGTCCAATGGCAGGCAGCATCATAGGACCATGATTCTTCAATGAAAATCTCAATGGGTTACGATATTTAAATATTTTACGAAGTGTTTCGTTCCAATAGCAGAACGGCAAGGAATTTGGTGGGAACAAAATGATGCTCCTACTCATAATTTACAGGTTGTCACTGAATATCTGGATTAAACGTATCTGGTTGTGGTCGTTATCGTGAAGATGTTGGTGTAGTTGGTACTTGAATGATCGATAATTATATTTGTGAAAAATTCTCCAAACGGACGAATAACTTATATCACAGTCAGAAACAATTTGGCGAATTGACGCCGTACAATTCACTTCAACATAGGCCAACACGTCTACTCCTTTTTCTTCATTGACGATGAAGTTATTGGCATTTTCTTCTGGTTCATTTCGCATTTTCCTTTCCAGTTTTGGAAAATAATGCCGAGTGGGATGGCGACGATTAGGGAATGTCTGAGCATAAATTCGAGCTGCATCAGTTGCATTCTTTTTTGCTTCTCCGTAAATTAGCAACATGTCAATTTTTCTGTCTCTAGTATAATTTTCCATATCAAATTATAAACTACGCAATAAATAAATTTTTGAAAGTGACACCATATTCATTAGCCAATTTGTTTAGGTAGTCCTCCAATTGTTTGTCACGGGTAACTAGAATAACAGGACTTAGCGCATAAGTATACCGAATACGTATTATTTGTTATTAGGTATGATCGCTTCGTGTGTGGTATCAAATTATTCGTAGAAAAATTATCTTCCCCAAGAAGCCGACGAGCCACCCCCTTTCCATTTGAAAAAATCAAGTTAAAAATTGAAATTTGAGACTTTTAAATGATTCTTAAAACGACATAAGCCTCAAAGTCGTATTTTTTCCATGTTACTTGATCAAGAATGAAGCGATTTACACGATCCATGGCATTCTAGATCGAAAAATAAAAATTGGAATAAAAATGACTTTATTTGTCAAATTTCGACAAGTGAGGTGTTGGATTTAGAATGTCATTCTCGAAATAAGTAAAAATATAAAGGATGTCCCATTCAAAAATCGAAAGTTGGGGTCATTTTCGGTCAAATCGAAAGTACGGCAAAGCAAGTAAATATGTCAATGTAAATTGAACTATAATTCACAACCCCCAAATTTCGTTTTTCTATTTTCAATAATAAAAATAATATCCATAAGCTACACAAACGATACATATAATTACTATGCATTTGTTTCTTTCGTGTCAGTATAGAAATTCAAAGTTACACAAATATTACAATTTCAACTGATTACCATCGTGACAGAATAAAACATATTTTTTCATGATATTTCCCAAACCGCGTTCGTGTAGAAGCGTACAAACTCAAACGGGCGTTCATCATTGACCATATACAGCTTATGGTTATGGTTTCGAAACAAAATAGGATAGACACTTTTTCCCGGAAAATCACCCAAAAATTTACGAAAAACGAGTTGTCTCATGAAGTCGAACAAAAAAATTATTGGTGCCGTCCAGCAGATAAAAAATTTACTTTACCTATAACAAAGTTGAGAAGCGGTAAAATTGAAATTTTTTTTAGGCTCATTTTTGCAGAGTTCTATTAAAATTTACAAATAGTTAAATCAATCCGAAAGCAAAGACTCTTGTAAAATGGTCTAAAGAATGCAAATAATAAAACAATTGTACAAAAAGGGCACACTTCTCATAGGTTTTTCCATTTTCCAGAAATATTCACCTCCGTTTCGAAAACGAGAAGAGATAGATTGATTCTGCGAACGCCAATATATTGAGCATGGTCGATATCAAATGAATTGCTGTTTATGAGTTTATTTCGCCATACTAAAACAACAAATTTGTTAGACTCAAAATAAATTCATTTGATTCCAGATTTCTCAATCTGCGTACCAAAAAATACTTCGGACATTGGAGTTTTTTTCATCGTTGCAAATTATAAACTGAAAACAACACTGTTGAAATCAACTATATAATTTTATTCAACATTCCTTGCCACTCTGTAAAAAATTGCGTATCCTCTAACTCCGTCAACAACGTATTTGAATTAACATGCATTTTTTGTGAAATAAAATGGAACATGTGAATTTCATTCTGTTTGATGAACGAGTTATTTTGGTACTGTGAAATACAAATTAGACCATGCAGCAACACACTCTAAAATCCGTTCATGGTTTGAAAGTGCATGAAAATTCAACTAAACAAAAATACGAACGGGAATTTCTATTATCGTCGGAGCATTGGACAGAAATCACAATAAATCGAAGAGCTGGTATTTCCATACAAATCAATCAACTCGAAAATGGGTACAAATTTCTTGAAATTCCGAAAATAAATAATTCAACTATCGATGACTCCTCATAATGCTATCATTTACATTTTCTTCCAATAAATCATTCAGATGAAAATGCCACTAATATGATTTCAGTGAAACGGCTGAAACAATTTGGCTTAAAAGTTTACAATTGACGTACATCATGGGATTTTTTCTACCAAACCTTTTTGATGATAAGTTTTGGACAATGTTCTGGCAATATTTCATCATTATTCGCTGGACTCCAGAGGATTTCCTCAACAGTATACAGGGTATATCTTCATGACGTGATCTATAGACACAGGGTGTATTCTAACCTCTTGCACACCCGTAAATGACGAGTGTATAATGCCATTTTATAACGAATTACAATGGTTAAAAATCCAAAAAAAAATGTTCTACAACCCTTTACGATGAGACGTCATTTTGTAATAGAATACCTTCAGCGAAAACGTGCTTTCCGTCGCAAGTGAGAAAAATTCTATCAACGTTAACTTTTGTTTCTAGTGACGAAAGTTAAATTTATATTTTCAATCATTTCCCGCCCTCGTATATAATGTTTTGATGACTTTAAATTATTAATAAACAAAAACAGGAATCATTTCAATAATTAGAATGGATTTATTTTACTTTTGTTTAATTAAAAAGCAAAATAGAATCGTTAAAATACCGTGAGATTCAAAAACAATTTATAACTAGTTGCCTGGTTTCATTAGTTTGACGTTCCTCGTTAATTGTTTAGACTTGTCAGTTTGCACTGAAAGCATTGTTAGTTTTTTAAGTTATCATGATTTCTGATTCGGAAGGTGATTTAGATTTTCCAAATACACCACCAGAAATAGCAAATCAAGCTGAGGAAACCTCTTTGGATTTATTACCAGTGAAATCTAAAAAGAGATATGGAGAAATATATGCAAAATTCATGGATTGGACAGTTGATAATCACGTAAATTCATTTTAGGAAACTGTGCTGCTTGCGTATTTTGGATGGATGGATGATACCAGCAGTATACTCTTAGTTACAATACGTAATACAAAAACAAAAGTACCGCGTTCCTTCCACATTTCTGGGTTCTTCTACGAGATTTATAAAATATACATGAGCCTCCGTCCACTAGATATGGACAAAATACAAGATTCTTCATTAACTACCAGAACGGAAAGTGTACTAGAGAGGTTGTGGGAATAAATAAATTCAGTGAATTTCCTATGCAAATAGCTCCATATTTAAACTTGCCTGATCTCCAAAAATATACTGGACATTGTTTGCGTAGAACTTCCGCAACGCTATTAGTGGATGCAGGAGGTGATTTTCTTCAATTAAAAAAGCATGCAGGCTGGAAATCTAGTAAAGTTGCGGAGGGATATGTTGATCAATCAATTAGCAGCAAAAATCAAATACAAACCAAAATTTTACAATACATAGTAAATACAACGATATGCGATTACGGCGAATGTTCATCTGGAGTGACATCAGTTAACAACATAACAAATGTGGCATCGTCTACCTCAATACATAAAAATCTTGATTGTAATACTCCTATGATTTTGAATAATTGCTCGAATGTAACAATTAACCAATATTGAAATCATAAGTAATGTTTAAAGGAATATTGTTATTTTTAATTTAAAATAAAATATTTGTTCATTGTTTTTTTAGGATATTATTATGATATAAACAGGGTTGGAGGAAAAATATAGTGTTTCACTCGTAGAAAACATTTTTTGAAGCTAGTGAACTGTTCTCTCGCTTAAAAAAATGTTATTTCCGTCACTCGTTAAACAATAAACTATTTAAACATGTTTTGTTTTTTGTGAAATTCGACAAAATTTCAGGAAGCGCCGCTCACCAAATCTCAGGTCTCTTGATCAGAGCTGTAGGTGAACGCAATTGCCGATGCAATAAACATTTAAATAATGTGGAATGTTGAATTGATTGTGCGGTAAATGTAGAGTACATTGCTTGCGATAGATATTCAATTTCAAAGTGATATAAATAAACGAACCTCGCTATAACCAAACTTGTAGATAAAGTCAGAACTAGTAAATGAGGTCAATACAGCTTTGAGGCACTTATCGAATCACAATTATCACAAAAACACACAGAAAAGACACAGCATTGAATTGTTTTCAAAATAGTATCGGCCATCATTGTGACCTGGTGTGATTGAGAATATCACATGTTATTCTCAATCCCGTTGCCAACTACCTTTTCCAAGATTATCTGGTTCTTACAACTAAACACCGAACTGTTCCGTGCGTATTTTGAAGAGTGGAAGACAAGAAAAATAATGTTTCATGAATTTAAGGAGGCGTATCCAGTATGGTGAATCAGCGTTATAATTTATGGTCCGATTCTATTCAAAATCTGGTGGTTTAGAGTGGTCGATTTTTCTCCATGATTCGAGATTTCGAGAAGGCAGACAAATTTTTGATTTATTGTCCTATTTTATACGGTACCTGAGGGTAGGCAGACACGCCGATTATGATTTTTTTATACGGTCCAAGAATTCAAGATGGCGTATCCAAGATGGCGAACACCTTTTATGATTTCTCATTCGATTTCCGGATCCTGGGTGTAAGAGACTATGCCTTTTTCATAAATTTCGAGAATTCAAGATGGCGGATAATTTGTTTTATTTAAGATCCAATTTCATTCGAAATCCGTATCTGGGGATCAGTGAATATGCAAATTACCCTCCCTAGACAAATTGCAAGAATTCAATATTGTAGCTCGAAAATTGAGAGGATTTATTGGGGGTTTCAGGCGACGCAAATAATTTTTTTTTCCAAAATTCAAGATCGCTACTACAATTTTTTCAGTAGTGATACGACTGAATTAATAACCGATAATATGAGTGTTCGTTTATCCATGATTCATGAAGGTCAGCATTTCAAAACGGCAGATCCAAGAAGGCAGAAAAATAATATAATTTATCAACCGATTTTTTTTCAGATTAATGTGAGGGTTTTGGAGGTCGCATATTTTGAAAATTCAAGAATTCAAGATGGCTTTTTCAAGATGGCAAACCAGTCATGTGATTCATGATCAAATTCAATTTGTAGGGGCATGCATTGTGTCTTTCTTGTAGAAATTTGAGAACTCAAAATGGCGGGTTGGGATATTTCGTTTGTTGGTCCGATTCGGAAAAAAATTCTATGGTATTTCTGGGTTACGTATCGAGAATTTTTAGTGCAGAATTCAACACTGAGACAAACATGAGAGGAAATTTCAGTGCATTCAAATGAAAGAGCAAATGATTTCTCTCCACCTTTATTTTCCCGTTGAAAACATCCACTTCATCAGGACTCCCCTTGCTTTACACCAACAAAACAAAACACCTAATGCGACTTTCCTGTAGCCTCAATGAAAATCTAATTACGTTCCTGCACACCACCGAAAGCCATGCACACCGCCAACGCCGACCGGCGCCTATTTGTAAACCCATAAAAAAGTGACAAACTTGTGTGCGTCTCGTTACAGTCTCATTAACCTCTGGTTGTGATACAGCACGATCAGCACAGCTCACAAGGGCTGTTGGGCTGTTAGAGAATGTGCAGGATTGACATCATAAGCGTAGGACATATAAGAAAACGAGTTTAAGGTCATTTTCCTCCTTTTATTCCGTCCTTTGAGCTCCCTTATATGAACAGAATGCAGGAGAATGCATGTTGGCAGTCATTATATGGGCATTCATTACCCAACAGAACTATACCGGAGAAATGAATCCCATAAGCTACACAAACGATACATATAATTACTATGCATTTGTTTCTCTCGTGTCAGTATAAAAATTATTATTTTCAAAAGGGCAAATCAGTTAATTGCCCCCATACATTACATATTATGAATATAGAAATATAAAGAAATGATTAACTTGTCAATAAGGTATTGTAAAAAATATTTCGCCCAAGTAATTCACAAACAAATTATCACAAATGTTAGAGAAAGCTACTGGGAAGTCACTTTTGTTTCCTTTTCCATACCTTCGTTTTCTGTAATCGATTTATGTTTGGTAATTGTTTTCTTACATGTTTTGAGAAAAATAACAGGTCGACATGTTGTCAGTTCATTCGACAAAATACAAGAAATATATGAATGTACTGAAGGAATAATTCTTCATAGAGAGCACATGGATTCGAGAAAACTTTTGGCTTCTTTGACGATTTAAAACAAAAATTGCATTGAGACACAAAAGGATTTTCCAAATCTCATTTTGTTTCCATTCCTGTATGTATTTTCAGATGAATTTCATTGGAACTTTCGACATATTGAAAAAAGAGTTTCAAAACAAAATTTTCCACTAACCAGAAATATGTTTCGTAACAAAAAATCTTACTGGAGTATAGAAGAGAAAGGAATTGGAGTAAGCGTCAGAGGTCCTAGGAACACGATTCATTCAATTCATTTCATTTTACAGAATGACATTTTTTGACACGGACTTCAATATTGTCTCAAAATCGATTTCCTTCTCGTTTGGTTGGATTCCGTCATCAAAATGTATGTATTGTTATGAATGCCATATGTAAAACTCACTTCGATATTGCAAATTCGCAAATTATACTGTTTCGCGTGGAGATTTTCTCATTCTCCACCGACTTGACGTTTGGCCTATACATGTTTCACCATGCAACACTCTGCAGATGGTTATTTTGAGTTTTAATCTTTGTTCAACAGTTTTGTACGAGTGTTTCTTGTTTTCATAACAATTTTCGTTTATCGATTATTCTCAAAATTCCAACCATATTGATAGGTCGTTTTTGCCATATTGATACGTCAACTTCTCAACGTTTTTTCGATTCACATTAAAACATTGAATCGTTGAAGTATGATAATTTCAGAACGTTGAATTCATATGAGGAACGCTACTTATAAACGAGTTTTCAACCAAGATTGAGACGGATACTATTATAGCCCAAGAGAACAGTGTTCAGAACCATGGTGTATATTCTTTTTTTCACTACAAACAAACTAAATTACTGATTACACTTGCCTCCACAACATTCACAAATTTATTTTTTGTGGAAACGAAAATATAATACATATTTAAACAGTTCGATCCTAAAATCATGAAGCCAAATCCAAAAGTGCGCATTTTTATCAAGCAGAAAATAGTGAATGATCTGAACTGTCATTTCAATTTATAACCATTCGTTACGTAAAAAACGATATTTAAGGTGATTCTTTACCCCTACAAGAGTTGTAGTGCAGGCTTTCCACGACAAAGTAGTGATTAATATGTACTTTATGTGTGAGGAATTCGAAAATTTCACTTTTCAACTTTTTCCCTACGATCGGAACAATTTTTTTTTCTAGACTAATTCGGCCATTCTGAATCGATTGGCGTTCGCAGAACTTTTCTATCTCCAACCGTTCTACAGTTGGGATCGAATTTCTACAGAAAATCACTATCACAGTGATTTGATATTTTAATTGAAATACATATACCTTTTTCAGCAAGTTAAAAGCCTCAGGTTTTCAAGTAAGGTAATCAATAATTGAATTTCGTTATTTTCATAATATCAAGAACAGATCTCGTGGAGTAGTGGTTAGCGTGTCAGTCTCTCACCCGAGAGGCTTGGGTTCGATTCCAATTCTAGGAACTGTTTTTTGATCAGTTTGAGATAAAAACTGATTTGATTCGATAGTAAAAAAATTATATATATATAATTATATATATATATATATATATTAATATATATATATCTCAGATATTTGGGCGAGCAGTGATTGATCTTGACGAGCAGTGAATGATCTTGACGAGCAGTGAATGATCTTGACGAGCAGTGAATGATCATTGTAAATGAATCTGCAAAATGATACATTCAGAAACGCACACGATTTCTTCCATTTTGGAACGAGAAAAATTGTTGGAAATTCAAATATAACATGAATTCTGGTAATTTTATCCAGTTTCAAAAGTGATTCGGGAAATATTATCATCAAATATCATTCGTGCTAGAGGATTTTATTGCAATTTTTTTTATATTTTTCCGTGAGCATTTTGCCTCTAGGAAATTTAATTTGTTCAATTTGCGGCCTTATTATCAATGATTAAACCACTCAAGCTTCGCTTTCGTGGTTTAATCAGATGATAAGACCTCAAATCGCACTCAGTAAAATTTACAGACGAAATGCTTTTTCGAAAATTTCAAAAATTTATGTGCGATGAAACACATGGCACTTCTGATAATACCCTCGAGAAAACTCTTCAAAACAGATACAGTTACAAAAGGATCACATTCTGTACTTCATTGGAGGTTTTCAACATTCCAGTCATATGTTTGGATTGAAAGACCCAATACGATTGAAAATTGCACACCCCATTACATATGTAGCCAATCAAATGCAAAATTTCAGAACGTTACCATCGCAACCAAGCTCACACTGGAGTTCTATGAATAAGCTTATATTGGGTCTATTTTTGTTTTAGAAAGATCGTCCTTGTTGCGTTGATAGATCTGGCTATCTAGAAAGATTATTGGATTGAAGTGAACAATTGTTAAATTGATTAACTGTTCGAGCAAAAATGCCCTTTTTTGTAATTCTGAGATTATTAATCAAAAAGTCAGGTTTGTTCAATATAGTTTCTATTTCTAGTGTGGAATTCTCACTTATAATCTCCCTAGAGCATGAATTATTGCTGGAATTTTTTTGAGTACATGAATTTTTTGAAAATGATCACGAGTCGCGAAGCGACGAGGGATAATTTTCTTTAAAAATTCATGTACGAGACAAATTTCCCTCAATTAATTCAAGCACGTGGGGGATTCGGTAAAAAATTTTTATACCGGAATTATATTTAAATAGAAAACATGAAGTAAGTATTTATTTTGACGTTATTCACAAATAAATAGAAGGTAATGGGAGTTTTGGGGTAGATTTTTTCTGATTTTCCCCGTTCCCTAGTAAAATAAAATATATAATATCAGATAAACTATTATGTAAAATTAATTGATTTCATTCAATGTTCTTACTAGGTTTCAGGGCAATGTTAATATTGACTAAAAA
Source organism: Gonioctena quinquepunctata (assembly GCA_018342105.1). Classification (NCBI taxonomy): domain Eukaryota; kingdom Metazoa; phylum Arthropoda; class Insecta; order Coleoptera; family Chrysomelidae; genus Gonioctena; species Gonioctena quinquepunctata. Next base: position 40,269 of record JAFIRS010000344.1, read on the forward strand.
TGAAAGTGGATACGTTCGTATTGCGGGAGATATTTTTTTAATTTCCCCGTGCCCTAGTAAAATAAAATATATAATCAGATAAATTTGTATATAAAATTGATTGTTTTCATACAATTTTCTTACTGGGTTTCAGGGAAAGGTCAATATTGATTAAAAATGAAAGTGGATGTTCGTATTGCGGGATATTTTCTGTTTATTTTTCTAGTGCCCTAGTAAAGTAAAATTTATAATATCAGATACTCACATTATTATATAAAAATAATTGATTTCATCTAATTTTCTCACTAGGTTTCAGGGAAATGTCAATATTGACTACAAACAAAGGTGATATACGGCAAAAAATACATAACTATACCTATACATATATACTCAAATATTTTTCATATTCTTTTAGGTTTAATTCTAAGAAAAATTCATACCAGCGGTAATAATTTGTTTTTCAAATAATTCAGGAAATCGGGATATTGTATTCTTTATTCTAAATAGGATGTTGTTGGCGTATGTTGCCGGTTAAAAAATATTATGTAAAGTTAGCCATGGATTTGACATTCACTATTCCTGTCAATCAATATTTTATTTGTGGCATTATAAGTTCCTCATAACATTGTATACAATCATAAGTTAGTAAAAAAGTGATAATAAAATGAACTTTCAATCGTATGAATTGTGTTCCTTTTGCAAAGAATCACATCACATTAAAATATACCATAGAAATGTAAAATATCTAACATACCTAGTGAAAGAATCTGGATTAAATCCTGAGCAAGAAAACTTATTTGAAGAGATTGGCAACATTCTGCGTGATATTGTGCCTTCTTTTAGACACAAATCTAATACTCAAAGAAATAAACTGGTGTCTCAGTATTATTTTTATTTTATGAAACACAGGCATATTGTTAAAAAAAACACCGGTTCTGTGTTTTATTCACCACTTAGGAAAGAGGAGGTAGAAGTGGAATTTTTGAAGAATTTTAAATTAATTAATGATATTATAGAATGTACACCTTAACAAATTGTTGTAATATTTCCAACTTATAAAGTAAGTAAATAAAAAATATTGTCAATATTATTTCAATATTATTTTTGTCTAATTATATGATAGCTGACATGTGCCGGGAAATTTCCACTTATCAATTTTACGTCTACATGCTAATGTGGATGAAAAATTTTCATAAAATTTGCTGGTTACCATAGTAACAATGTCGAAATAAAGCATCTGATTGGTTGAAAACGTCTGGTATAAAATTTGCTCACCAAATATCAGACGTGCCTAAATTAGTCCTCTAAAATTTTCCTTGGTAACGAATATTTTGGGGAACTTTCGTCGTACTCGTCTTCGAATAGTCATCAATTATGTAACAACTGAATGAATCGACTGTGATTTCCACATCTTAACGAACTTTTTCAATTCGCAAATTTAATTTATCACACAAAATAAAAAGTGGAAAGCTAAAATTTCTTCAGAAATAATATTGATTTGTCTATGAGTGAGCGATTTTTTCTTCTTCCAGTTCAATACCCGTACATAATTAATATTCTTCTTGTGAATGTAATGTTTTGAAATCAACGTTTCATTAAAAATCAGGCCAATTTTTTTTTACTAAACAATAATTTTACAGAAGCCATTGTGGCTTTTTACAATGAACATTTCTAGAACTACAAACTGTATTTGAACAAAAAACAACCATCGATCTTTTCTGGAGTTTGGCGTTTTCAGCAAGTCTTTTGGAAATTTCAAGTTTAGTGATTCCCCTGACCTCATAATTCATTCTTATGCAGCCATAAAAAAAATCAATACAGACTTTATCATTATAGACCGTGTTTGTATTGGCAAACTATCCAATCTCATCTTCAAGTAAATGTGATGATAAAAACTGCAAACAAACTTTCAAATATCATTAAAATAATGATAACAGATGTCTTTATTCAATTGGAATGAAATTAAAAGTTGGAGTGTCACTTAACAGTGTTTCTCAACCCTACCGTGCGACTAAATTATCAATAATATCATGTGAAATTACGCATGATACTTATGATCGAGATGATGAGTATTCTGGACCAACAGAAAAATATGAAAGTATCAAAGCCAAAATATAACAATGTAATGGAAAACCAAACAAGAAACAAGTCCTGTACCTGAATCAACTCAGTTATTTCAGCGGTAAGATATGGATGCTTGTAGCATTGTTTCCAGTTTTTTCTTGTAATTTATTCTTGAATTCCGGGGGTAGCATATTATAACGAATAACTGCGTTGTAAGAGAAACTACGCTTGAATATAGCAGAAGGGTTATTTGAGATAACGAGAACGTTTCAGTATCTCATTAAGATTAGTATTTTCAAACCGAATAAGCTCAGCTTTCATTTCAGATATGAAATAATGTTTGTTGTTAGGATTTCACGTGTCAAGGTCTGGGGGTGGAGAGTTCGAACCGGTGCCATATTTAATTTTTTTGTTATTTGAAAAGCCGAAGTGATACTTTCAAACTTACGTATACCTAGCGAAAACCGATAACATGGATTTTGAATTATCTGAATCCTAACCGTTGACGAGAGTCTTATCGATATCTTAGCCAAGAAACATCGGGCGCGTTTAATAGTTGGATGGGTGACCACCTGAAAAGGAAGGTGCACGTTAAAATGCCCTAACAACTGTAGCGTAGTAGCATATTCGCAGCTGCAGGCGTCTTATCAATGAGCACGAGTTAAGATGATAGATATGCCATCCTTCGGAGGGGACGTGAGATGGCGGTCCCGAGTCCATAGATGTTGAGCTCGTTAAAGAACCCTACCTCTGAAAACAACAGAGGATTCGGCAATAATTTCTGGTTGGGGGGGGGGAATGTTTGTTTAGCCGTGGTCGCAGAATTAGGCCGACGTTGAATTAAGCAATAAAAAAAAACTTTACCATGTCGCGGTATAAAAGGGCAGTTCCATAAATGCAGTCACAGTAGACGTGTTTAGGCATTATCATGGAGTCACAAATTTCTTGTAACAAATCAATAGCATGAAAATGGCCGTGTACCGGCTCCCAGGATTACTCATCAGTTAGATTCGTAGTTCGGTTGTTTTTGGGTTACGTCACCGCCAAATCAACAAAATAGTTTGGTTTCCAGAAACAAAAACAAAACATGCAAATATTGATTGAGAAACATCAAAGGGTGGTATGATTGAAAAGAGTATTTGCTTGTACTTCAAGTAAGAACTTTCACTTCCTAGTATTTTGTAGAGTATAATATTTTACATGAAGTAAATTCTTCGATGGGAAGTGTTAACTTAGGTTAGAAGTATAAACTAGTAGTGATACTCTATATGCTCTTTGATCTGCTGACGAAGAATTTTTATATGGTACTAATAACCATGGAGCGATACCATAACCTTCATCCCCTAGCAAATACGCCCCCTTAGTATTTCCAGGAAAAAATTCGTGAACTTCGGAATTTATCTATTGTGGGTACAATATGTTGCTCCTATTGCTCCAGATATCGTCCACCCATCTTTAGCTAATTTAATTTCGCGGGCAGCCAAACATTTTTCTTCGATACAATATTTTGTGAAACTTTTTTAATTACTTTTGACACGGTTGTTTGATGTACCTCGACATCTACACCCACTCCTTGTTGAAACCCAGGAACACGAGTTCTTAAAAATACCTCCATTTTCGTTACATTTGATGAAGCTGCTCCCCTCATCTCAATATGATTTTCTAAGAACTCATTAGCTATCCATTCAACATTGTTTGCATTGAAGCTAAAAGTACAAGCTACCCAAAATAATTGACTTCCCGGAATAATTTTCTATAGTGTTCCTCCCCATACGTTCTACATTCACACATTTCCCTCCTTTCCCTACCATAATTCACAAAAAAGCCATAACACCTACTCACTCTACGATGTGAAGTTACTCTATGAGTACCTTCTTGAAAACTACACCAAACACTCCCAAATGGAGGAAATACTAGACACATTAGTAATTTCTGCAGTATTAACTTCTACAGTGCTCGTCTAAAGTCCGTTCTCCCCATACTAATTTTTGAACCACCTGATATATCGCAACGAAATTTGAAGGGGTTAAATAGGAGATGAAAAACTAATTTTTCATGAGAAAATCACAGCTAAAAGTTTTAAAATGGCGACTGAGCGCCATCTCCAATATTTTTTTTAAATAGAACACTCCATATATTATTCCATTTTCGAAATCTGCTCATAATTCTCGACAGTTTTCTCCAATACACTTTACTCCTAAATTCAATTGTTTACGAAATATTAACGTTTGAAAAGTGACATTTTGGTCATTTCAAACCCAACCAAAAACACTAATGTTGCTTTCAATCAAGTTTGCATTGGAAAAAATCGTTGTCGCGGTAATGTCTTGTTTACTGTCGAACTGAACTGCTAACTGTCAAATAGTTCGTTGAGCGCTTAAATCCTTTTATGAAAATTTTGATCATGGCTCGTAGTTTAGACGATAAATTTTGATATTTGGAGAAGCTGGAAAAAATTATCATCTATCAGTCCGTATATTTGATAATAGATGTCCCGAGAATCCTTTTCGAGGTCATATTTGCGCAAACTTTTAAATAAGCTCCAAGCAACTGGTACGCTGAAAGATGCTCCAAGATCAGGAAGACCGCCTCTTTCAGAAGAAAAAAGGTAGAAATTGTTGCTGAAATGGTAATCAATCCGACTCAGTCGACGTCTGCAGTTGCTGAATCCTGCGGAGTTAGTTCAAAAAGTGTCCAAAGAGTCCTAAAAAAAGAAAAGTTTCATCCCTATAAAATGAAAATCCTGCATACTCTCACGGGGGATGATTCAGACCGCAGGGTTGAATTTTGTGAGTGGTTAACAAGAACAATTGAAGGAGAACGGGGCTTCCTGAAACGTGTATGTTTCGCAGACGAATGCACGTTTTTTCCTAATGGAAAAGTCAACAAACAGAATGTACGGTACTGGAGCGATACTAATCCGCATATTTTTAGAGAGGGTCATACCCAGTTTCCTAAAACGGTGAAAGTTTGGGCGGGAATTTTGGGAAATCGCGTTGTTGGACCGATCTTCATCAGAGGCAATCTTACAGGAGTTCTTTATAGAAATCTTTCAGAAACTGGAATTGAACCTCGAATTAGACAAATTGTATTAAACAATCAGGAAGAGTTTGAAAATCGTGAAATCATATTTCAGCAGGATGGGGCACGTCTCCATTTCGATCGCATGGCTAGAGAGTTCCTTGATACAAACTTTCCTGGGCGATGGATAGGTCGCAGGGGAAGTACAGTATGGCCACCAAGATCTCCGGATCTTACACCTCTAGATTGTTCCCTTTGGGGGTATGTGAAGTCAAAAATCTACGACACTGAATGCCAAACAATAGAAGAGTTGGAACGCAGAATAATAGATACATGTGAAGAAATAGATGAACAGACTTTCATCAACGTGAGAGAAGCTATTTATAATAGGGCACTTTATTGTCAAGATTTAGGAGGGGGCCACATTGAACACTTGGTGAAATAATTGTTGGAGTTAAATAATTGTGTGTCAAAAATAAATTATAATTTTTTAGCTAACTAATTTGTTTTGATTGTGAATTTACAGAACACATTCGTAGGCTTCGAGATTTTCCGGTAAGCGGTACTGTTTATCCTTAATAAACTCGCTTCACGCCTCTTTTCAGTCGAATTCATTAGGATATTTAACTACAAATTAATAATAACGTATAGTTAGCAAAATGTTTTACCGGAAGTGACCAAAATCCATACTTCATTTTAAACCGGAATGTCACTTTTCAAACATTAATATTTCGAATGCAATTGAATTTAGGAGTAAAGTGTATTGGAGAGAACTGTTGAGAGTTATGAGCAGAATTCGAAAATGAAATAATATACGGGGTGTTCTATTCAACAAAATTATTGAAGATGGCGCTCAGCCACCATTTAAAAACTTTTAGCTGTGATTTTTTCTTGAGAAAGTAGGGTTGTGTCTCCTATTCAAGCCCTCCAAATTCCGTTGCGATATACCAGGTGGTTCAAAAATTAGTAGGGGGAGAACGGACTTTAGACGAGCACTGTATATATCGACGTAAATAAAGCAAAGTATAAAGTAATTGCTCCTACTTACTTAAGTGTTACTTTAAGAATTATGTGGAGTAAATATTTTCATTTTTGAAGTGAAAACTACAAAATGGAGCATTTACTTGAAGTACAAGCAAATACTCTTTTTAATCATACCACTCAATGACACCCACGTGAAGAAGCTTTTGTGTCGGTCAAAAATAGGTTTTTGAAACAACTACTTTCATCGTTGATAAAACATCTAAATAACATACGTGTGTTGATGGGTATCGAAATCCTTCCGAAACAGTCGAACACATTTTAGTACATTTATTTATGTTGTGAATACTCATCAACATGCTGAATATCATGAATGCATGATTCGCAAACATTTCCAGAGCGGAATCGCTTGCAACCTCGGAGATTCAACTCGTTAATAAAATAAGCAAGCAGCTTAGCTTTTATATTCCACTTTATGCCTTTTGGTTCCGCTAATGTAGGAGACTTGTCGACCCCGTTCTGGTTACCACGGAACTGCCTTGCCTTTGTTCTGCACCGATCGTTTTTATGATAAATTATTTTACTAGGTGTCTCTGAGGCGCTATAAAAATCTAAACAAAGCCCCTCCACACCCCTATCCAAGCCGCGTCCGTGATAAAACGACCTCGCATTACATGCTGTAAATATTACAAACAATAACTGTTTTACTCCGTCTTATTAAACCACCGTCCAATGCTTTTTTTATTCGTTTTCTGCTGCTTTTTCATGGACCAAATCTCGAAAGATGATTGTCACGTAAATGTAAGCTGAATCTGCTGGAACTTATATGTGCTCGGAATAGGGAACAATATTATCCGCCCTTCAGAGGGAAGAATTCACCGGAATACTATCTCTATAACTCGTTTTATATTAAAAATCCTGTAAACATATTGACACAGCAATATACGTTTATTCCTTTATCCCTTTCGTATTATAATATTCCTTTGATATTTGGATATCAACTGATAAAAGAGCTTCTGTCTTTTACTTCTTTCAACTGAGAAGAAAGGGCCGATCTTACATACAGTGCTTCTCAAAAGTCCCCTCCCCCCCTCTTATTTTTGGAACGATTATACATAAACAAGTGAAATTTGGAAACTGAATATTAAAGGTTGTAAACTTCCCTACTAGTGATGATAGATGACGAAATCGTCAAAGATGACGTCACAGGGCCATTGTGACCAATAATTTTAAATGGAACCCTACGGCAAGCGACATCTCTTTTAAAAGGTATCGAAAACACGTATTCAATGAAACTAATTTTGTTTGTGTTTATGGCAGTTTTGGCAACTCGCTTCTAAGAAACGCAAAGCTGTGATGAATTAAATCAGTTAATACTAAAATTCCAAATTCAAGCTCCGCCTCTGGATAGTTGTCAAATAAGCTGACGTTTTTGTTGGTCTCCCTAATTCGACGTTTTTGTAATTGTCCAAGTTTTTGTACATTTGATAATTAGTGTATTGTTGATCGAACGTTTAACTGTTTTAGCAGCTTTTGGTACTTTTAATAATTTTGTACATTTCAATAATTTGTTAAACTGTTGTGAGCCGAACGTTTAAGTGCTTCAAGAAGCGAAATGGTACGTGCTTTGGGTGATAAAGTAGCAGCGATCCTAATTCTTCGTGAAACTGGACAAAATATTCATGCAGCAGAACGCATTTTTAATGAGAGGTTTCCCGATCGCCCCGTTTTGAGGACTTATTTGAGGGAGCTTCTTCGTAAGTTTGAAACAACGGGTAGTATTAATGATGCGAAAGGATCTGGCAGACCACAAATTTCTGATGAGAAAAAAATTGATATACTGGCAGAAGTAATAGTTAATCCTACTTCTTCAACAACTCACGTTGCATCCACCTGTGAAGTCAGTCGAAGTACAGTACACAGGGTGTTGAAACAAAACAAATTTCATCCATACAAATTAGAAATGGTTCATTAACTCTCAGACGACGACCCAGACCGAAGACTAGAATTTTGTGAAAATATGGAAACTAAAATCAACCAACAGCCAGACTATAGCAAAACAATTTGTTTTAGTGACGAAAGTACTTCCTATCTGAACGGGAATGTAAATACACAGAATGTGAGGTATTGGAGTGACGCAAATCCTCACCTGTTTCGTGAAACACATACCCAATTTCCCCAGATGGTGAATGTTTGGGCAGGTATCCTGAGAAACCACATCGTTGGGCCTCTTTTCTAAAATACTAATTCAACTGGTGATGTTTATCTGGAGCTGTTGCAAAACGCAATAGAACCGTTAATCCTCGACATTTTGGAGGATAATGCAGATGAATTCGGCAATTTGGAAATAACATTCCAACAGGATGGTGCTCCTCCACACTATTACGGTGCAGTAAGACGGTATTTGGATGAGGAGTATCGTGGTAGATGGATTGGACGACGAGGTTCAACGGAATGGCCAGCTCGATCACCGGACCTCAAACCTTTGGATTTTTTTCTGTGGGGGTACCTTGTATCGAAGGTTTACGCCACTGAACCTGACAATATTGACGTTTTAAAACAATGTATTGTTGCAGAATGTGAGGCTGTTTCCGCAGACAGATTTGCAAAAGTACGAGAAGAGTTTGAAAATAGGATATTTCACTGTCAGAAAGTAAATGGAGGTCACTTCGAGCAATTTCTTTGAGTAGATACTGATTCTTAAATCTGTAATTAATATCATACTGAATGGAATTTAAATTTTAATGTTTACTAATGAGCCATTAGAACTGCCATAAACACAAACAAAATTAGTATCATTGAATAGGTTTTTTCGATACCTTTTAAAAGAGGTGTCGCTTGCCGTAGGGTTCCATTTAAAATTATTGGTCACAATGGCCTTGTGACGTCATCTTTGACGATTTCGTCATCTATCATCACTAGTAGGGAAGTTTACAACCTTTAATATTCAGTTTCCAAATTTCACTTGTTTATGTATAATCGTTCCAAAAATAAGAGGGGGGGAGGGGACTTTTGAAAAGCACTGTAGAGTATCCAGAGCATGCAAGTGATATTAATAATGTTGTCCCGGACAAGTTGAATGGGAAATATCGGTTATAGTTACAGACAATGTGATTAATGTTGACCAATATGTCTATGTAGAATTAATGACTGATAGCAACTGCCCATCACTCATTGAATCCTATAATATACGTCCTGAATTTCGAGCAATAATTGTTTCGTAAGTCGAATGTTCAAGGTAAGTGATCACTTATTTTCTCGATGTGCGATTTTATTACAAAACTTATTTTTTCCTTTAGATTTATCGCATAATCTATCACCCTGGAAATAAAAAATAATAGTTTTTATCCAAGAAGTTCAAATAAGTTAATTTCTCCCTATTCGTTACTGCGCTTTGGTATTCTAAATTTGAAAATATATACAGGGTGTTTTCAAAGTGCAGGCATTTTTCAAAATAACGGAAATAGTATTCATTGAAAATCCAGAAACATAATATTCAATAAAACTCTTTTGTGTGTGTTTTTGTGATAATTGTGATTTGATAAGTGCCGCAATGCTATATTGACGTAGTTCTGACTTTATCTACCAGTTTGGATATAACGAGGTTCATTTGTTTACATCATTTTGAAATTGAATATCCGTCGCAAGCAATGTACCCTTTTTGTACATTTATCACACAATCAAGTCAACATTCCACATTATTCAAATGTTTATTGCATCGGCAATTGCCTTAACTTACAGCTCTGATCAAGACAGTTGAGGTTAGGCAAGCGGCGCGTCCTAAAATTTTGCCGAATTTCACAAAGAACAAAACAGGTCTTCAATTTTTTTTTCGGATTTTTAACCACTGTAATCCGTTATAAAATGGCATTATACACTCGTCAATCACGGGGGTGCAAGAGGTTGGATTACACACTGTATATTGATTTGTTGAAAATATAAACAGGATGTTCATAAAATGAGATCTGCGACTGAAAGATAAGTTTAGTCACTATCTTCCATCGTCAAGAGAACCTCTTGTGGGGTATTCATGTTGAAAAGGGAAACATTATCAATTGAATATTGATAGAAATATTTTTCTGTGAATTGAAAAATCTACGATTAAAATGAAGTTATTTTTTGTGAATGTCTAACAGAAAACAACTACTTCCCCAGCTAAAGCCACGCTGGACATTGAACTACATCTGATAGATATTCTGAAAACGCCCTAATCCAAAAGAAAAAATCTGAAATTGAAAATTTGCATTTTTATTCAGATAGTTATTTGATTTTCTATTCCAGTCTTAATTAAGAACTCATAAAGATGAATGAGGCAAAGAAGAATGTTTTCCAAAAGAAAGTACTCACCAGAAAAATATTTCTATCAATATTTAATTGAGAATGTATCCCTTTTTACCCTGTATATGTTCGGCTATTTTCGATCTTCCAACTGGCCAATTTTACAAGCTTTCATTTAGTTTCACCTGTCTAGGGGTCTGTAATCAAATCTTACAAGTAAAATTTGATCGACTTCTAGTTGTTCGATTAACGTAAAATTTGGCAGGTGTTCATAATTCCAGTGACAATGCATATAGAATTTTTGATAGAGAAAAAACAAAATGGCGGCTCCAATATGGCAGACGAGTTTTGTGATTATGGTTCGATTCTATTCAAATATGGTATGTGGGGGTTTTTGGGACAGACATCACGATTTTTTTGTCAACATAAATTCAGGATGGCGGCACCAAGATGGCGACGTGTTTTGTTATTATGGCCGATTTCATTCAAAATTGGTATGTGGGTTTCTTGGGGTCGGAGCTTATCAATTTTCGTCAGAATTCAATGAGATGAAGGATTTTATGAATGACTAAAAATGACAAAAAAATTAAGACAAGCTTTTATACTAATGCACTAAAAAGGAAAAAATAATGTATTTAATTGTGTGACCTAGGTTATTCTGTGAGTATCAGATTCAAAGGCTTGCCGCGAATGAAAAATACGTATTCTTGCGCGGCAAGCTTCTGTATCTGCCACTGATAGAATAACCTAGATCAAACAATTGAAGAAATATTTCTTTCCTTTTTAGTGCTTCAGTATAAAATCTTGTCTTATTTTTTTATCATTTTTATTTACATTATTCTTGTGATTAGATTCTCCCATTTTCAAAAGTCTTGGTAATGTAAGTTTTATCACCACCACAGTCTGCACACAATTTGCAAAATATTGTTCTTTGTTCATTGGTTTTGTTAGGTATATTAAGTTTTGAACCCTCTTCGTACATTGAATTTGTTGTACATTTTTTTCAGTTTTTTAGAGAGACCAGGCATGTACTGTATCATATTTGTCAATTCAAGCTGTCGTTGAGGTGTGTTCGATTTGTTGGATTTTTTAATTATATTTTTGGAAATTCATTATCTTCGATAATATTTGTTTTTGAACAATTTTGGAACACACAAAAATTCTTATTTGGTGATTTTAATTGAAAATGAGTTCGAACTATCTTATACTCAAATGTATATCCAACAAAACAAAATAAATGTTTATCAATTTGAGAAGTTCAATAATACCAATTTTTCATTGCACTTTATTTTTGTCAAATAAAAATATTTGTTTTTAAAAACGGTCTTCAAAATCTCAAAAAACGTAATGTGCGTGTTCTATTATCTTCAATGCGCGGCTCCTACTAGTGAGTTATTTGCCCTTGACAGGCAATCAATAGTTCCCAAACGTTCCAAAGGAACTGGTGAAAAATAAAAAATAATCTCAAACTTCCATTTTCATACCAATATTGGAAAACTATATGTCGTTTGATAGAGCTAATAGAAACAAACATGTAAATGACTTTGGATGCTTTTTTAACGAATTCATAATTTTTATTTGGCCTGTATACTTCTTTCATTTAAATTTGTTATTTGATGTTGATTAGGTGCTAGTTGACAACAGTTTTACTTCCTTTGACAAACAAATTTCACCAGTCTTTCTGGAATAGAATATTATAGAGCGGCTAATCTGTGACGAACAAGCTATACAGGGTGTTACCAAATAAGTGCGAAAGTATTCCTTGCCAAAAATTAAAGGGGGTCTTTCACGTAAACAAAAGCTCTTAGGCCTTGCCTAGAAAAGTTACACGCTTCCAAAAATTAAAAAAAATATTTTGTTTTTCTTGAAATTGCTGAAGAGTTTAAGAAATGGCATTTTGTGAGCATGTTCTACCAATAAAAAGGATACCTATTAATATTTTTTTAATTTTGTTGTGATCTTTCAAAGGGGTGAAACATGCAACCCCTATTCCATTTTTTACCAGAACTTTTTAACGAAACAAAATTTCTCAATTTAAAAATATGTGACTTCAATCCTAGTATGTAGCCAGGATACAATCATGTCTGTCATCCCAGTATGAAACACCCTGTATAATTGAACAACTTATGTAGTTAACATTCATGTCGATCTTTCTCGATGAGCCAGATATTGAGCATTACATTGAATATGAGACAGGCGATATATTCATTTTATCATTTTTCAGTACCTGATTAATTCAAATATTCTCCTTACTGTCCGTTGAGGGAAGTTTCAATAAAAAAAATGAATTTCAAGTAAATCTTCAGATATTCATTTTGGGACGAATCCAGCCAGCCGCTTTTGCGTTTCCATCGTGAACTTTCAAATTTCCACGGAATATTAGTCATTTGCCATTCTAAAAACACCAACAAAACTGTGTTGTCACACACACCTCAGCATAAATCCATCGGACATGAGAAAGTGCGAAGATGAAATATTCCTTTACATACAAAGTTATAAAAGCGTGTAAAAATGCCAGTTTGGGTACGATTTTGGAAATCAATCTCTTGTATAAGTTTGACAATTAATTTTGACGTAATCATCTGGAATATGAACAGACAAGGAGTGCGTAACTCATCCAATTCCAATACCTCGTCAATCCATTTTGAATTAATTGAGTCTAGCGGTCGGATCACGAGCACAAATCAACTCATTATGACGAAAACCAAATCAATTATAATTTATCTATACAATTACTCGAAGAACTAGTACGGTGGAAATGGACATATATAACCTTACTAGGTTAGTGATCTATTTACGTCGCTTTCAATAGCGGTCACAACCATTTCCAATACGGAGAGAAATGTGCAATTTCTGGATAATAATAGAGCTTTCTTGAAACAATTGTTTCAGAACAAAACCAATTTGTGTATTCATAATTCATCATTACCTGCTTCAGATAATATGGATAACCACACCGTCTACTGTTTATCGTGAATTTTATTGTATGACTGCAATGCGGGATCACAATTAAATTATGTTTTTTTGGAAAAAATTAAGATTGGCTGAAGTAGGAGGAAATAAAATTTCAGAATAGTTTCTCCAAAGTTGGAAATTTTCCCAAATAGTTCACCTATTTTCAATCCCGAAATAATTCGTGTTGAGAAAATCGTTAAACGGTAATGATTTCGTCGTTATCGCCAGTAGTGACTAATAGCTCCAGAAGCCTAGTGAAGATGATACGAAAATAGGTACAGTACGCCCCTGCGTTGTTTATCGCTCACACGCCGGACGTTTTAACGGTTGCCTAGTCAGAATTAATTCATGATTTAGGAACATGGAATGGATTAATCAGAAGAGGTTTCCGAATAAATCAGTGAGAGCAATGGAATTTACCAAATGAAAATAATAATCAAACTTCCTTTATCGGTGTATTAATGAAAACAATACTGAATCATTTTGACATAACAGTTTATAGGAGAAAGGCACAAAGAAACATCTCAATTTCCACTCAAATAATAATTAGAAACCAATATCGAACTAAGCACATAACTTTTCGATGGCTTTATAGTTATATGGTGTAAAAAGTGTAAAACATGTCAAAAAAGTAATGTATAACCTTAAGTTTGAATAAAAGATCAAAGGAAAATATATTTATTGAAAAAATGTAATTGAAATGGTTGCTTTGAAACATATATATATATATATATATATATATATATATATATATATATATATATATATATATATGTTCGACGCAGATCATCAGAGAGTTTAGCAGTGAAGCTTTTCTATTGACATCAATAGGTTTCCAACTATCCATTTAGATTACACAACCTATGAAAAAAATAGACATCAAAATCTACAAACAAAATCTTAGAATTCAAACAGATAAAAATTATATATAAGCAAGAACATCCTGTATGCTAACTTAGAAACTCAAGGGAACATGACAGGGATATGTCAAATAATTTCTCATGAAAAAATGATGAAATATCAAATCTGAGAACAGAAAATGGTTGAATAAGAGTTTATAACCAATTTGTATAAATAATATTATTAATAGAAATACAAGCTGTATATAAAATAAGTTTCGTAGTGTAGAATAAGAAAAGTTGCTTGTAGAAGTGTGTGGAAACTGAAATTTCGTGCCCAGAAACGAAAAATTGATGGTTGACGGGAGGAAGAAAACGGGGTCGGAAAAGAATAATTTTGGAGAAAGCGTTAGAAAAATTTTCATCAGATAAATGAATCCAAATGAACAGAAAACACAACTGTGAGAGCAATTCCAATCGATAACCCAAACCAAGAAACAGCCTACAACTATTTGAGCAAGAAACCACTCACCTGCTATCCAGATCATACCCCACACAGGACATAACCAACAATAAAAGGGAGCCAACGTCGGATAGGTTCACTTTCTAAAGCACTGGACAGAGCCAGGAGTCTTCGTGAGTGCACAAACGCAACGAACTACAGGTACATTTTAAAAACACAAATAAACGAAGTGATATCATTGGTATTGACACTTTTTTGGGGTCTTTGATAATATTTATCCACAGTGGTGAACTTTATTTCATACTTATAACCACTGTGTCAATGTAACCTGTAAATATTTATTTGCTCATTCATTCTATTGTGCATGAGCAAGTTATGAGATGATTTTTCAAGTTCATAGATTCAATTATATTCAATATAAGCTAGATATCGCAGGAGTAGGATTTTGAAACCTTTGGAAATTCATTTCAATAAAAGGAAAACAAATTTAACAATTTTCTGTTTCGTTATTCATCATTTGATCATATCACGAACTATATTTTCATGAACTAGATGGCGCAACTGAACTCTGCTGAGCTGTAGGATGATCATGTCTCCATAGGCGTACCGACTGATCTGGACTAAGGTAACAAAGGAAAGGTAAAATGGTGTTTGAAAAAGAGTAAGAACAACATAGCCGGATTTTCTATTGTTATAAGTATTTTTTTAAAGAATCAAGTAAAATTGATAATAAATCAAACCAATCAAGCTTACTATCATAATAAATTGCAAAATTATTGAGATGACTAGTGGATAATAAAATAATAATGATAAACAATCAATACGAAACAAAATAAAATAAACAAGCCACATCATCATAATAATATAAATATATATATATATATATACAATATATATATATATATATGTATATGTATGTATTCACATGTTCATGCAGAAAAAAAAACGCCAATTGTCGATATACGTTGTTGTTATCTTGAAGATTGTGCCCATTCAAAAACGTGCCACTGGATCGGTACTGAGGCAGACCATAGGCACTTCACTATTTGGTACAAGGCAAAGGAGCGCTGTCCAATTCTGTTAATGAAGAGAAATAGCAACCCGTCAGTTTCAAATTTCAGAAAAAAGGACTAACATTGCCATCCCCACGAGGAAAGAATCAACCTGGTATACAGATGGATCAAGATCTGGGGGAATATCTGATGCAGGGGTATACGAAAAAGAAATCTCAATTCATCTAGGCAAATTTGCCACAGTATTCCAGATAATAAGATCGCATCCAAATTGGTGTCCGATTTTAGAAACGCTATAGCAAGTTTAGCAAAAACGAGGAAAGTCAGCCTCATATGAATCCCAGAACACTAAGGCGTTTCTGGAAACGAAAAGGCAGACAGATCGGGAAATACCCCAATTCGACTGGAACCAATCTTGGTAATACCTAGCAGCATAGTTCTCTAACATAGAGAGACTGCTACAAAAGCAATCCATAAAAACATGGCAAAAGGTGCCATACATAAGCAATCAAAGCTCCATATAAAGGCGGCATCCAAGAAATTGTCGAAATAGATTCCTGTTGGAAATAATAATAACATTTCCATAATACGCCTCATATTAAAATAACATTCGAATATTATTTTTAATGTCAGTTGTGATATTTTTCGATATAACTTCTTCTTGATGATCTTTTTAAGAATATTGCGAGTAATTTAAAACCTCAAAGTAACAAAGCCAGTATTTGAACAATACTGTCACTCAACAGACGGGATATTGGGACTGTGACTGGGACACAATCTCCTGGACTCATCAGTATCACAGATGATCCGCTATCCTGGAAGGTGAAGAGACATCCTCATTGAGTGCCCCGCACTGGTGCACCAGGAGGAGACCAATTGTGGGCGCATCATTCTGAACCCAGAGGATATCAGAGAGATTCATAAGAAATTGATGAATCTTCTCAGAGTAATCAGTATGCCCAGCTGAATCTCAGAACATGTGGGCGCAAAATGGGCCCAAGTACAGAGGCGGTACCCACTGCAACAAGATAGTTTACCAATGGTTCACATATGGCAGACTGGAATATAAAAATTTCATTGACAGAATCCAATAAAATAAGAAGGAAATTGAAAGAGGATTCTTAGATTTTGTTCAATGGAACCTGTTTCCTCAATATGATTCCAACATCGATAACTTTACTGAAAAATATCGTAGAGCTGAAGGAACTTAATACCAAATAAAACATCTCAAATGAACATCTGAATGACAATTGTTTAACAAAAAACTTATAATTACTCGAAGAACCAGTTCAGTGGAAATGGAAATATATGACATAACTAGGTTAGTAGTTCATTTATATCAATTTCAACAGTGCGCTCAGAATCATTTTGAACATAGGGAGAAATGTGCAATTTTCTTGTTTCAGAACAAAACCAATTCGTGTATTTATAATTTATCATTCCGTTCCCCAGATATCATGGATAACCACACTCGTCTATTATTTATTGAGACTAATATTGTATGACTGCAATGCGTGCTCACAATTGTACTTATTTCCATATGACATGAGTGTATTATGATGAAGTATTTGAATTGAAAATTGGTAAGGGCAGAAGGAAGTATTTTCAGAGTAGTTTCCACAATAGAAATAATCAACCCAAATATTTCACCACCAATTCAGAAATGATTTCTGTAGGCAAAATATTAGAATGGCAATGTGTTTCGTTATCATTAGTAGTGACTTATATCTTCATGTAAAACCGAAAAAAGTTTTTGGACATCTATCCAAAATGCACAAAAGTTTGGTGGTAATATAAAGATGATATTTTCATTTGATTAAAATGGTTTTCCAAATATATCATTGAGGAACCCACAATGAAATGCAACCAAAAAATATTAAAAAAAAACTTCCTTGATGCGTTGATTCCCAAATCGTTCTAGACACATGTTGGGTCTTATTGGACTACAGTAAGGAATTTGATACCCTGGATCATGCTATACTTTGTCAGCTACCTTGGTTTCTCAAATGATGATGTGAATTTCCTACGCAATTATCTATCCAATCGTACCCAACAGGTAGTATTGGATGGCAATAAGTCATATTATCTGCTAGATGATTACGGTGTCCCGCAGGGATTCATCTTGGGACCGCTACTTTTTTTTCTATATATACCTGACTTTCACTACTTTCACTGACTTTGAGAAACGTAGATCTCTATTTGTTTCATTTATAAAGCATAGTTTATTATTGTTCTACTAAATTATATTGTTTTCAACACATTACTGTTTGTGAATCTGTTTCATTCATTATTGTGTGTCATATTATGGTTATCTTTATGATGAATTTTAATATACAGTGCTTCTCAAAAGTCCCCTCCCCCCTCTTATTTTTGAAACGATTATACATAAGCAAGTGAAATTTGGAAACTGAATATTAAAGGTTGTAAACTTCCCTACTAGTGATGATATATGACGAAATCGTCAACGATGACGTCACAAGGCCATTGTGACCAATAATTTTGAATGGAACCCTACGGCAAGCGACACCTCTTTCAAAAGGTATTGAAAAAACCTATTCAATGAGACTGATTTTGTTTGTGTTTATGGCAGTTTTCATGGCTCATTAGTAAACATTAAAATTTAAATTCCATTCAGTATGATATTAATTACAGATTTAAGAATCAGTATCTACTTAGAGAAATTGCTCGGAGTGACCTCCATTTACTTCCTGACAGTGGAATATCCTATTTTTGAACTCTTCTCGTACTTTTGCAAATGTGTCTGCGGAAACAGCCTCACATTCTGCAACAATACGTTGTTTTAAAACGTCAATATTGTCAGGTTCAGTGGCGTTAACCTTCGATTTAAGGTACCCCCACAGAAAAAATCCAAAGGTGTGAGGTCCGGTGATCGAGCTGGCCATTCCGTTGAACCTCATCGTCCAATCCATCTACCACGATACTCCTCATCCAAATACCGTCTTACTGCACCGTAATAGTGTGGAGGAGCACAATCCTGTTGGAATGTTATTTCCAAATTGCCGAATTCAACTGGATTATCTTCCAAAATTTCAAGGATTAACGGTTCTATTGCGTTTTGCAACAGCTCCAGATAAACATCACCAGTTAAATTAGTATTTAAAAAAAGAGGCCCAACGATGTGGTTTCTCAGGATTTATTTAATCAACGACCACAAACTTCAAGATTTTCCCAATGAAAAATGTAGTTAAAGATAATGGCTATCCGAAGAATTAAAAACGAACAATAATCAATAGCAAGATGAGCTGTCGACTACAAGCATTATACCTCTTCATAGGTACCTATGTGGAGCTTATATTACTCCATATGTCGTAGAATAACTATTGTAGCTACGAGACTGATTGCTAATTTCCTGGAAAATGACAATTCTTCGAATAAGGCAATTCCGTACGGTTACAAATGGGATATTAAACCGGTTCACATATGAATTCAACATCAGTGAGAGAACTACTATGCTAGAGAGTCTAATTGAACTATTTTGTACTTGCATAGTAATAATATTGACTACAGCGGGGTTCAGAGTGAACCAAACTGATTGTAAACCAATAAATTTGAATTCATTAGAATCTAAGTAATATAATGGAAAACTAATCGAAATATGTAAACCAAGTTAAATCAGAATATAAATTGTAATAATATTAGTGCAATTACATTTAGAAGTGCATTTATCAACCTGATTTTACTTTGCCACCATGCCCCATTGATAAACGATATTATAAATCAACACCAGATGAAGTCTGGTCCAGAAAAGCATATAAATATATATATATATATATATATATATATATATATATATATATGTATATATATATATATATTTATTTTTATTAATTTAAAAATTAATTGTTGTTAATTTTTTTTGTCCCTCTTGGGTTCAAATTGATATGATAGATAAATTATTTTCACCCTGTATAATATATTGCAATGTAATAATAATTGCTAGCTAACGTCACTGTTTTCTAATCACGTTGCTGCCAATTGTTATCACTTTTCTCACCACGACTAAACTCAGTTGGTACGCCTTTCGTCTCAGATAGCCGGTTCAGGCAATTGAGCCACTGCTTGATGTCAATTTCGGTCTATTCAATGTTTATAAGTATGATTGCAGATCATTGTGGAAAATAAACGAGAAATATCGAAAAACAATTATTTCCTTTATTCAGGAAAACTTATATTTACCTGGCCTACGATAAATAACTTATTCTATGGTCAATCTACAAATTTCCAAAGACAATCATGAGAAATGGTGACGTATAAATTATACACAACCTTACTTTTACTTGAAAGGTTGAAAAATTCCTTAATAGTTCAATATCAAAATGAAATAGAGTTCTTCTGATATGATACGAGTTATTTGTGAGGTTATTCAGTTTGTGATGTGCACTAGGAAAGTTTATACCTGACGCTCGAACTGTCGCTGTTTCAATACACACCAATAATTTGAATCCCCCCTTCAATCCACTGCTCTCAGGCTTTCGAATACCAAGAAAGGAACCATACAAATCCAGAAATCAGCTTTGGAATTTTTTTATATGGAGTATATAAAAAGGTGATGTCGTTTGCTGCTTATATTGATGGAATTATCGAATTTTTCTTTTCCTCAAACCCGAACGTGGCGTTCTTCAAAATTATTTTCCATCTCCCCGTGGCTTTGTTTTTTATCACATGGATATCATTTCTCCTGTTTCCATATCATTTGAATTTTCAAATTCATGCACTTTGTTCTCACATTATCACACTTTGGGTTTATTTGTCAAAACTTATAAATTAAAATATTTTTCTTTTCTTACTAACTATGTACAATATTCAATGATAATTGTCTCTGACACTTTACCGTTCTTATTTTCTCACAATTTCAAATCTTACATCTGACCATACTGTTCCCTGATTGGCTATTGTCATCAAGAAGTTTGTTGTTCTCCCACTGGCTATTTTTAGTTGGATACAATTTCATATACTGTATGTTTCAAGCTTATAATTTTGTTGTTCACATTTTATTCAGGATGATTTTGTAAATCTAGACCTTTTTGTTGTCTTTTGAACAATTATGGGTTGTATCATTATGACAGTGTATGAAATTGATTGTATTATAGTATTTGGATATTTTTATCTATTAATATTATACATAGGCTTCATAAAGGAAATAGATTTTCAAAATTATGTAAAAACAATATCTCTAGAACTAATAGCTATTAAGTAATTATTCTTTTCGTGGTTTTTTTATGAAATTGTTTCCTTTTTTCCTTTTAAAATATATAACTGGTTTTTCATAACATAGCCAATATATATATATATATATATATATATATGTATATATATATATATATATATATATATATGTATGTTCTAACAGTCAGGCCGCCCTCCATTCTAATAGGACCAGATCGAAGCTAGTCCAAGAAAGTTTCACTCATGTGGCTTCCAGCCTATAGGGTTCTATGTCCAGGAAATAGCATTAAATTCGATATTTTTTGGAAAAATCAGTTATATAAACAAAAAACAATCATTTTAGTTTTTTCTTATTATCACAAAAAATCGGATTTCAATTAAAAAAGTATTTACCCCATACACACCAAATCCAAAGCATGGAAAGGCTTTCCATTTCATCAGGTGAGAATATCCTGAAAAGCAAAAAACAGCTTCAGAATGTAGTTTTGAGCAATAAGTTTTTAAATCTGTTGTAATAATTATAATGCATTATTCAGAGTGGATAGCAATAGCAATTCACGTATAGGTTATCCAGAGCTTGCGCTATACAGATCTTCCAGAGTTGTGATTATTTTTATATAGTGTATGTAGAATAAATATCACAGGTATGATGCTAGCCTAGAGAAGAAGTACGATGTGAATTTATGAACTCCCAATTACTTCACTGAATTCATCACATATCACAATTTGTATTATTACTCTCAATTATCACAAGAAATAATTGAAGGAATGGTTTATTAGGTACAGGTAATTTTGGAGAGTATCACAGTCACATCATGGATTGAAGAAATAGGAATATAAGGTTTTTCAATTCATACTTGAATGATCTACGTCCTATGTGCCTTTCACCCACTTTATCCACACCATATGGAAAAAATAATGTTGTCAGGAAACTGCTTTCAGGCTAATGAATATTGCACTCTGTTAGGATCTCAGAGAAGACAACGTACTCTCAAAATAAATACAATATTGCATGAGTTGATTCAGCGAAAAATCTTGGTTTAATAACCCATCAAAATTTTGATTTTCATAACACATTTTCAAAATAGCTTTCTTCAGACTATAGATTCATGAATTCAAATGTCAACTTTCCACAGAATCAAAACTAGTCAAATCGCTGATACCGTCACATAAATAATTTTGTTTCACATATGTCGCAAACATTCGTATGAAAAAAAAAATAATATTATTATTTCACCTTTTTCCCATTCATAAATCTTACATCTGTTGATTCCAAGAAAACTACTAAATTAATGTGTATTTCAAATAGGGTGATTCGAAAGGTCGTTTATATAGTGGGCATGTATGAAATAAACAAAGTATATACTACTGCCAGACATCTAAGTGGTAATCTGATCAATCTAGATGCCCTCAATGGACAAGTTGTAGAGAATTGAAATATAAAGGACAAGTGACAACTGCGTCATTTTCTGAAGGGAGTAACTTTCTGTGATTTTTCTCGGCTTTTTGCGTTTCACGGTCAATCTGTTGGATTGAGTTACCTCATTTTCGGAATCTACGCGAAATTTCCAACATTTTGGTTCAAACCGAAGATCGATACGACCACTTTGGATTTTCGATGAAATTTGGGGGTATAGGGCTACTTCGAAAATTTCACGTCTCAACTTTTTCTCTACGATCGGAACGATTATTTTTCTCTAGACTAATTTGGCCATTCTTCTCTATCTCTAACCGCCCTACAGTTAGGAACGAATTTTTACGGAAAATCGAGAAAGACGAAATTTTTCCGGAAAACTCTTTCCAAAATCGTTGTTTTCAATCTTTCCTGCATATGGAGCCAGAGTTTCAGATCGATATCCCTGTCCATGATTTTTTTACGAATTTTCAAAGAGAAGTATGCAGGGACGCCATCCGCATAATCACTTTTCCCACTTTGGAACGAGAAAAAAAATAGACTCGTACTCCGATCCTCATGAGTTCCTCACTATTCGGAAGAAATTATTTTCTCTGTAAGAAGCTAGAGTTTCAGAACGCTATCTGCGTTCCTGCACAGTAGCAACATGATAAAACGTATTTTTGATGACGCCCGTGTGGATGTTGAAGTTAAAAAAAAATAAAGAAGGAGCCCTCCAGGAAAATAACTTTATCTGACGTAATAGGGTCCGCTGAATCCAATATCGTCAATCGGAGTGCAGCTAAGGAAGCTATGATGTCGCAAAGTCTCGAAACGTCGAGGCGACCTCGTAAAAATATCCATAACTCCTTTAGATGGCCTATTGTTCGAGGTGTGAAATCAATAGAACAGGGGCTAGGAATTCCACGCAATTTGATAGTTATGTCTAATTTGATTGATTTTTAACCTTTTTATATTATGTTTGGATTATGTTATAAGCTGATTTTCTTAAAATAGTCAGGATAGGCTGCCAATTAGAGATATCATCTTGTGTGAAAATTTCATTGTATCGAGTACGTCTCTGCTTGAGGTCGGTCGACCGCTTAGCCTTATCGGTGCTGAATAATGATGCATCTCTTAGATGTCTTTTTTTATATAGGTATTGTCTTTTTCAAGCTGTTTCGGGCACAGATTGAGACCACGATCGTTTCTCCAGCTTTTTGACGAACCCTGTCGATTTCAGGAGTAAAATACCAGAAAGCAGGTATACGAACCCTTCCTCCACTTTATCAGTCAAATGTGGTAAACGTATTTCCGAGGAGTCTAGGTGAATATTGAAAGGAGCAGCATCATAGTCTAGGCAAGTCAGCCTCATATATGCCGGAAATAGGGATGTTCATGCACGAATTGCTTTCGGATGGTGTGACCGTCATGACAATGATGGGACAAGGCTCGACAGACAATACGTGCTCCTTGGATTAAAAAGACTGCATGGTGGCGTAAACGTGGATATGAACGTTCGCCGGCGCCTGCCTATGCGTCTAACAGAGTTATACTGCGACAAAAAAGATTAGGAAGTTGCACTCCATCGGGAATACTACGTGTATTATGATCAGCAAACCCGTCGCCTGCATACCAAACTTCATGTAGTCGTCGATAGTTGCCATTTCATCCCGTATCGGTCGTGAATTCAACCCCGTCTATTAGTCGATCGACAATTGTGAAATGGTGTTAATTATTGAGAAAGCTCCTGAAAATATGAGCGATAGCTCATTGGATTTCGGATGACGTGTAGAAAAATGTATTTCGATGATTTTACAGCACATGAAAAATTGCAATTGTTATTAACAAATTAAGAGAGAAAAAGGGCCATTAGTTTCTCGCTAATAATTCAAAAACTATTGATAATTAAGAAATTTGAGAAATAGATTTTCAAAGAGGAAGAAATTTCCAATAATAAAGTCCCAACTCTCGGAACTCTATCTCTATTATTTATAATTTTAATTTAACGCCGAAAATTGGGCTCCGCGCGGCAGATACAGCAAGGCACACCGTCGCTAAAAACAGTATACCACATGAAATAATGTTTTCATTGTATTAAATATCAATTTAAGCATTTGAAAAAATTATGCCGTTATCTCAACACTTGAAAGAATAATGTTCCGTTGGAAAGAAAATGTTGATTTTTCAAAAAGTTATATAAAAATTTCCACCTCCGTTTTCACAAATGGCGACATCAAAGTTTAAATAATTGACTTATGAATTTTTTGCTTCTTGGAGTCTCTCTTATATGTACTCAAGGAGATCACGTGATAAAAGGTTATAAAAGTTTTTTATTTTGTTTATTATAATTGTTTAAAGTTGAAAATGTATGAAATATTCAAAAAATGATGATAAAAACATTTTTTTTAACAAATGTTATGTTATTGCCGATTCCGCATCTAACAATGGCATTAAGTAACGTTGGGTAATTTTGTTTACGTCATTTGTTAATAAATTATTTATAAACAAAAATACAACTTGTCTATATAAAATAAATGTTTTCCACCATTTTGTTGCCATGACAAAATAATGATTTAAAAAATTTAAAAAAATATTAAAAACATTTTTATCGTTTATAATATCTTTTTTATACTCCCATTCTTTAAATAATTAGTTAAGAAATATTTTTTTTATCAATCATTTCATTGATTATTGATTTAACAATTTGTTATAAACAAATTCTGACTAAAATTATATTTTATTTCTAAAAGTAACTAGAATTTGTTCATTACATATGGCTGTTTCTGTAATTTCAATTACTTTTAGGAAAAAAAATTATTGTAAGTCAGAATTTGTTTATAACAAATTTTTAATTCAATAAACAATGAAATTATTGATAAATAACAAAAAAATTAACCGACGAAATACGGAACTAAAAAGTAAAAAATAAATTAAACTTTAGTCTCAATAACTAAGCTCCTAAACTAATGTAAGTAACTAATTTTGAGTCGGCGCCAAACAAACAAGCAAATGAATTAGGTAAGGCGTAAAATGATAGCATCGAGTTGCGCGGTGACATTCTGATAATTTTTTTGAAGTAATTTAATGATCTTCGTTGATTGTTCGTTTGGTACCGACTCAAAATTAGTTACTTACATTAGTTTAGGAGCTTAGATATTGAGACACTAAGAAGGTTTATTTTATTTTTTACTTTTTAGTTCCGTATTTCGTCGGTTTAATTTTTTGGCAAAACGTTTTAATTTTTTAATTTTTTGTAGCTGAAATCTACTAATTACTACCTACTTGTTTTTTGATTACTTCCAAAATACTTACTTACCCACCATACTTCAACTATTACCAGTTAAATAATATGATTATCTACTTTTACTATTTGCTGTAATATAAATTATTTTTGTTATTCTGGTCAGTTTATTTCATTACTTTGTATATCATTCCATCCTCTCATAGAATATAAGGATTGTGACGGATGTAGGAGAACCAAAATAATGACAATAGCGATCTGTCATTGTCAACTACATATGTGTGCCAATGTTCACAAGTGAAAAATCAATTATCTCCCCGTAAGGGTGAATAATTCCATTCGAAATCCAGATATGATCAACTATGAGGTATACCCTATCTAATAAAAAAAGGGTCTTTCAAATCGAAGAACTCAGTACAAAGTTATGCCTGATAGAATCGGTTAACGGATTAGAATTCAGAGGGTGAGTGATCAATATCCTTCATTTTGCTACCCCTAGGGGTGGATTTCATCTTTTAAACTCAAATGGGACCAACGTCGAAGTACAGCCTATCCACTGAAAGAATGATCGGAATCGGACGTCTCAGTAAAAAGTTATGTGTGGTCATACATAAAAAAAAATATACGCGTCGACTAGAGAACATCCTCCTTTTTGGTTTCGTTGGTTAAAAAATATTTTTGTTACCCTATTGAAAAATACCAATTATGACTTTTGAAGAAAAAATAATTTCTCAACTAATTATTTGAACAATGGCAGTATAAAAAACTATCATAAATAATAAAAAAATGTTTTAAATTTTTTTTATTTTTTTAAATCATTTTTTTTCATGACAACAAAATGGTAAAAAACTTTTTTTTAAAACAACAAATAACGTAATAAAAAATACGCAGCATTACTTAATGCCATTGTTATATGCGAAATTTTACAAATTTAAACGATTATAATAAACAAAATGAAAAACTTCTATAAACTTTTAACACGTGATCTTCTTAAGTATATATATATATATATATATATATATATATATATATATTATATTATATTATATATATATATATATAATATATATATATATAGTTGTACACGGTAGCTTGTGAAGCCCACCATATGAACGGGTCGCTCTTGAACCCGCACTTTTCATAATGGGCGAAGAGTATATTCCAGTGCAATGACATCATTCCATCATTTTCCTTCGAAGCACACTTAGAGGGGTAACAATTCTCAATATTTAAAAATTTGTATACTCCTTTGAAACGTTGTAGAGCCAATTATTATTTCACTACGCTATGAATCCCAAACGTATATTGCCTATATTGAAACGGCCTCTGTGTGTCCCGGCGGCGTTGCCTCTACTGCCTCGCGCGCTTTTCAGTTCAAAATATTTATTAGGGATTTCAAATCAGTGAGCGTGCGGTGACTTGCAGAAATGTCCAACAGAGGAAAACAGATTATGGCGATGACCCTTCAAAATTATAACTTGAGAAAAGGCAAAAAGGTGAGCACATATAATGTTAATGTTCAATAATAAGCGACTCTCTTTGAAGTTGATGAATATATTTTTTGGTATTATCAGGTTGATTATCGTATGAGAAAACCTGATAGCTCCAAAAAAAAGGATTTTTCATCAGGTTCAGGAGACGAAGTTGAATTTTCCAACCTGAGTAGCTGCGAGACGAGTAATACCGAAAATGAAAATGAAAATGATCCCGGTTATATGGAAATATCTGCAGAGAAACTAAGAAATATTAAAAAGGCGATCAGTGTCTCACACCATGGAACATCGAGTGAGATATCGACTTTTTCAGCTCCAGAAGAATATAATTCGGAATCAGGAAAACTCTCGTATCTGGAGAAACTAGATTTGTGAGAATTATGAAGTTTTTCATATAAATTCTCATTCCATCCTTAGAGAGGGGTGGGGAGGCAAGGTGTGAAAGTTTTAAGTAAGAGTCAAGGAATTTTTGGCATAGGAGTAGCGTAAGTTTTTTCAAGTGGAGTTGATGAAAATTGGAATTATAGGTCTTTGTTACAAATACATAAATACGTGTTTCAGTGTTTTCCGAAATTCAACCCCTACAGGGGTGATAAAGGGGGTTGGAACTTTCTATGGGGGTCTAGTTACTTTTCAAGTTAGGATCATAAAAATTGGAATTTGAGTATTTGTTACAAATGAAGACATACATATTTCAGTGTCCAGTGTATGGGTGGATAAACACTCCCAAGTATGCAATAAAAATGAACTAATAGCACAGCAGTTCTTTGAGAAAATATATTTTTATTCACGAAACTGAAAATAGCTGAATGAATTTTTATATTCTCAAATTAATTGTTGGAAAGATAGATTGACCAAAGATAACTATGGAATGGCCACATTAGTCATTTAGAAACAGACACACGATTCCTTCAATTTTGGAACGAGAAGAATTGTTGTAATTTTCCCCGTTGAAAATTCAAATATAACATGAATTCCGATCATTTTATCCAGTTTCAAATGTTGTTTGGGAAATATTCTCATCAAATATCATTCGTGCTAGAGGATTTTATCGTGAAATCTTTGAAATTTTCCCTCAAGTATTTTGCCTCTAGGAAATTTAACTCGTGCAATTTGCGGCCAGATAATAAGACCGCAAATTGCAGTCAGTAAAAGTTCCAGGCAAAATGCTTTCTAAAAATTTTCAAAAAAAAATGCGAATAAACCCCTAGCACATATGATATTACCCTCGATAAAACGTAAATTAATTGAATATTGATCAGACTAGGCAAACAGATCATTTTTCCTTGCATGTTCAACAAGGGTACACTCCTATATACCTATCCTTCACTTCTTTACATGAGTCTGCATATTGCTAAGATAATTCGGAAAAATATATCATCAGCTCTTGCACTACAAAACGATTGAAGATAGTGACTAAAGTTTATCTTTCAGTCGCAGATGATTCCACATCTGATTTTATAAACATCCTGTTCGTATTTTCAAGCAAATCAATCTATCATACCCCATGACAGGTTTCAATGTGAGATTGCTTCTAAAAAATATGTTTCCCATTTCTTCTGGTCTTCCTGATGATCGTGGAAGCGTGAAATAGATTTTCGTCTACAAAAATGTATTCAAGACCTAGCGAATGCGATGCCTCTCTTGCATCAATGCTACAAATGATTTCTGGTGAGTACTCTCTTTTGGAAAACATTCTTCTTTGCCTCATTTATCTATATGAGTTCTCAATTAAGAGTGGAATGGAAAATCAAATAACTATCTGAATAAAAAAGCAAATTTTAAATTTCAGATTTTTTCTTTTGAGAGTCTATCCAGTATATCTATCAGATGTAGTTCAATGCCCAGCGTGGTTTCAGCCAAGAAAGTAGTTTCTGTTAGAAATTCACAAAAAATAACCTAATTTTTATCGTGGATTTTTCTATTCATAGAAAAATATTTCCATTCAATGTTCATTTGAGAGTGTTTCCCTTTTCAATATGAGTACCCCACAAGAGGTTATCTTGAACGATGGAAGATAGAGACTAAAGTTTATCTTTCAGTCGCAGATGATTCCACATCTAATTTTATGAACATCCTGTTCATATTTTGAAACCAATCAATCTATCATACCCCATGACAGGTCAAACAACACTCATTTCAACGTGTTCTCCGAGAGAAATGTTTCTAACTTTCCATCATTGCAAAGTAAGATTGCTTCTAAAATGTGTTTCCCATTTCTTCCGGCCTTCCTGATGATCGTGAAAGCGTGAAATAGATGTTCATCGACAAAATGTATTGAAGACCTAGTGAATGCGATGCCTCTCTTGCGTCAATGTTACAAATGATTTCTGGTGAGTACTTCTTTGGAAAACATTCTACTTCGCCTCATTTATCTCTTGCGTTCCTAATCAAGACTGGAATGAAAAATCAAATCATCATCTCAATGAAAAAGCAACTTTTTAATTTTCGATTTTTTCTTTTGAGTTAGGGTTTTTTCAGGAAATCTATCAGATGTGGTTCCATGTCCAGTGTGGCTTTAGCCGAGGGAGTAGTTGTTTTCTGTTAGTCATTCACAAAAAATAACTTAATTTTTATCGTGCATTTTTTTATTCACAGAAAAATCTTTCTATTGAATATTCAATTGAGAATATTTCCCTTTTCAACATGAATACCTCACAAGAGGTTATCTTGAACGATGGAAGATGGTGACTTTAGTTTATCTTTCAGTCACAGATGATTCAACATTTGATTTTATGAACATCCTGTTCATATTTTCAAACAGATCAATATTTTATTTAATTAAGAAATTGTTTTTATAATGTTAAATTCAATAAATGTGTTTTTATAATGAATGTGTCTTTTTATTCAGGTGACTCCCTCATTTTACGGGTTTTAAAATCATAACTATAAATAAGTTTTTCCACTGTGTTTACAATATTGAGAAAAACAATATCAACACAATTTAAATTTGCAAGAAGAAAGTGCCACTACCAAAAATAACCATTTCCATTAGTGTCTGTCTAATATCGCATCAAACATTATTCTTGAAGAAGTATATGATAAAAAAATCATTTCAATTAACTCGAAAACTCATTTTATATAAGATTTTTGTTCGAAAATTATCTGTGCTGATTGTTTTTTTATATACTCCAAGAATGAACCTATTCAGAGGCGTTCAAGTAAGAAAAAATATTAAATGATCTAACTATAGAGTCAAATTCTAAAAGTCAATGAGGGAGTTTCTTTAAGCAACAGGCAATAGAGTGATATATAATTATTTTTTTTCAATGAGGTTTTCCATTATCATTCGGCAAATGATTTTGAGGAAAAATATTGAACCAAAACTGTTTTTTCGAAAATTTCAATTTTCCCAAACGAATATTTATCTCCAAAATTTTGCAATGGAATATCAATGGATGAAAAATTCTCTGAAAGATTTGATAATCAAAAACAAATCTGTACCTCCATCAGAAACTGGAATATTCAACTCCTTGTGTTTTTCTCCTCTACAAAGAAACATACCTATTACTGTTTCTGGTGCGAGTTTTCGGGCAGTATTTCTCAATGATTGAATCCTATTCGGCATAATATGCATTATTTTCATGAACAATTCATGAAATAGCACCGCTCAGAACATGATAACATAATGTTACTTCCATTCAGGATCAAATATGGAGTAAACAATAATTGTTTGGTTCTGATTCGTCCCCCATACCAAAAGATATCTATGGTCGAAAAACATGCACAAAAAAATAATTGCCTACTTTCCTGAGAAGCTCAATTCTGTTATCTCTAGTTGTTCCTGAAACTAGCTTTTCCGAGATTTTTTTTTTCCATAATATATTTCTGCATATTTTGATTCTATTGGACGAAATATATACTACTTGTATTTTAATTCTTTATCATTTATTCCAATCGATCTCTAAGCACCCTCCCGATATTAATATTTTTTATTATCCAAATAAAACGGGATAATCCTAATCAAGCATTACAAAATCAGATTTTGTAGAGAACAAATAATTCTTTCAATGGTACCCATATGGTACTACTGAACGTTCAACCAGATCTTTGAATTACCAACAAAAAGATGCATATTGTCGAGTTATCACTTCAATATTGTCGATGTTGCAGCTTTCTGAGATTGAAAAAATAAATTAATGAACTGAAACTTTATGTGTATGTATTTTTCCGCAATTTAGAACTAATGAGTATTCCCTGGGTACAATGCAAAATCTCTCTCCTCAACAGACTCATCTGGGCTTGAATTTAATGTGATGATTTCAGGTGGTTCAACCTATTTTGTATAGGTGAACTGTTCTTTCCTTCCTCCTTTTTTATCAATTAATGTAAGTGGATTTAATAACAAAAAAAAACATGAAAAGTTCTATAAATTTTACTTTCAAAAGACCGCAAAATTGCATTCCAAGAAAGTCAATAAAAAAGTTCCTTTGCCTCAAAAAATTGTTGAGAATTTCGATATCGAATCTTCACGATGGTTGAAATCATTATATCGCTCCTCAGTTGGAAATTATATTTGCCTAATATTTTTGGTAGACCGTCTCCTCTTTATGGTCTACATCAGTGTAAACGTATTTTTATCGTTTGATGCACAAAAATTGAATCTACGTGGAAAACTGAAGAATAAGGCTTTCAAGCCAATATTGGTTATTTTGTTCGCACAAAATTCCCTTAGAAAAATAATTGGTAAATATATCTTCAAATATTGTAACTATTTCAAACTCAAATTCCGCAATCTGAAAAATGAACAATAAATATTTTTTATATTGAATTATAAACTACTCTTTGCGCTAGGACAGATCACGGATCCAGCAATTCATATACATTACATTCATGAAGGCAGCGATTGCGATGTTGCCAAATTTAGGGCTACACAACGCTACAAAAGTTTGTGGGCTCTACAAAGAAGTATATAATTCTGCAGTGTATATCCCTATATACGGAAAGCGCCCCCTACAGTTCGAACCAAAGAACTATATCGCGTATGTTGGTTATGGAAATGGTATATTGTGTGTCCCGATCTAAAACGTGGGGAAATGACCTACATTCAATTCTGATCACCCAGTGAAGAGATACAGGGTGATACTTTGTTGAGCCCGATATCGGGACTAACAAGGTTACTCCGGGCTGAACTGCGTCTCGTTCATATGCTTCACGGGATTCACAATGACCGTGTACATCTCTATATATATATAAATTATCGAACAGTCACGAAAATACCTTATATATATATATATATATATATATATATATATATATATAAGAAAGGCTCCAAGAAGCAAGAAATTTATTAGTCAATTATTTGAAGTTTTATGTCGCCATTTGTGAAAATGGAGGTCGGAAAAAAACTTGTATAACTTTTTGAAAAATCAACAAGAATTTCTTTCCAACGGAACGTTATTCTTTCAAGTGTTAAGATATCAGCATAATTTTTTCAAATGTTTAAATTGATATAATGTTTTCAGCGGCCGTGCGCCCATGCGGAGCCCAATTTTCGGCGTTAAATTAAAATTATAAACAATAGAGATAAAGTTTCGAGAGTTGAAACGTTTTCATTGGAAATTTCCTCATCTTTGAGAATCTTTTTTTCAAATTTCTTAATTATGAATAGTTTTTGAATTATTAGCAAAAAACGAAATGCCTTTTTATTTCCTTCTTAATTTGTTAATAACAATTGCAATTTTTTATGTGCCGTAAAATCCAATGAGCTATCCGCTCATATTTTTAGGAGCTTTATCAATAATAAACACCATTTCGAACTCGTTGATGATGATTAGAATGCGTTAACTATGCGAATTGAAATTGAAAATTGTGAAATATATTTTATCATTCTATGGAAATACCGACCAAACCTCAAATCTAGATGGCCGCTACACAGTGTGCCGTTTTCAAGTTCTAGATGAACGAATGTCATTATCGCATTTCCAGGAACTGATATCCCTTATCTTGTGAAGAACATTCTCTTTTGCACAAAAACTATATTCACCTGTTGAAAAAATCACTCATGAATAGCTTATGAGTTATACCTTGTAGTTTTTCTGCCTGTGCAATGAAGCATCTACTTGAGGTTGAAAGACAAAAAATGAATGAACCTGGAGAACTTAATGATGAATATTCAATTATTATGTTTCCACCACGCCATTTAGTATTGCGCTACTACGAATCTACTTGCCATTTCTATTGTTCTCTTTACCTTTCTGAAAAAACTCTAATTTGATTCAAATGCAGAATATGACGTTGCGTTATTCCTAAACCGAGTTAATTTTTCATAGAAAGATGAGAAGAACCATCATGGATTTAGCATGATGATTTCCGTCGAACATTCTCGCCTGAAACGAGAAGCAAAGCTGAACGGTAACATCTCTATGTAGGAATATGATTCACTCACGAGCCGAAGTAATGAAATCTCACATCCACACATAATATACGAACAGTATCATTTCGAGAGAAAGTCTAGTCGACATTTGTTACTTTTCAAATCAGTAACATGATACTCCAGATCTGGAAAAGAGGGATTTCCAGTCATCTGGTATGATATCCAGAGAGAGCGCGATCCTTTGTCGGCTGCTTCTTTGAACATACCCATACTCTGTGTCCCATTGACTTCCACTTCGAACAATATATTCTGAGAAATGGAAATAAATACAGGGTTGGTAAAGTTTGATCCTGTGTGCTCCATCTCCGATATTATTGCCTTCAAGTTGCGCGTATACCACGACTATGGTGCATTAGAACACATATTGAACATACCTTCTCTTGAGGTTCGTACAAAACAAAGAGACTTAACACTTCTATTTAAAATCATCAATGGACTGTGTATCAGCCACGTGCTTCTCTCCAAAATACCCCTACTTGTCCCCAGTCGTTTAACCAGACAGGTGCAAACCTTTTACATATCCTTCCATAGATTCAATTACTCATACAGCATCTTTATTCCTAGAATTCTTTTTAACCTTGCATAACCTTCAAATTTTCAATATATCAGTATCCCGCTTCAAAAACCATGTTCTTGTCCTAGCTATTTAAACTTCCCCTTTTTTTTTTTTTTTTCCAAAATAGACTAGTTCATATTGTTATAACTTGTGAATTTTTCTTATTTGATCTATATGTTATCGTACTACTTTATAACTGTATTATGCATATAATTTACTTCAATCAACCACATTGTATTGACCACTATACAGTGCTTCTCAAAAGTCCCCTCCCCCCTCTTATTTTTGGAACGATTATACATAAACAAGTGAAATTTGGAAACTAAATATTAAAGGTTGTAAACTTCCCTACTAGTGATGATATATGACAAAATCGTCAAAGATGACGTCACAAGGCCATTGTGACCAATAATTTAAAATAGAACCCTACGGCAAGCGACACCTCTTTCAAAAGGTATCGAAAAAAACTATTCCATGATACTAATTTTGTTTGTGTTTATGGCAAATTTGGCAACTCGCTTTCAAAAAACGCGAAGCTATGATGAATTAAATCAGTTAATACTAAAATTCCAAATTCAAGCTCCGCCTCTGGATAGTTGTCAAATAAGCTGACGTTTTTGTTAGTCTCCCTAATTCGACGTTTTTGTAATTGTCCAAGTTCATGTACATTTAATAATTTGTGTATTGTTGATCGAACGTTTAACTGGTTTAGCAGCTTTTGGTACTTTTAATATTTTTTTACATTTCAATAATTCGTTAAGTGCTTCAAGAAGCGAAATGGTACGTGCTTCAGGTGATAAAGTAGCAGCGATCCTAATTCTTGGTGAAACTGGACAAAATATTCATGCAGCAGAACGCATTTTCAATGAGAGGTTTCCCGATCGCCCCGTTTCGAGGACTTATTTAAGGGAGCTTCTTCGTAAGTTTGAAACAACGGGTAGTATTAATGATGCGAAACGATCTGGCAGACCACAAATTTCTGATGAGAAAAAATGTATATACTGGCAGAAGTAATAGTTAATCCTACTTCTTCAACAACTCACGTTGCATCTACCTGTGAAGTCAGTCGAAGTACAGTGCACAGGGTGTTGAAAAAAAACAAATTTCATCCATACAAATTAAAAATGGTTCATCAACTCGAAGACGACGACCCAGACCGAAGACTAGAATTTTGTGAAAATATGGAAACCAAAATCAACCAACAGCCAGACTACGTCAAAACAATTTGTTTTAGTGACAAAAGTACTTCCTATCTAAATGGAAAAGTAAATACACAGAATGTGAGGTTTTGGAGTGACGCAAATCCTCACCTGTTTCGTGAAACACATACCCAATTTCCCCAGAAGGTGAATGTTTGGGCAGGTATCCTGAGGAGCCACATCGTTGGGCCTCTTTTTTTAAATACTAATTTAACTCGTGAGGTTTATCTGGAGCTGTTGCCAAACGCAATAAAACCGTTAATCCTTGAAATTTTGGAAGATAATCCAGATGAATTCGGCGATTTGGAAATAACATTCCAACAGGATGGTGCTCCTCCACACTATTACGGTGCAGTAAGACGGTATTTGGATGAGGAGTATCGAGGTAGATGGATTGGACGGCGAGGTTCAACGGAATGGCCAGCTCGATCACCGGACCTCACACCTTTGGATTTTTTTCTGTGAGGGTACCTCAAATCGAAGGTTTACGTCACTGAACCTGACAATATTGACGTTTTAAAACAAAGTATTGTTGCAGAATGTGAGGCTGTTTCCGCAGACACATTTGCAAAAGTACGAGAAGAGTTTGAAAATAGGATATTTCACTGTCAGGAAGTAAGTGGAGGTCACTTCGAACAATTTCTTTAAGTAGATACTGATTCTTAAATCTGTAATTAATATCATACTGAATGGAATTTAAATTTTAATGTTTACTAATGAGCCATTGAAACTGCCATTAACACAAACAAAATTAGTATCATTGAATATATTTTTTCGATACCTTTTAAAAGAGGTGTTCCATTTAAAATAATTGGTCACAATGGCCTTGTGACGTCATCTTTGACGATTTCGTCATCTATCATCACTACTAGGGAAGTTTACAACCTTTAATATTCAGTTTCCAAATTTCACTTGTTTATGTATAATCGTTCCAATAATAAAAGGGGGGAGGGGACTTCTGAGAAGCACTGTATAGCACTGTAATATTTTTATCTGAATTGGGCTTGCCCGTGAATGAATAAATAAATAAAAAATAAAAATTATTTGAGATACTTTCAACTACATTTTCTGGATCCTCCCAAATTTCTCCTATCCTTCAATTCATATGCCAAATACCTTTATCCACACGAACTTCCTTCAAGATGTTATCTTGTACAACATAAAATATAATTCCAGTCACAGATGCTTCAATATATAAACTATTCTGCTCTAACGTCTTTGTATCTATCCAGTCGCAAGCAATCTCACAAAGATTCGAGAAATCTCACTTCTTTCCCTTGAATCAAGTGTTTCATTTATGATACCACAAGTACATAGAATTTAAGTGTGTATGAATTTTTGGAACACATCAAGCAAATTCTTTGAAATTTTTTCTGGCCATGACAAAAATGGTCGGCGTGGAGATCATTATTGTACCATTGGTTGATATCAGAGCCAGAAAAAAGTAACAAGCATAGTGAGAATGTTGGCTTTTCACTCTTGGAATCAGAATGTTAAATATCAGATAAGCGCTTCCAATTTGAATTTCAAATTAATTTAAACATAAACGGGCCTCTACAAATGTATGTGACAGTCAAAAAGCCCTCATGTGGTCGCTGAAAGGATTCGGAGTTCATAAAACTACAGAACTTGGTGAGGGAACTCAATAACCTGATGAAGCGTACCAGACTCGGTGGAGTTCTTGCTTCAGCATCACCAAAACCTATGAGAAACTGTTCCTGAAAGGATCGTTGGAGAGACTCCATCAAACACTCCAGTGGACTTCTGAAGTTGCAGTATAGATCGTTTTCAAGAAATTCCACCTACTGAAACCAAAACATCTGGATGTCTGAACGAAATGCTGTCTGACGATTTTTTTGGTAATGATTGTGACAAAACATGGCTGCAACCCAATCAGTCGGGACAAGGAGAAAGAAGGAGCATCCGGGCAAATAGAAGAATTATAACTTTTGGTTGAATTGACACCATTTTGTATCTGGAAACAGTGGTCTTTTACCCAATTCCTCAAGATCGTTTTCACATCGTTGTGACTCCATCAGAAAAACCTCAGATACCGAGTCAAAACTGCAATTATCCGGACGTAACAGTTGGAAGTTATACGATCAAAGATACAAATCTTATGAGACTCATTGAGTAAGTGATAACGAATGAATATACTTGATAGTACTACTAAGGTCTAAGGGCAATTCTTTTTACCATAAATTTTTGTCAGAAATTCACCATATATTACCAAGTGGAAAATGTTCCCTTCCTAGGTTAATTTTCTCTTAATAAAAAGAATCATTGGCCCTAGAGAAATAAAGATAAAAAAACTGAATGAATTACAGAAAATGGGTGAGGTCAAATAGACAAAAACAGTAAGGAACTTGTAAATAATCCTCAATAATATTTAGTGTTATTAAAGTGGATTTGAGAGTTCTCGAAAACAAAGCTACGAGTTCTGGAAAAAAATTAAGAATAATTGAGTCCATCTAGTTTTGCTGGACTAAAAAAATACCCAGGAACATGAGAGGTTCTGCATGAGAAACAAATTTAATGCTAGAAAACATTTCAATTACCTCTTTGAAATGTTTCTACCAAAATCGATGTTATGATATTGGTGGTATGTTCATGTGATTCAGTCGTCCCCATCGCTTTTCGGACAAAATCTCCATATTATGCTCCAAGCAGACTCCAAATGATCATCGTTAAATTATGCACCCTGTAAAACTCGCGCGTATTGCGATATTTATTCTGGAGTACATCGATCCTTCGCTGAAACATTTCAGCCCCTAAATTTGTCAGTGCTATTTTAAACTTCCCCATCCAAGACTAACACCCTTGTGCCAGAATAAGAGTTATTATTCTCAAGCATACATACTGTATCTTGTACGCTAAAGAATCTTGACGTGCCTATGCATTTAATGTCATGTAAACTAACAATTCAGATTTGTTTTTCTGTGATGAATATACCGCCATCTCGGTTCGGGCATGTCTTCGCTTCAATTAATTTATTTTCGAGAAATATAAAACACAACGCATTCCGCTGAAAAATTATCGTTGGAAATCGAATTTCGAGTTCTGAGGTCAAATGTTGAACGAGTATATATATATATATATATATATATATATATATATATATATATATATTTATTTCTTTAGTTTCTTGACCACATATATATTTTTTTCAATTTCTCGGAATAAAGGTCCGATTCAGTCAATTCATATAATTTCTTTCAACGACGTTTCGACATGGTATTTGTCATCATCAGGTTAAAACACAGAAATATTCTTCTATTTTTCTCTGCTGCAATTTTCTTGTTTATGTTTCAGTAATTTCGTGTTGTTTCTTCCTATTCTATTTTCCATCGTTGTGAAGTATCCATCCATTTTTTGGCAGTATCTAGTTCCCAGCCGAATATATTTTTGGAGTTCTTGGAGTTTACTTCAACATTTTCGACAATAATCAATTCAAATTAGGCAAGTACAATCCATTCAACAGTGCGAACTATACAAAATAATTCATTTCTCAAATAATTCACAGGGTCCTCCTTTTTTCAGAGTCAACCTTGTTCAACCCTTCAGAATATTTTTTCCGCCGCCACTGACAGATTTTGAGAGAAGAATATTCAATGTTGTTTCATTTAACATCTTTTTGTTCTCTTGAAGTTGTTCATTTACTTGTACCGTTTAGAAGCTATAATGAAAATATGAATGCAAACATTTTCCAGTATCGCATAACATAACGAAATTTTAGGAGCAAACATTCTCACAAACTACGAGGGCTGATTTTCTGAAAGATTTCAGGGCGAAAAGTTCATATAAAGATATGTTCCAAACAGCTTGGTTTTCGAGGTGCAGGGTGATCAAAATACATTTTTTTCAAGAGTTTTTGAAGTTTACTTTTGCCATAATAATCAACTTTGTGCAATACATATTCACCCTGACTTCTGATGAAAAATGAATCGGTGCTCCATAACATTACATTTTCTCTACGCGAGCAGAAAAATTCCATTATGTTATGCGATACTGGAAAAATGTTTACATTCATTTTTTCATTATAGCTTCTAAACAGTACAATCAAATGAAAAACTTCAGGAAAACAAACAGATGTTACATGAAACAACATTGAATATTTCTTTCTCATAATCTGTCAGTGTCGGCGGAAAAAACATTCTGGAGGGTTGAACAAGGCTAGATACTGATTTTGTATAGTGCACCCTATTGATTGTACTTGCCAATTTGAATTGATTATTGTCGAAAATGTCGAAGTAAACTCCAAAAACTCTTGAAAAAAATGTATTGTGGTCACCCTGTACCTCGAAAACCAAGCCGTTTGGGAAATATAATTATATGAACTTTTCGTCCCGAAATCTTCCAAACAATCACCCCCGAAGTTTGTCAACGAACTTAATTAACACCCTGTATTTATATATATATATATATATATATATATATATATATATATATATATATATATATATATATATATATAGATAGAATATACAGGGTGTTATGTAATAAGTGTCCGATATTTTTCAGGACGATTCCTCAGATATTTATAAGGTGAAAAGTCCATATGAGCATGGGTCCGCAAGGCCTTCATTTTTATATACAAAGTGTTGAAAATGTATTTTTATTTTGGTTTTTCTTGAATAATTTTCAGAATAATGTCGATATTTGGACGAAAATTGGTATTGTGGGTTTTTTGTTATGATAAACTCAAATTTGATCTCACTTTGGCCCTTAATTGTAGGGGGCGCCACCTACAGGTGTTTATCTCTTTTGGGGAGTCACAACTTGATCGTGCATGTCTGTATCACATTTTTTAGGAGAAAAATCGATTCCTCTATCATTTTTACGTGAAAGAGGAATGCTTTTCAATGGTCAGCCGTTTTCAAAATGTTTTGATTTGAATTAATCGATGCATCCAATCTTTTTCTCATTTATTCGCGAACTCTTTGAAAATAAAAGTATCAAGTAGGCTATAAAGTTTATCCCAATGTTTTTTTCGTGCAGTCATGTCAAAAATTATATCTTGACGTATAGTTGACTAGTTTAATTTATTATTATTGTGATTATTTGTTAAAAAATGGCAAACTTCACCAATGCAGAGTATGCTAACATACATCTTACATACAATATATATATATGGTGTTCTCGAGATACAGCCTACTTCTCACTTCAGAGTACTGAAAATTCCTGAAAAATTGGAAATATCCAAAATTTGACTTAATTTTCCCGTTTCCCTTTTTTTTTACCTATACACCCTGAGAATCTTCTCAGAAAATATTTGATAAGTTCACAGTGGTAGTTTTCCTGGACTTCTGCAAAACCCACCCCCAAAATATCAAATTTTTACTTTGTTTTCATCATTGCATGGAAATTATTACCATAAAGTCTACTAAGGAATGAATTTTTGGAATCTCCACTAAATTTCCTACCTTTTGGTTAAAGTTTGAAGTCGATACGAACATTTTCGATATTCGTCGATTTTTAGGGGTATTGGTATTGCATTATTTTTTCACAACAACAAAAATATTTTGACTTTCTCCTGGAAACCCTCTATACCTACTAATCGCCCATTCTGAATCGACTGGAGTTAGCAAAATTTCTCCATCTTTTGGCGTTCTCGAGATACAGCCTACTTTTCACTTCAGAGTACTGAAAATTCCTGAAAAATTGGAATTATCCAAAATTTTACTTCATCTTCCCGTTTCCCTTTCCTTTTCACCTATACACCCTCAGAATTTTCACAGAAAAATATTTGATATGTTTGCAGTGGTAGTTTTCCCGGACTTCTGCAGAACGCACCCCCAAAATATAAAATTTTCACTTTGTTTTCATCATTGCATGGAAATTGTCAGCATAAAATTTACTAAAGAATGCATTTTTGGAATCTCCACTAAATTTCCTACATTTTGGTTTTAGTTTGAAGTCGATACGAATATTTTCGATATTCGTCGATTTTTAGGGGTAATTGGCATTGCATGATTTTTTCACCACAACAAAAATATTTTGACTTTCTCCTGGAAACTCTCTATACCCACTAAATCGGCCATTCTGAATCGACTGGCGTTCACAAAATGTCTCCATTTTTTGGCGTTCTCGAGATACAGCCTACCTATCACTTCAGGTGCTGAAAATTACTGAAAAATTGGAAATATCAAAAATTCGACTCAATCTTTCCGTTTCCCTTTCTTTTTACCGACACACCCTGAAATTTTCTCAGAAAAATATTTGATAAGTTCGCAGTGGTAGTTTTCCCGGACTTCTGCAAAACCCACCCCCAAAATATAAAATTTTGACTTTGTTTTCATCATTGCATGGAAATTATCCCCATAAAGTCTACTTAAAAATGAATTTCTGGAATTTTTACTGAATTTCCTACATTTTGGTTTAGTTTGAAGTCGATACGAATATTTTCGATATTCGTAGATTTTTAGAGGTATTATAGCATGATTTTTTCACCACAACAAAAATATTTTGACTTTCTCCTGGAAACCCTCTATACCTTCTAAATCGGCCATTCTGAATCGACTGGCATTCGCAAAATTTCTCCATTTTTTGGCGTTCTCGAGATACAGCCTACTTTTCACTTCAGAGCATTGAAAATTCCTGAAAAATTGGAAATATCCAAAATTCGACTTCATTTTCCCGTTTCCCTTCCCTTTTAACCTAGAGACCCTGAACAGTTTCTCAAAAAAATGTTTGATAAGTTCACAGTGGTACTTTTCCTGGACTTCTGCAAAACCCACCCCCAAAATATCAAATGTTTACTTTTTTTTCATCATTGCATGGAAATTATCACCATAAAGTCTACTTAAGAATACATTTTTGGAATCTCCACTGAATTTCCTACATTTTGGTTATGGTTTCCATCTTTTGGCGTTCTCGAGATACAGCCTACTTTTCACTTCAGAATACTGAAAATTCCTGAAAAATTGGAAATATCCAAAATCCAACTTCATCTTCCCGTTTCCCTTTCCTTTTAACCTAGAGACCCTGAAAATTTTCACAGAAAAATATTTCGCCGTGGTAGCTTTCCCGGACATCTGCAAAACCCACCTCCAAATTACCAAATGTTTACTTTGTTTTCATCATTGCATGGATATCATCACCAAAGGAAATTGATTCATAGGATGCATTTTTATATAGATTCTCAAATGGATACTAACTCATCGAATGACTTAGAAACTAATTCATGGAATGATTAAAGCGTTTCATTCTGAAATGTACACCGATGAGTCTCCTCATCAAGTATTGTTATATTTGGAAAACAATTTGATTTAGGTATCCCAATATGCTGCATAACCTCAGCTAGACCATAAAGAACACTCCACTTCCCTTTTAAGTATAATATAATAACTTCAAGATATATGAGCTACATAAAAAGGGCAATTTGTTTTATCCACCCTATTCTTCTCTCGGCAATTCTTCCACTCCATATAAAAATTACAAATAAGCGTATTTACATTCTTCCAAAAGTAACTTCGTAAATCATGCAGGCGTTACGCATAAAGTATCCAGTTAAACATTGAATGCAGTCAATATTCAAATTAAATGATTCGAATACTATCCATTATTCATTCTGATGTGAGGAGTGGGTTCAGCGACTGAGATATTTTTCTGGTGGAATGAATTATTATATGAATCATGCTATACGACTATTCACTTTGAAATATTTCTCTATACTGATGCCAATTGCCTTCTCCCGGCGGAATCACAATCAAACTATCATTATAAATAGGATATGTACAGGGAATGAAATAATTTGTTGAACTTCTGAGCCAAGCAACATTGGACGCGTTCAGTATTTGGATGGGTGACCACCTGAAAAATTTGTGCTAGACTTAATGGCGGAGGTTATATTGTTACAGTAGAAGAACAGTGAGCATCCCACAAGAAACAATATGCATAATCGTATAAAAATCGTTATGAGGACCAGACCAGAGGGGGTCAAACCCATTATTGAAAATTAAGTTTCAATTTGTATAATTGTCAATAAACCGTACTTATTTTATTAATATGCGAAGTTAATTTGTTTCATGCATTAATAATACAATGTAAAGCCTCAGAAGACGCAATAAATTTTGATAAAGCATATTGAATTTCAAACAGCATATACAGGGTGTAATCTAACCTCTTGCACACACGTGAATGACGAGTGTAGGTATAATTTGAGTAAAAATTACAGCGGTTAGAATTCTGAAAAAAAATTTGAAACATGTTTTGTTCTTTGTAAAATTCGACAAAATTTTGGGTAGCGCCTCCCGCCTGATTTCAGGTGACCTGCTCAGAGAAAAATTTCGGCAATTAGCGAGGCTGCCTGAGATAGATATTCAATTTCAAAGTGAAGACAACAACCAACCTTGTTATATCCAAACTTGTCATACTCTGCTTTGAGGCACTTATCATAATTATTACAGTCACTTGTAAGAAACAAACAACAAACACAGTATTAGAAAGGTAAAAAGATTCGCAATTGAATATTGATTCAAAAATAATTTTGAGACCATTTTAGGGAACTGTTGGCAAGCAAGATTCTCACATGCACGGTTTACAAAGCTGTCTACGAACGAAAGTTTGTTAGATTTTACTATTGTTTTCTGATTGGCTGGTGAATGAAAGATCTTGAGATCTCAATCATCAACCAATCAGAAAACAGTAAGCGATGTGCACGAGAATTGATTTGAACATTATTGTCTTGTCTTTTAAAAAATTTGCCATTCTATATAAAATTTATTTAGAGCCAGCAAAAGAAAAGACAATAATGTTCAAATTAATTCTCCTGCACATCGCTTACTGTTTTCTGATTGGTTGCTAAATACGATCTTTCATTCACCAGCCAATCAGAAAACACTAGTAGAATCCAACAAACTTCCGTTCGTAGACAGCTTTATAAACCGTGCATGCGAGAATCTTGCTTGGCATCAGTGCTCACTTCACGTGTTCTGAATCACTGCAACGGTCGTGAGATTATTTTTTGAAATAATATCCAATTGGGAATATTTCCCTTTCCAATACTGTTTGTATCGTTCGTTTCTCACGGGTGACTGATAATTATGATTAGTGCCTCAAAGCAGAGTATGAAGTCAACTAGTTCTGACTTTATCAACAGTTTGGATATAGCAAGGTTAGTTGTTTTCTTCACTTTGAAATTGAATATCCATCTCAGGCAGTCTGCAATGTATACATTTACCACACAATCAGTTCAACATTCTACATTATTAAATGTTTATTGCATTCGGCAATTGCCAAAGTTTTCCTATGAGTAGGTCACCTGAAATTAGGCAGGTGTCGCTACCCAAAATTTTGTCGAATTTTACAAAGAACAAAACATGTTTTCAATTATTTTTTTTCAGATTTTTAGCCAGTGTAATTCGTTATAAAATGGCATTATGCATTCGCGGGTGTGCAAGAGGTTAGATTACACCCTGTATATAAGAAATATATCAATTGCAAGTGGACCTGCTTCAATAGTAGTAACTATGAAAATTAAATAAACCGAACATTTTATCAATGTTATTAATCCTTTCAACGTTCACCAGAAAGAAAATAAAATGATAATTTTTGACCGTCAATAGTTTTCAATTGATAAAAATACCATATATTCCGATGACACTGTTTTGCTATGTATCACATTTCTAGTACAATCTAAAATATACATCTCTGAATGGTATATTTGTTCATTCTGGATAATTGTTTGAACAGAATATCTTTCCAT
The DNA here is from genome assembly GCA_018342105.1 of Gonioctena quinquepunctata. NCBI lineage: Eukaryota > Metazoa > Arthropoda > Insecta > Coleoptera > Chrysomelidae > Gonioctena > Gonioctena quinquepunctata. Next base: position 85,016 of record JAFIRS010000344.1, read on the forward strand.
CGTAATAAAAAATTCCAATCATCTATACAGTGATGCTATTTGCCTATCTACCTTTCGAACCGAATCCATTTATTGAACGAAGAGTGGATATCGATACTTTCAATAAACTACATCTTTGATGTAGAATAAACAACGGCATTTGCGAATATACTTGATTTCCAATTCAAATATTCAGCTACTGAAATCCTCGAAATGAATATGGAACAATCCATTGCTTATGATTTATTCTTTCACTCTGAAGCAGGTCAAGGGTTGCCTGCCTTTCAGCTCATTCGACTTGAATCCATCAGAATATAATAACTCCATGAAATTGCGGGGTTCAAATCGAACGTTGGATATAAAAAAATCAACGAATCATCCATGTCATTCTAGTATTTTTTACGGAAGAAAACCTTCTTCATGAATCAATTATGTTCCAGGAAACCTAAAAAACTCTGCAGTGAAGATAGTACTTTCAACTGAATTATAGGCCTATGATCATGTTGCCTGTTTTCTCTAGAAATATGGACTTTTCTGCTGGCATCCATGAAACCTTTGATAGGGTGTGGTACAAATAAACTTCCATCTATGCTGCCATCCAAACTATACATCTTGCTGTTCTATTTTCTTGCAATTACATGAATCAATCCACTTGCCAAAAATATAGATGAACTGTTCATTCAATTGAGCTAATTGTATAGCAATTTTGATATCATTGTTCCCATAGAAATTTTCAATATCTTGTATGTAGATATATTTGTATTGAAGGGCTTCAACACACTGTATAATGAATCTTCATTCAATGAAAACGATTTAATAGTAATATTCATCAGAAGTGAACTTGATTATGAACAGTCAAATATTTGCTTGGTAGAAACCAATATTCTGGAACCCAAAATAAAATTTAATATTGTTACAAAATTAGTAGGTCCGCCCATATTCTCGGACGGGCCTTTGGAACTTTCCTATGACGTCATCGAAACATCGAGAAGAAGCCAGACATTTCCGGAAATATTCTCGTGGATTCTAGAATTATGTTTTGAATATATAAGTCGATAAGGCGACAGTCTTGTGCAGAGAAACAAAGTAGTTCAAGTTGAAGTACATTTTCGTTGTAAAGATGTATTGTATTGTCAGAGTGTATTTTCGTGAAGTGTTTCAAAGGAAATGAAAGGACAATAATTAGTTATTCAGGAGTTTCAATAAACGGACTCCAGTTTCGTAACAATATCGGAAAACCTATGCTGACCTCAATATTTCGACCTAAGAATTCTTGTCCAAAAGATTTCAACGAAATCGTCTTCAAATATTTACAAAATATTGGTCCCAGTGATGTTCACGTAATTACTGGTGATGTAATCATCGATTTGTTATCAAAAAATGAATATATTGAAGAATATAAAAGTAACATGGAATACTTCGAATTCACTTCTTACATTAAACACTATACATACATAAGTCTACCCGAAAACCCAACGTGTCTCGACCATTTTTTCGTTCAAACAAATACAGAAACCTATTGCTCTAATAATAGATATGGAAAAAATATTATTAAGAAAAAACACCAAAGAAAAAAATTTAATATATTGATTGAAACATAGACTAACATTTACGAAAAAAGTGACACTCATTGCAAATGCTGAAGTTTCATAGGCAAATTAAAATTATACTTCAATAGAAACCCAATTGAAATCAAAACAAAGAATGAGCAAAAAGAAAAAGGTGGGTACCTACATCAGGGCTATCAATGAAAGAAAGAAAAAAGTATATGAACTGTTGATAGAAAATCCCCTTGATGTTCAACTCAAAGAAATATATAATAACTAAAACCGAAAATTGAATACCAAAACGAAATAGATGAAAACAATAATAGTTCCAAAAGTCTTTCGAACAGTATCAATGATATTCGCAATAAGTCATGCCTGAAGCGCAAACAACTGAAATCAGTTTGGACATTCATGACGTAATAAGGAACGAAAACGATATATCTGATGATGATGATTTAATAAACATTATAGTGAGATAGGATCAGACGCCTTGCTAACAGAATCGAAAAACCTAATGCATTGAAATATAATTCAACTAAAAATACTGGTATGTTTCTTCACTCCACAAATACAGATGAACTTATACAGGTTATTAAACTAAATTGAAGAAAATCCCTAGGGAAGACGTCTAATCGTTCTTTGCCTCATTTATCTATGAGTTCTTAATTAAGACTGGAATAGAAAATCAAATAACTATTTGAATTAAAGTGCCAATTTTTCTTTTCAGATTTTTTCTTTTGAGTTAGAAGGTCTCTCACAATATCTATCAGATGTAGTTAATGTCCAGCGTGGATATTACAAAAAATAAGGTCGTCTCAATCGTACACTTTCCAATTTTCTGAAAAATCTAATCAATATTCAATTGAGAATGTTTCCCTTTCCTGAATGTGATCTTCACTAAGATTTATTAACTAAATTGTGATATTTACCTAGAAAAAACATGTTTTCACAAAATAACTGTGATACTATTTTGTGGTACTTACCTATATATCCTCTTGGGTTAACCAGAAATAATCAAATTTCAAGAAAATTCTGCACTTAATTCAAGTCCTTGTTCAATAATTATGCTAACATTTCTAATCATTTTACATTGTTTCAGTAATGAAGTGTAAATGAACATTACTATAAATACAACAAATTGTTGTTGACAACATCTATAATTTGTGAAGTGAAACTCCACCTGGAACCATTCAAAGGCAATAAGTGTTCTACCCACTGATAGGTATCCAACGGTTGTTGGTATAGGCCAGTCCACGGCACCAAAAGTCAAGCTTCTAGCACGTTCCGAACAATGCCATTGCATAGCAAATGCGAGAGTTTTCATATAATTCAGAAAAAGTCAACATCCGCCTATGTCTGTTTCAGGTTTAAGACCCCTTAATTTTTTTTTCAAGGATTAAAAGAATAAAGTTATTTGATTTGTTGAAAATATGAACAGGATGTTCATAAAATCAGATGTGGAATCATTTGCCTCATTCATCTTTATGAGTTCTTAATTAAGACTGGAATAGAAAATCAAATAACTATCTGAATGAAAATGCAAATTTTCAATTTCAGATTTTTTCTTTTGAGTTAGGGCCTTTTCAGAATATCTATCAGATGTAGTTCAATGTCCAGCGTGGCTCTAGCCGGGGAAGTAGTTGTTTTCTGTTAGACATTCACAAAAAATAACTTCATTTTAATCGTCGATTTTTCAATTCACAGAAAAATCTTTCTATCAATATTCAATTGAGGAGTTCGGTCCTGCACTTAGTCGACTTAATAACCTCTAAGCCGGTCCCGAAATTATCCAAGATATTCGCGATTGAAAACGCTTACTAATTACTGTGAGTGGTGTAACGTGAAATTGGATATACGAACTTTACTTGTGAGTACCTTTACCATCACCAGAAAAAGCATAAATCTACAAAAGAATCAAAATATTCCAAACAATCACTACCTATAGTCGCTTATCAGCTACGTATCTCGTGTATCTGAGTTTCGCCAGGGGCGGACTCAGAACACGCATGGAATGAGCGCTTTCGGAAAGGAATTTATGTATATGCCCATCAGAATAACCTCTACTACATTGGAAACTATGAATGATGCAAACCACCAAACAAACAGTACCTCTAATTCAAAAACATACTCGTCTGCTCTTAGCCAAACAACAAACAAACTTCCAAGCAAAGATCAAGCCATTGTTTTTACTTCCTTAGACGGACTCAAAATCCAAGACTACCTCCTAAAACTCGGACCACCTGGAACCCAAAACATAACCTTCTGCTCACGCATCTCAAACAATAGGATTTGTATATATCTAACCAACAAAGATCTAGTGGATAAATTCCTGGATGACCATGGAGAAATCACAGTCAATGGTACAGTAATCCCAGCTCGTCGATTAATCACTCCTTCAGAAAGACTTCTCCTGTCAAATGTTAGCCCCACCATTCCACATGAACTCCTTACAGATACTCTCCTCAGTATGGGATTGAAACTTATGTCTCCCATGTCATCCCTAAAGATAGGTGCCTCTGATCCGGCATATAGTCATATCCTCAGTTTCAGAAGGCAAATATACATTTCTCCTCCTGAAAATATACAAATACCAGAACACATTGACTTGGATTACGAGGAAGTACCATATAGAATTTTTTATTTCAAGAGAAAATCACACTTGCTTCAAATGCAAACAATCGGCCATAATGCATCACAATGCACCAAGCCAATAATCTCCTACCCTCCCATCTCTCGAACCCTACCCCCCTAATTCTCAAAATCCACCTCAATATACTCATCCTATAGCACTACAATCTCAATCCATCCCACAAGTGCAGCAACTAACATCTGAGAGCAATACCAAAACTACCACACAAGAAATTATTCACACCCCACATCCACCACATATTATCTCAACAGAAACAATCGATCATACCATCTCCCAACCAACAACTGTCCTCGAGGAAGAACCCCACATTAACGATATCCCTCTAGATCATCACCAAACAAATACTTCGTCACAGAAACGGAGCGTCTCAGAAATACTTACCCCCACCCCTGAGGACACCGACAAAACTTTTGCAACACCATCAATCAACCACAAGAAAAAGTACAAAAGCGAAAAGCCCAAACAGACCATACCTACAGATTCCCTGAAAGCGTAAAGAAACTCATAGATAACCATTCCCCTTAATATCCTCTCAACAGTCAACAACTGGAAAATTTCATAGAAAATTCCTATGGATGCAAAAACCTACTAGCTCTCGCCAACGACTACATCAATGAACCCCAAAAAATCATCACAATGCTAGAAGAGATTCGTCCTCAACTAACAGACAAAAAATTAAAACTAGATGCACCAAGTTGAAGACCAAACTTGAAACTAATCACTCCAGGTACCATCGATGCTGAAAGCGATTCATCCACTTACGATTCATCCACTTACTAACCACTATCCTTTTCTCAAGTCAATAAAATGTACAGAACATATGCAATGGAATCTCAACGGATTCCGAACACGACTACCAATGCTTCAAATTCTCATAAATCTACATTCACCAGATGCCATATGTATACAGGAGACAAATTTCAAGAACTCTCATTGCCTAAACCTCAAATCATACAACATATACCATAAAACCGTACAGACAGAGACCACGCTTCGGAGGGTGCCATCTACTTAAAATCTCATTTGATTTCAAAACAAATTCCTCTCAACACAACCCTTGAAGCCGTTGCAGTAGAAATTGGCACATCACAAAATGCATCTTTGTAGTATATATATCCTCCAAACTGTGATATAGAGGAAAATGACCTCCGAAACCTAATTGATCAAATTCCCTCACCTAAAATGATCTTAGGAGATTTCAATGGACACAATATCATCTGGGGATCTCAGAAAACAACACCTCTGGGGAGAAAAATTGCTAATACAATCAACAGCTCGAACCTTGCAATTCTGAATAACGGTGCCAACACACATTTTAATCTGGCCTCAGGAAGCTCGTCAGCCATCGATCTTTCCCTTTGTAGTCCTTCTATCTTAATCGACCACACATGGAGAGTTGCCGAAGATTTGCATGGAAGCGACCATTTTCCAATTATGATAACCAACAACAGCAGCACCAAAACTCCCCATACACCTGAACCAAAATGGAAACTGGACACAGCAAACTGGGATCTCTTTCAAGAACTCATCAAAACGAAAATATCGACCATATCAATAAACAACTCCATTGATGACATCCTCTCACAATTCAATGACATCATAATACAATCTGCATCACAGGCAGTGGGAAAAACGAAATACATCGACAAGGACAAGATAGTAAAGGGATTTGAACTCGAATGTTCCTCAAGTTTACAAGTGAACAATTACTATGTAACCTTGAAAGATTTTTTAGAAAAACAATGTAATGCGATGGATAACGTTGCTTTATCGAATCCAAACTCAATAAAAAAAATTGATAAGTCAAATTTCAAGACGACATCCCCTATTTTCAATAAGGTGATGAAATCGAAAGCCAGTGCTAGTTTTATTGTTAATTCTTCTTCAAACCCCAATACTTGTCAGTTGTGTAACAAAGATCACCACATTTATAATTGCCCAACATTCTTATCAAGTTCTCCAAAGGAAAGGTACAATCTGGTAAGGAGTAGAAGGTGGTGTACAAATTGTTTGGGAACTAAACATACTGTCTCTCATTGTACCTCTAATTCTCTGTGCCGAAAATGTTCACTTTCTCATCATACTTACTTACATTTCGATTTTAAAAACTCTCAAAGGACCCCTGTCGATGATATGAACTCTGATTCTAACAACCCGGTCCATGCAATTCCAAATAATCCCGTACCCCAAACCCAAACTGTCTCTCAGGTGAATTTATTTTCGAACATTAAAAGTACAGTTTTACTCTCAACTGCCATGATTGAAGTGTTAGATTCTCGTGGAAAATACCAACCTGTTCGCGTTCTTTAGATAGTGCAAGTCAGTGCTCCTTCATTGCGAAAAATGTTGCGATAAACTAGGGCTCACCTGTATGGAAATGTCTATTGATATTAAGGGTGTTGGACAAATACATTCTTATGCAAATCAAGGGGTTTCGTGTACCATTAAACCTAGGGTGAAATTCAACCTATTTTACCTGTAGATCTTGTAGTGCTTCCTCAAATCTGCTCGAATATGCCTTGTACAAATATATCAATTGACAAATTCAGTAATTTTGCGAATCTTAAACTTGCTTGACCCAAATTTTAATATTTCACGCCCCGTGGAGATGTTGTTGGGAGCAGATGTTTTCGCACACATTATTAAAGGTGGAGCCCGCAATTTCAATAAATGAACCTGTAGCCCTCGACACGATATTTGGGTGGATAATTATGGGAAAGGTCAATTTTCCATCGGCAGAGGTCAACACATTCTTTACTAGTTGCGATAGTAATTTAGAAAACTTAGTTAAACGATTATGGAACTTGAACACTTCGTCAGCTGCCGTATCGTCACCTGATGATATCTTAGCTGAAACAATATATAACCAAACCTTATCGCGAACCGATTCTGCAGATATATAGTTGCTCTCCCGTTTCGGTATTCTGAACCAATTTTCGAAGATTCTCGAGATATTGCTTTGAAACGTTTTCAATCTCTGAGCGCCGTCTTCTGAAATCTCCTGAACTTTATGCCCAATATTCTGAATTCATGGAAGATTACATCTCTTCTAATCACATGGAATTGATTTCTGAAATGCAATGTGTTCTCGCTCTTATTATATTCCCACCATTGCGTCTTGAAACCAGAAAGTTCCACTACTAAATTGAGGGTGGTGTTTGACGCCTCTTCAAAATGTTCAATATGGTTTGTCCTTGAATGACACTCTATTACGAGGGCCCAAATTGCAGCCCGACCTAGTTAATATTCTCCTGAGATTTCTGCTCTTCACCCTATTTGTTTTACAAGTGATATAAAACAAATGTATCGACAAATTCTTGTCACTAAGAATCACCAGGACTATCAAAGAATTCTATGGAGGTTTCTCCTTCGGAACCTATTCAAGATTATCGACTCAAAACAGTGACGTATGGTCTGACTCCTTCTCCTTACCTCGCAATAAATACGATTGACAATTAGCAAAGGAATATAGGTATGAAAGTCCGCCCGTTGCTGGAATTCTGAGAATGATATATTTGTTGACGATGTTGTATCAGGAAGTCATTCGCTACCAGAGGCACTCAAACTTCAAACAGATCTGATTCGAATTCTCGATAGGGTGGTTTTGAATTACGCAAGTGGGCGAGCAACAGTCCCGAATTGCTCTCTCATTTACCAGCTTCCTCTTTACAGTTACAACCCCTAGGTCTTGATTTAGAACCTGATTCGGTCATAAAATTTTAGGTCTTCAATGGAACCCAGTTTCTGATTCATTTTCATACGAAGTTAAACCCTCAATAAACCCTGTAATGAAAAGATCTATATTGTCCGAATTAGCAAGAATTTACGATCCGTTAGGATTTCTTAGTCCTGTTGTGCTTTTCATAAAGAATCTCATCCAGATTTTATGGACTATTGGTATAGATTGGGATAGTGCTCCCCTGAAGGCATAGTTAAACTTTGGTCTCAGCTTAAATCTGAATTTGGTGTTCTGTCTTCAATCCAAGTTCCCGCCTTATTATGTCATATTGTTTTCATCTTGCCAATTGCATGGGTTTGCCGATGCAAGTCAGAAGGGCTATGCGGCTGTGATTTACATCAGGATTGTGCACAGCGATCATCATATTACTACACACCTCATATGTGCCAAGTCTAGAGTATCACCTACAAAGAGAATATCTATACCTCGTCTCGAGCTGTGTGGTGCCTTGTTGTTATCTGATTTGATTTGTTACGCTCAAAGGGTTTTCAAAGAAAAACTCGAATTTTCTCAAGTTTTTGCCTATACCGATTCCACCTACAGCTCTAGCATGGATACAAAGCAGTCCTCATAAATGGACATGTTTTGTCGCCAATCGTTGTCACTAAATTCAAGACAATGTCCCTCCGATCCATTGGCACCATGTGTCTTCGGAAGATAACCCGGCGGATCCAGCATCCAGGGTTTGCTTCCATCGGAACTCTCACTAATTCCTTTGGTGGGCGGGGCCATCTTGGCTAAGAGAGCCTGAGGACGGTTGGCCCCCGGCCATTCTCCAGAGTTCACACTTCTTTGATACCAAAGAAGAAACACAAAAAATGTTTGCATTGCCATGGTGCAGACAGAACCCTTCAAAAGTTATTAGAAAATTCTCATCTTTAAACAAAATCAAACGAATTCTATCGTACGTGTTACGTTTTATGCATAATATTTGATTTCCCAATAATCATAAAAATGGTGCTCTCACTATTGCTGATTTTGAGCTAGCTGAGTTGTATTTGTTAAGGTTTGCTCAGATTGATTCCTTCTCTCATGAACTTGCCCTCATTCGAAAAGAGAAACCCCTTCCCAAATGTCTCGCAAAACTAACACCCTTTGTTGATGAAAAGGTGTATTGAGAGTTGGGGCGCTTGGTCTTTCAAAATTGTCTTTCAACAAAAACATCCAGCTCTCCTCGCTAGCAATCATAAGTTTACTGAATTAGTTATTCAGCACACACATAATAAATATCTACATCCAGGATATCAAACATTGCATCACTTACTTATTCAGAGATACTGGATATTAAGTCCCAAACGAACCATTCGTAGAATTCTGTCGAAGTGTTTTAGATGTTTTCGTGTCAACCTGTCCGCCCACAGCCTATCATGGGTAATATTCCTCACTATAGGATTTCTCAAATAAAACCATTTTCCAAGGCTGGAGTAGACTATGGTGGTCCATTTTCCATTACGTTGGGACGAACTCGTGGTTCCAAGTACACAAGGCCTATATATGCCTTTTGTATGCATGGCAACCAAGGCTATTCACTTAGAGTTGGCGTCCGACCTTTCGAGTGATGCCTTCCTTGGAGCGTTGCGGCGCTTCGTTTCTCGTCGTGGTTCCTGTAGTCATATATATAGTGATCAGGGAACGAATTTTGTGGTGCTGCCAGACAAATATCTGACCTGATGGAAACCGCTGTTGAGACTGAAGGTATCCAGTTCCACAGAATCCCTCCGCTTTCCCCAATTTTGGAGGTTTATGGGAGGGGGGAATAAAATCGGTTAAGGGCACCTCATTCGCGTGGTTGGAGAACAACTTCTCACGTATGAGAGTTTTATACAGCTTTGACTACAAATCGAAGCAATTTTTGAACTCAGGCCATTAGGGACCCATTAGCTCTGATCCGAATGACGTTTCAGCACTAACTCCCGGTCATTTTCTGACCCTAGCCCCTCTAAACTCCTTGCCAGGTGAGGACCTTACTGATATCAAAATGGGACGTTTAGGACGATGGCAGATCGTTCAGAAATTCAACAATCATTCTGGTTGAAATGGCACAGGAATACCTCCATACTCTCCTTCAACGATCAAAATGACAGATCCATCTGTTCCTAGAACCGGTGATTTGGTTCTTCTCAAAGATTACCTTTCACCCCATTGAAGTGGCATTTAGCTCGAGTAGTCGAGGAACACGATGGTATAGGATGGTATTACACGAGTTGTTACTGTCAAACTGCTAAAGGGACCCCTGTTGGTCCTGTTACGAAGGTATGTCCCTACCTTCTATAGAACATTAGAATTTTGTTAGACTATAAGCATCTCTTGGCTTATTTTTTGGGTAAACTTTCTCGCGTAATTTTAGGTGAGCGGTTATGTTGCGTCTTGACGCATTTGTTTTTTTTTGTTATTATAATTATAATTAATTTTGCCAAGGGATTTTATATGTATATTGTATATTTCAAATGGGAATTTTTCATTTGCATTATTCAACTCTTTCGACCTTATTTTGCGCGTGAGGTATCACACAGACTGATATAGTCACTTGTGGGAGGGGAAAATGAGACGGAAGAGGAGAAATGTGAAGATAGACATTGAGTTCCTAGATCTTATGGAAAGAACATAGCATTTTAGTTTTTCTCGAGTTTGTGTTTTCTCATTGATATAACGCTTATTACTCAAGATATTCCTCATCCTTAGAATTAGTGTAATGTGGATTAGCGGCGGTACGCCAGGAAGACTAGACGAAGTATCTATTGGCTGAAGATCAGATTCTCCGACGGAGGCACATGGGTGAGTGACACTTTGATCAGTTCTGTGTGTTTGCGAATTTACCACAAATTATTATTTATACAGTCCACTGAACGAACAACCATGGTGGAACGCTGATTGTAATCGTGCAATAAAGCAGAGTAAAAAATCCTTGAATACCTTCAAACGTAACAACACCACATACAACCTGATTGACTTAAAGAGAAAAAGAGCTATTGCTAAGCATGTAACCAACAAAGCTAAGAGAGACTCTTGGCATAAATATGTGCAAAGTATTAACATAAACACTCCACTCACCAAGGTTTGGAGGAAAATCAAGAAAATTACTGGCGCAAATGCTCATCATGGCATTCAAGAACTAGAAGCACAAGGGAAGACAATCACTAACCCATCGGACATAGCGAATGAACTTGCCACAAACTTCAGCAAAATATCAGCAAATAACAATTACGACCACAAATTCTTGACATATAAAGAAAGAGAAGAAGAGAATCCCCTACAAATAGTTCCAAATACTGATCTCATCAACACACTAATCTCTGAAGCCGAATTACTCGAAGCAATAGCCACGTTGAAAGATTCATCCGCTGGACCCGATGACATACCTGCTTCCTTTCTGAAGCACCTACCTGAAGAATCCCTCGACTTTTTACTTGAATTTTTCAACATAATTTGGACACAACATACATTTCCGGAATTATGGAAATCAGCTAACATAATTCCAATATTGAAATCAAACAAACCCCCAACGAAGCTGATTCTTACTGACCGATAGCCTCACATGTGCTTATGCAAACTGCTCGAGAAAAATCATTAACAAACGTCTCATGTGGAACTTAGAGGAGAATAACCAATTAATCACAGAACAAGCGGGCTTTCGCCCCTTAAAATCTACAACGACAATCTCGTAGACCTTGAAACCAACATCAATGGAGCCTTTTCAAACAACAGAAATGTATGGCAATCTACTTCGACTTATATAAGGCATTTGACATGGCGTGGCACCACAAAATACTTAAAACCCTGGAATCCTGGGATATAAGGCAACATCTTAGCCTTCATCCAAAACTTCCTTTCAAATAGACACTATCAAATGAAAACAAATAGCACTTTATCAACCGTTCAACATCCACAAAACGGCACTCCACAAGGTTCTGTGATAAGTCCACTTTATTCCTCATAGGAATCAATGACATACTCAAAACTCTTCAAAACCAGTTCAGCCAGACTGTTCGCTGATGACCTCATTATTTTCACAAAAGGCAAAAGCATCCAAAGCATGGCCTGCCTGCTACAACATGAACTGAATAATCTCGATTCCTGGTCCTCAAGAAGCGGACTCAAATTCTCCCAGAAAAACTAAATGTATTGTTTTCACCAAACGACCAGAGCAACTCCAGGACTTACCAATTTTGAAACTCAACGACCGAATATTGTCCTATACTAATGAAATAAAATACTTAGGTCTAATATTCGACCAAGCCCCTCACCTGGAAACCCCATATTCGATACTTATCTGTAACATGCCAAAAGAGATTGAACCTCCTTAGATGTCTTGCAAACAAACAATGGGGCACAGATGGAAAGACGTTACTTACATTATACAAAAACATTGATCCGCTCTAAGTTAGATTACGGCTGCATATCCTATTCATCAGCTTCCCACTACTACTCTCAAAGTCTTGGACACAATTCATAACAATGCACTCCGCACTATCTCCGGCGCTTACAGAACTACCCCCATCGATAGTCTACTCTGCGAAATCGGTGTGCTACCTTTGCATCTGAGAAGGCAAGAGCTGAGTCTATCCTATGCAAGCAAAACGTCAAGATCAGAACATTCACCAAATCAGATACTTTCCAATCAGTCAACACGCAAAAACACATCTTCCTTTCTACGAAAGGATAAAACGATCTCTCGCTCTCATCCAACCAGGAAATTCCCCAATCCAAGCTTCCAGTACTCACAAACACCATGGCTCATTACCCCACCATCCATAAATACCCAATTACTCTCTGAACAAAAAGAAACAAATACGCAATTGATCCATGCATCATATCAAGCCATAATATCCCAATATCCCTCACATATACAAATCTTCACCGACGCATCCAAGACAAACAGTGGTGTGCCTGCATTCGTAACAGATGAAGTCACTAAAGAATGCAGACTACCGAAACCGCTACCATCCTCACTGGAGAACTTCATGCAATCTACAAAGCTCTCCGTTTCATAAAACAGCATCTGGAAGTAACTTTCTGATCATAACTGACTCTCTGAACTCTCTACATTTGATATCAAAAACATATACCCATCATCCCCTAGGGAAACTGATCAAAGAAGAATTGAAACTACTTAGCTCCAATCAATCAGTAACTTTTCTATGGGTTCCCTCTCATACTGGCATAAGAGGAAATGACCTAGCTGACAAACACGCGAAGGATGCCTTAGAAACCAGACTCATTCCCCACACAGAAACTAAGAGATTGAAACCTATTTTATTTAAATACTAACATGAACCATTGGCAAACAAAAGTCTCAAAACTAAAGGAGATTAAACCAGCTTTTCAAGCATGGTCCGACACGTCATCCAACCGCTTCCATGAAGTAGTCATCACTCGACTTCGCCTAGATCACACACGCCTTACACATGAACACCTACTTACAAATGAACCTCAACCTGAATGTTTTTTATGTGAAGTGCCACTAACAATAAAGCACATCTTAGTGGAGTGTCCTTGTTTCGCAGTTCAAAGACTGAATAACGGATTTCCCAGTGATTTAAGCAAAATCTTCAACGAATGCACAACAGACAATATTATTACATTCCTCCGAGAATCGAACATCCTGTACAAAATATAACAAATTGTAATGACTGTAAATATTTTGCCGCTAATAGCCTATTGGCTGATGCGTATATGCTCAATAAAAAAAAAAAAAAATATTCAATTGAGAATGTTTCCCTTTTCAAAATAAAGTTATTCTTGTGAATATCTAACAGAAAACAACTACTTCCCCGGCTAAAGCCACGCTGGACATTGAACTACATCTGATAGATATGTTGAAGGGACCCTAGCTTGAAAGAAAAATCTAGAAGGAAAAATTTGATTTACTATCCCAGTCTTAATTAAGAACTCATATAGATGAATGACATGAAGAAAACTATTTTCCCAGGAGGAGCACTCACCAGAAAGCATTTGTAACATCGATGTAAGACTGGCATCGCATTCACTAGGTCTCCAATACATTTTTGTCGACGAAAATCTCTTTAACGCATCCACGATCCTCAGAACATTTATAAATAAATAAAAGTATAAGAATAAACTATTGTAAAACCAATGAGTTTGAGGTTCTGCAGAAATTCATTGATAGCTCAAGGATTTTCATATTTGCTTTACAAAACATTGAATACCTACCTGAATATTTTTTGGAAGAAAGAACAGGGGTCCCAGTGATCTGGAAAACATAACGTACCAGGAAATGTCAAGAAATTTGAAAATGTTGATAGGGAATTCGGGAAGTGGACAAGAATTTGTTCACATAGAGGATAAACAGAGTGTTCATCATATTGATTATCATATTTTTTTTTAAATGAGAAAAATCTCTCACATCTCGAAACGCACTCAGGTAGAACGGCTTGCTGAGTGTGTATCCAAATATACAGAGTGGGCCATTGAAAACGAAACAGCGGCTCTGTGGGTCGGCAGAACCGAATTATATAAAAACGCTCGGACACATCAACTAAATTTTTGAGGGGGGACATCGTTCGCGATAAAATTTACCCGAAATACATTCCATCCCTCGGATCTGTGACCCCTGAATTTTTAAATGGCAACATATGGCAAGTGATACCTTATTTGTAAGGTATTTTCATTCTTACTGTCAAACAACAAACATTAATTAATGCCACCGATTCGTTTTCGAGATATGGAAACTTGAAGTTGGGAAATCACTTTTTATTCACTCTATCAATGAAAACAATATCTGATGAAGCAATCATTATTATTGTCAATGAACTAAATATTCAAACTGTCCACCACCCATTTCGATACAATAGTACTAGTTCTGTTCAAAACGAGACCTCACATTTCATAGCATATCCGGCGTTATTCGACGGCATTCTTCAATAATTCTCCTTCGTAAATCTTCCAGATAGTCTGGTTCGGTTGCAAATATTTTGTTTTTCAGGTGACCCCTCAGGAAAAAGTCGAGTGGAGTTAAATCTGGAGATCTGGCTGGCCACTCTATAGAGCCTCTTCTTCCAATCCAACTTCCAGGAAACATTCTATCCAAAAACGCCCTATCAGGCTGTGCATAATGTGGAGGTGCCCCGTCTTGTTGATGTATCAAGTGGTCTCCATGGTAACGATCGCCATTTTCAATTATGTCTACTAATTGTGGATAAAAAAATTCATTCAATAATTCCAAATAAGTTTCTCCTGTAAGGTTACCGTCGAAAAATACTAGTCCAATCAAACGGTCCCCAAAAATACCGGCCCAGACATTGAGTTTCTTGGGAGTTTGAGTATGGACTTCGTGGAAAACATGTGGATTGGCATCTGACCAATAACGACAATTATGACGATTCACAGTCGAATTCAAAAAGAATGTAGACTCATCAGAAAAGCAGATGTTGAAAAGGAAATTCTCATCAGTATCTATTCTCGTAGTCATAATTTCACAATTCTATTCAGCAGCTTCAGTCAAGTAATCCACTCTAATGTCGTTCAATCAAAGATCAGTTTGACACTAATATACGTCCACAATTGCGATTTGGCGAAAAAAATTATCTCATACATGTTTTTGTTGTACTCGCATTTGAGTCGAATTCGAGAAAACGTCTTTTTATCGATTCTTGAGAACCTTAAATTTTTTTAGATCAAGTAAATGAGGATGAAATTTGAAACGGAATAACATGTTATTTGTTGATAAACAGATCATTTTATTCCTTGACAATATAATAATAATAATAATAATAATAATAATAATAATAATAATAATAATAATAATAATAATAATAATAATACAATAATAACACAAGATGCAGGGCCTGCCGTGGAGCGCCTGAGACCATCATGCACTTGCTGTCAGCATGTACAGTATATGCGGTCTCAGCCTATATCCATCGTCATAACGCGGCGTTACGAGTGCTGTATTATCATTTACGACACTCGTACGGTATTGATGAGACACCGGTGCTGCCCTACGCTCCGGGGGATATTGAGTCCGTTGTGGAGAATGAGAAGTGCCGAATTTATTGGAACTACTCATTCCCCACCCTCAGGCAAATACAAGCCAACAAGCCTGATGTAGTCCTCTTCGACCGCGAGCAGAAAACGATATACGTCATAGAGTTTTCGGCTCCGGGCGAGACGAATATCGTGCGAAAAGAGGACGAGAAACGGACGAAGTATCGAGATCTACTCTTCGAGCTCCGCAGACTCTATCCAGACCATTCTGTAAAGATAGTGGTTCTGATTATAGGGGCCCTTGGTGGAATGATGCCTACGCTACTCTCAAACCTGGAAATTATACCGGCATGCCGTAAATCGGCAGAATCTCTAGCCGGCCGCATGCAGAAGGCAGTCATTCTCGGATCGTTACGTTTGCTCAGGACACATGATTCTCGGACCCAATGATCTCTCACCTCACGGGTGTGGGGAGAGGTCATTGGTTTATGTAACCAGCGCGCCCTTCCGAATGGGTCGGAGCTTCGGAAGTAAGGGCCTGACTGGTAGTGTTTAAAAACGAAAATAATAATAATAATAATAATATACATTTATTGACAGAAAATAATATCTAGATACATTTGGGGAAAGAAAAAAGATGGAACCTGTCAATAGGTTGCAAGATTGGCATAAACCATTCTCACTCTTGCACCTCAAAAATAATGATAAATAAAAAAAAAATACGAAGGAAGAGAAAAAATATGTAGACGTGAAATTAATTATGATTGTAATAATTATAATGAAGGTTGTTTATTCCATTATTTTCTCGATGAAGATTTTATCAACTACACCATGAGACATTATTAAAACAATTTTGGAATAAAATCAAATCATGAGATCCACTCCCATACATATAAAAATACAAACACTATATGGATGTTGATACAATATTAAATCGATAATGGAATAATAATAATGTGAATAATATAGAACGACAATGATAGAGAGAAATAAAAACATTGAAGAATACAGAACAAAAATACCATATGAAAGAGAATGAATGAAACTTACAAAAATAATAGGTGATAATAATTGATGATTATCTTCAAACAGTTGCATTGTTAGATGTTATTTTTATTGATTGAGTGAATGAAAAGTGATTTCCCAACTTCAAGTTCCTATATCTCGAAAACAAATCGATAAAATTAATTCATTTTTTGTTGTTTGATATTAAGAAGGAAAATACCTTTCAAATAAGGTATCACTTGCCATAAGTTGCCCTTTAAAAATTTAGGGGCGGCGGTCACAGCTCCGAGGGATGGAATTTATTTCGGGTGAATTTCATCGCGAACGATGTCCCCCTCGAAAATGTAGTTGATGTGTCCGAGCGTTTTTATATAATTCGGTTCTGCCGACCTACAGAGCCGCTGTTTCGTTTTCAATGGCTCACTCTGTATATATAGTTCATTACATTGCACTGCTACGGAACACTCGTGTGCCAAGCTCACACTTGATCGCTTTATTCATTCAACAAGGCCTTTTGAAATACCAGAACATAATCCTAATCCATGTGGAACTTTTTGGTATTATCTTTGGCAAGTTCGGAAAGAGTTTCCGTTTCTCAAAAAAAAATCTAATTACATTTTCCTATCATTTCATCTCGGTTTCGGTAACGTAATGGTATCGCAATAAGTTTAAATGAGGACGTTATTTCCAGGAGATGACATGTGAGTTTTTCCCATATCTTCCCTATTCCAAGCTATGCAATTTCAGATATATTGCACTGATAATTTTAATTGTATCTCGTGTTGTTTCCTTTCCGTTCTTTCATTCGATGGTGAATTCAGCCCCAAGATTACTTTTCCAGTTTATCTTCCTCCATAAAATGTTCCCACAAAAACATTGTTGGTTATTATGTTATTTTGAATATTTCTCCAAGTTAATAACTGGGAAAAGTTGGAATTGGGTACAGTATCATGAGCTTGAATATTCAAAATTGATTGCCATATTACCAAACACATTATATTCCTATTATCTCCACCAACAAAATATCTAAATTCATTATTGAATTAAAAAAATGAGGGATATGTCTAAGAACGAAGAATCTATTGATTATTAAAATCTGGAGGTCATGACCCATGCATGACCCTGAAAAAGAATGACCTTGTTGATAATTCCCAACATTAATAATCTTGTTATATAAGCACTCTTAGACCAAGAGCCAGCAAAAAAAACACGTATGATTAGCTCAAAGCTAAAAGTTTTTAGGAAGTAAGCTAGAGTTATAAATAACAGGACAGCGCAAGTATGGCGGCCCGTAACTAAAATTGTGTAGATACATGGTCCTTCATTATTAATAAACAGAATCGGGATTATAATGTCCTGAAGATATTTCAGAGACCTCTTATGAAGCAGCTGAACACATGGCAAATTCGCAGATTTTGAATATTCTCCGAATAAAATAGAAATAGCCTGCGAAAGTTCACAAAATATCACTGTTGGCTTTACTAATGAGTTTTTTGTCAGCAATGTATTTTTCAAAATTGATTTTTTTTATGGCAAAAAATTAATTTTTATTTTTTTATCTCACATTTTTTTCAAAACTCGTACATTAGCTGTTGAATGTCGTTCTGAACAACTTTTTTGAATAACATTTTTCGATATTTTCTCAAATAAGAGAGTTTTGTCAAATTTGATTGATAAAAGAATTTCCCATATGATGCGTACTTTCTGTCGGTCACTGTATAATGTTTCCTAGGGGTAAGTCCTATTTTTGAGGTTATTTTCAATAAAAGTTTCTGTACCTGTTCTATATTTTTTATATGAGGTAGTGTTTGCTGTGTCCCAGGCAACTATCCCATATTAAAAGGTGTGATTCAAACAGAGCATAGTATAGCATACGTATCTGTGCAATTTTCAAGTAAGTCCTGATGTATTTCAATATACCTATATGTAACAATACCTATTTTCTTACCAAATAGTCAATATGTGTATTCCATTTCATATGGGTGTCTATAAATTCACCAACGTATTTTATTTTGTTTACTTGGGTGATGGAGTGGTGGAGTGAATTGAACTTTGGTACATTTTGGGAATATGACCATTGAATTATTGTTTTGAAGTTTTCTTTAGCTTTTTGTTTTAATGAATCCCATGTAACTGAATGATAAATAAATGCTCTGTCGTCTGTGAGGCTAATTATGTCCCCTGCTATATTTGATGTGCAAAGGTCGTTCAAATAAATGTTGAAGAGCATCGGTCCCAAAACAGTACTTTGAGGTACTCCGTATTCAACTGTTTGAAATTCACTGAATATTTCATTTTTACACATTGTTTTCTTTCGTAAAGGTAACTGTACAATAGTTGATAGGATACACCTCTGAATCCAATACTCTCAAGAACTTCTAGGAGCTGATCCTGATTGACAGTATCAAAAGTTTTTTTCAGATTCAAGAATATACATAATGATGAAAGTTTTTCGTCAGCATATTTACTTATTTTCTACTGAGTAGTGTTATTGCATCTTCAGTTGTTTGCCGCGTTGGAATCCGTATTGATTTCCTGATGAAAAATTTGGCCAAGTACTTCTTAATACGTGATTTCAAAATTATATGAATTATCTTTGCAAAATTCGTTATGAAGGATATATGACAAAGGTGTTGCTAGTTCCTTGCCTATTTTTCCAATATTTTCTGATCGAAGGCTGTCAATTCGGGTTTTTTGTTTTTTAGGTTCAGCATAACTTACCCCAAAAAAGCGAACATATTTTGTGAATAAGAGCCTGGGCAGATTCTATTCACACAGTCAAAACTTGGATACCCTCATAAAATGAATTGTCATTTTTGGTAGTTTTGTAAATTTAACAAAAATATTACCACTTGACAAAAATTAACATTGAATTATTGAATTGATTGAAGACAAGTGGGTCAGTGAATATACAGAGTTGTATATAATAAAAATTCCACATTGCAACAGTTTTTAGTTTTTTCCATTCTGATTGGTTTGTCTCAATGTCTGTCTTCGGAATTCATTACTAATACCCATCTTCAGTGTCTTAAAATAATCTATAAAAAAACCTTTCGCAAGTTATCCAAAATGTCAAAAAATATCAACTTACCATAGGCAAGCTGAAAATGTATATAATCAGTGCAAAACCTAGGTATCTTAGTAGTGAAATTCCCCTTTTTCTTATCTTAAAAATGTTGAAGATACCTTAAAAAATAGTAGTTTATGTAACAAGTACGCAAAATGAGGCTTTCGCGGACGAATCGTAACGTTTACAGGCGAGGCGCTAGCCGAGTCCGTAATATGCAGATAAGTCCGCAAAAACCATTTGCGTACGTGTTGCATACAATTTTTTTTGTATAAGCTTTCCGAAGAATGTTTGATGTCAACTAGTCAATAACATTTGCGTTTGTTGTTATGTTCCCTAATTGTGTTTTCAGACATTTTTTCCAGGATCCAATGATATACCGGGTGACAATGGGACTAGGGCCATGCCTATATCTCCTTCACTCATCAACCGATTTGATGAAATTTTTTACATAGATATGAGACACAATTTCGGATTGACAGACATATGAAAACAAAATGGCCGACTTCCGGTTTCGCCAGAATAGCCACCAACTTCGATTTTTCAAATGGAACACCCTGTATGTTTGATGTTTCTCGAGTTCTACGGCTCAAATTACATATGACAGTGTTGCCAAATTTTAATTTTACAATCGAAAAAAAACGATATACATTATGTACCACTTTCTTTTTGTTCGAGAGCCATCTATTCATTCTTTCAAACTTTACTTCATAATGGTAACAATGAATTACGAAAAATAATCGACTTGACACTATGTAATGATCATGAACCCATTACAGAAAAGATACCTTTAATAAAATCAAACTGTTTAAATAAATCTAACGACTGAAACAGTGAAACATTCAACGTACAAATTGTTACTCACATTATCCTGTTTTCAATAGAAGAGTTTCACAACCATCGCAAATTCATTTTATTTAATAATGACCAATGATATGTTCGAAGTGTTGCCCGTTTTCCCTCATATACTAGTTCTATTTATCGTACACCTCATCACATTTATCAGTTCGTGAGCAGGAATTTCCTGAAATGCGCGCTCAACTCTATCTGTCAAACCCTCCAAAGAACTTGGTCTCCTCGAGTATACTATGGATTTTATGTGACCCCATGAATAAAAATCAATAGGGGTTAAATCGGGCGATCTGACTGGCCATCTGATTGAAACATTTGTTCCAATCCATCTCTGCCCTTAGGTATCAATAAGATATTGCCGAACAATATTAGCATTATGTGATTCTGCGCCATCCTGCGGAAAAATATATTTTCCCTGATGTTCTCACGTGAATCGTTGATATTATTTTGAATATCGTTCTCTAAGAATTGTAGATTTCTTTGGCACGTCAAAGGCCTGTCGAAAAGAATTGGTCCAACGATTATTCTTCCTATGATTCTTACCCAGACGTTGAATCCAAATCTTACTTGAAAATTATCTTCTCTCAGCAACCTAGGATTTTTTTGAGCCCAATACCTTGTATGATTCCTATTGAATATACCATTATTCGTAAATCTAGACTCATCTGTAAACAGTATCTTCGAGACAAAGCCATTATTCAAATCATGATGACGCAAAAGCCAATTACAATAAGTTAGTCTCCGTTCTGGGTCATTTTCATATAGATGCTGATGCAAACTGTATTTATAAGAGCGATATTTATGTTTCTCGATACTTTTCTGGCACTTTCCCTGCTGATCCCACATTCAATTTCCAATTCCCGTAATGAGGCAGATGGAGAAAAATGAACATATGCTAGAACATTAGTTTCCGCTTCTTCACTGACGATGAAGAGGATGTGGTTTTGATCAGCTGGTTCTTTCCTCAGCATCATTTCCAATTTCCTGAAAAATGTCCTCGATGGGTGCCGTCTTAACGGATAACGAACATATAGCATACTAGCATTGACAGCGTTCTTCTGACATTCTCCGTATATCAATATCATATCGATTTGTTCGTTTCGAGAATAACGATTATTATTTTCCCATTCGGAAAAACTTTTTACAAACGCAACGAGATGACAAGTAAAATTGGTATTTCACTTTTGACATGACATTAATCACCTACTGTTTTCCATGATTCCACGGCTACCTTTCATTTCATCAAACCCAAACGGATAACTCAATGGAATCTGTTGGCATCGTGTAAAATATTGTACAAATTCAATAATTGATCGTTTTTAGTTCTGAACAAAAAGAAAGTGGTTCATAATGTATATGGTTGAATTGGTAATTGAATTCCATAACGAATGGCAAGATGGTCCTCGGTAGGTACCATTTGAAAAAAACGATTTTTTCGTTAAAAATTCCAATCCCTGCTGTAGGATTTGTTATTGATCTCATCGATTAAATGACTATGACTATGAGTTACTGATGTAAATTAGTATAGATTTTAAACTAATCAAGGGCTCCTGGGCCAAAAAAATAATTGAAAAATATTTTTTTTCTATTTTAAAATGAAAATTCGGCAACAAATGTATGTAATTTGAGCCGTAGGATCCGAAAAACATCAAACATACAGGGTGTTCTATTTGAAAAATCTAAGTTGATGGCTATTCTGGCGAAACCGGAAGTCGGCCATTTTGTTTCCATATGTCTGTACCAATTCGAAATTGTGTCTAATATCTATGTACAAAATTTCATTCCAATCGGTTGATAAGTGAAGGAGATATAGGCATGTAAGTAAATAGGTACTCATATCCAGAAAGATATTCCAAATTTGAAAAAAAAAATGTAAATGTTTTCAGTATACAGTATACATATGTCCCCACTTCGTGGTAATCCTGAATAGTACGCGACATTTGGAATAAATGAAATATAAATTGTTATCATCCAATAAATGTTTGTAGGTTTAGGTGTGAAAATCGAAACTTGATTTGAACCCAAATTGAACCATTATTCGTATATTTTGTTTGCGATTGTTCGAAGAAAGAAAGTGTAAAAGTCATCATGTTTGTACCTACCGCAACAATAACCATTGACAATTTTATTGTGAAAAAAATCAAAATTCCTGCGGCAAAATGTTATCGGTTCATAGTTTTTATAGTATTTATTAACACCCGTTAATGTTCAGTTATGTTCTGTGAAGGAATAAAGTCCGTAAAACTAGCATTTTACTGATTTTTTTTAATTCCCAAAGTTGCCGTATTGGGGAGCGTAAACACCCCATATTTCGAGAACTAACCCATCGAAGATCGTTCTCGTAGCGGAATAGCATCCTGCATATTATATTCAGAATGTCAACTCAAAAAGTATAATCGAATCAATAAGAATATATTATCAAACACTCACTATATTCAAATGAACCATTGGAATCCAATTATTCCTTATATAGAAATTAATGACAGAGTACGTAAAATGAGGGAATCGTTTAATGAATTATTTCTGTCATTACGGAGTATTGAATACAGTGTGTCATTGACGGAATTGGTATCCTTTTGATTGTTATACGCGCGATGGTATTTTTTTTTTCTGTACAAGACATACAAAAATCGATCACTCGAATTGTGTCCTTTGTAATAATGCTGGTCAAAGCTATTATATTTCAATAAATGTGTATGGATGCATTGGGTTTTCGATTCAGTGAGAGGATTTTATTAGCCACACTGATTTACCGATTTCTATTAGTTCTGATTTATTGAATAGGACCACATGTGGTCGACGACAACGGGAACTGCAAATCGATAAATACACATATTTTTCAATGCACTGCTCTGAAACATTACACCAAATTGGTACTGATGGGTATACATAACAATTTGCCTGCTGCAAAGGAATAACGTCTGAGATACCTTAAGGATCAGTTTTGTCGTTACTTGATTTTGTGCTGACCCAATTAGCTCCTCAATTTCTAAATAACGTTATAATGAATGAAAGTGGAAATATTGTGTCCGAAATATATAATGGAAAAGGGGGAATTTCGTGGCATAGAGGACAAATTATTAAATTGAGGAAAAAAAGCATCTTCAAGTGGGAGTCGAACCCACGACCTTATGATTTCTAGTCAAATGCTCTACCGTCTAAGCTATTCGAGGACATAGGAATCGACACACACTCGTGAAGCCTTTCCTTCCATAATTTAATATTTAAGTGAGAAATGAATCGAAAATCAAACGTACTTATCACTGGCCATCGAAACCCTTTGCCTGTCACTCAACTTCATCGTCATTCGAAAATTTCAGTAGCAGATCTAAGCGGATGATCTCTAACCACTGATAGGCAATGGATCTCGACGGCCAGTGATGAGTACGTTTGATTTTCGATTCATTTCTCACTTGAATATTAAATTATGGAAGGAAAGGGATCACGAGTGTGTGTCGATTCATATGTCCTCGAATAGCTCAGACGGTAGAGCATATGATTAGAAATCATAAGGTCGTGGGTTCGACTCCCACTTGAGGATGCTTTTTTTCCTCAATTTAATAATTTGTCCTCTATGCCACAAAATGCCCCCTTTTCCATTATATATTTCGGACACAATATTTCCACTTTCACCTTATATATTTTGCTTAATCTTATCAGTGGTTAGAAATCATCCGCTTAGATCTGCTACTGAAATTTTCGAATGACGATGAAGTTGAGTGACAGGCAATGCATCTCGACGTTTGATTTTCGATTCATTTCTCAATTGAATATTAAATTATGGAAGGAAAGGGTTCACGAGTGTGTGTCGATTCATATGTCCTCGAATAACTCAGACGGTAGAGCATATGACTAGAAATCATAAGGTCGTGGTTCGACTCCCACTCAAGGATGCTTTTTTTCTTTAACTTAATAATTTGTCATCTATGCCACAAAATTCACCCTTTTTCATTATATATTTCGGACACAATATTTCCACTTTCACCTTGAATATTTGGCAAATCTTATCAGTGGTTAGAGATCATCCGCTTAGATCTGCTAGTGAAATTTTCGAATGACGATGAAGTTGAGTGACGGGCAAAGGATCTCGACGGCCAGTGATAAGTACGTTTGATTTTCGATTCATTTCTAACTTGAATATTAAATTATGGAAGGAAAGGGTTCACGAGTGTGTGTCGATTCCTATGACCTCAAATAGCTCAGACGGTGGAGCATAGAAATAATGAGGTCGTGGGTTCGACTCCCACTTGAGGATGCTTTTCCTCCTTAATTTAATAATTTGTCCTCTATGCCAGAAAATTCCCCCGTTTTCGTTATAATGAATCTGTGGAGTTTTCTTCACATATTAGATTTTGGAAGGTTGATACTGAAGCTTTTCATCTCATGAAGACTCGCATCATGGCCTCCTTAGAACATTACAGCCTACTTAACCACAACCAGTTCGGTTTTCGATGAAAATAAGAGTACAAATGATGCAATGTTTAAACTCTTGGAACATCTTTATGGTCAAATAAACGATGGAAAAATAGTTGCAGCAGCGTTCTGTGACTTAACAAAAGCCTTTGATTGTGTAAGTCACAGAATACTGCTGCAAAAACTTGAATTTTATGGATTTAGAGGATGTGCGCTTGACTGGTTCCAGTCTTATTTGACGAACCGGACGCAAAAAGTATTCATCGGACAGAATTCTTCATTATGCGGAAACATTAACTACGGCGTTCCACAGGGGTCAGTTTTGGAACCAGTACTCTTTTTGTTATACCTAAATGATCTAGCGCTTCTTAGTGTTCAAGGCAAGTTCACTCTCTTTGCTGATGATACCACTATTTTGTGGCACGGAAAAGATTCTTCAGCATTGAAGAAAAATATCCAGAACGATTTAGAAAAAGTTAAGGAATGGTGTGACTATATTTTGCTAGCATTGAATATCAACGAGACTAAATTACTCTCCTTCAAGTGTGACATTGAAGGTATAACTATTGGCCATGATACACTAGATCGTGAACACAACACAAAATTTCTTGGCCTAATAATTGACAACGAGCTGAAATTTCAAGAACACATTTTGTTTCTTAGTAAAAAACTGGTCTCAGGATGTTATGCCGTAAAAATGTCCACAAGCGAGATTGGTTCTGAAACAGCAAAAACAGTTTATTACGCCCTCGTGGAGTCCCACCTCAGATACGGAATTGCCTTCTGGGGCATGTGCAGCCAACAAAGGCTCAATAACATATTCATTCTGCAAAAGCGAGCATTAAGATACATCTGTAGGGTATCTCCCAAACATTCGTGCAAACCGTTATTTGTCTCTGAGAGAATACTCACTCTATCTTCTTTATTCATATTAGAAACCGTGTGCTTAGTTTTAAAAAACCGTGATAATTTAGCAAGTCATCAGATTCATCACAGAACACGCAGGATAAATAATCTGACTCTACCTCTGCCTATACCCTCCTCGACTTTGACCAGGAAATCAATTATACATGAAGGCATCAAAATATATAATCACCTACCCCTACACATAAAGTGTATTAACTCTTTTAAAAAATTTCGGAAGTCTGTTAAAGATGTATTACTTGAGGGAGCTTACTAAAATTTGGAAGAGTACTATTCAGAGAATTGGTAGAGTATGCAGTTTCGTTCAATTGTACAGCTATATATGTGTGTTTTATATGTTAAAATTTGTTTGTATCTTATGTGTATATTTATTTAAAAATGTTTTATACTCTTGTGTAATGATGAATGAGAAATTCGTTTTTAAGCGCATCTGACATACTACTTCATTAATGTGTAGTTACTATAATTGATTTTTATATTATTTACCTACAATTATTGTAAGAAAAAATATTTTCAACTTTGTCAATAAGATCATGTTTATTCTTTGACAATAAAGTATATTTCTCTCTTTCTCATATCCAGAGAACAGTTCAACATATGTTTTCTATCTTCAAATCGGGTAAGGATTTTTTATTACTGCTGTCGTCTAAGAGAGTACAGGATAACTGAAAAACCTAGCCCGTGGATGACCTTCAACATCAAAAAAATTATTAGGACTGGAGATAAAGCCTACGCCAGATATAAAGAGAGTCATGACACCGTCCATTGGAATTTTTACAAGGAGTTAAGAAACCATGTCAATGGTGCTATTCAGAGAGAACAAAAAGAAGCCTATATGGAGTATGCTATACAGCAAAATCGGAACAAACTGACGTGGTCTAGTTTAAGATCTATGACAATCATTAATAACAACGAAAATTACGCTCTTCCTCAAAATTCATTCAATAAGCATTTCATAAATATCCCAACAGTTAAAAAAACAGATCATCAGCTAAATTTACTCAAACGTTATGATGGAATGAAGTAACAATACTTTCGTTTTTACTGAAGTTTCCAACCAAGATATCATACCGTGCCTAAAATCTCTGAAGTCTAACGCCATTGGTTGCGATGGTATATCCAAGCAAATTATTGATCCAGTAGGTTTTCATTTATTAGACCACATTACCGTTGTGATCGAAACTGCCTTGAAATCGGGAATATTTCCCGAACACTGGGAGTTCTTCTCATCCCCAAGGTCTCAAATGTAACGGACTGTTCTGGTATTAGGCCAATCAGTATCTTGCCAACATTATCGAAAACACTGGAAATGGTTATGACACAACAGGTCTCTAGCTTCGTGTTTGAAAATACTATAATTCCACCAACTCAGTCGAGTTTCAAAACTGATCATAGCACAACCACCGCATTTGCCTATATCACTGACGATATTTTTGGCTCCACAGATCGTGGACAAATAACAATCCCAATACTATTGGACTATAGTAAGGCATTTGACACCATGGCGTACGGAATACTAGAAAGAAAGCTCAAATTCTATGGTTTCGATTAAAGCGGTGTATACCTTATCGCAAATTACTTTGCGGGCCGCTCTCAATATGTTGAATTCGATCATCATTGCTCTGTTGTACTGAAGCCTGATTTTGGAGTCCCTCAGGGATCAATCCTTCATCCTCCATTCATATATCAGACTTTGGAGAATTCCTGGGTGGCCCCAAGGTACATCAGAACGCCGATGACACACAAATGTATCTCAGTTTTTTCAGTTTATGATGTCGTGAA
This sequence comes from Gonioctena quinquepunctata, assembly GCA_018342105.1. NCBI lineage: Eukaryota > Metazoa > Arthropoda > Insecta > Coleoptera > Chrysomelidae > Gonioctena > Gonioctena quinquepunctata. The sequence goes on from JAFIRS010000344.1 coordinate 112,918, forward strand.
GCTGCGGATGGTATCAACAGTGATCTGTTGAAGCTGTTTGAGATAACGTCGGTTCAAAATTTAATGCTGCGAAATCTAAAGTAATGATTTTTGTTCCAAAAGAGAAATATGATTACACAATGTTGTACGTTCGCGATCAATGATGAAGTATTGCCAGTTGTCAATGAAAATGTTGGCTTGTGAAGAAATGTTGGCTTGTGGATTAACAAGAAATGCGGTACTCGAATCGTGTCAATCACCTTGGTAAAATTGCATATGGTACCCTAAGAGCACTCTTTCCCCATAAAAGTATTCTGAATCTTGACCTGAAACTCCCTATATGCGGAATTTTAATAATGTCCAAATTAGCGAATTGCGACTGAATTTATGGCCCAGCGATTAATCGAGAACACACCAGATTACAGCGAATCCAGAACTCGTGTTTTCGATTTGCACTTGGTATACGGGTTAAACCACATTTCAATCTCCTAACCTTCGCACATAAAATTCTAAAAACTGATTATCGTCATACCTGAGGAATAAATTGACTTACTTTGAAAATAATAATAATATACCTAAAAGGAATAGCAGGTCCTAGTTGTCCCTCATCACTCCTCTGCTGTCTACAAGCATAGTTTTTCTTATAATGCCACAACATTTTATAACTCAATACCATCACATTTCATAGATTATTCCATCTTGAATAAAAAAAAACTTAAAATGTATCTTCATGACACCATGTTTCATTAGGGACGCCCACAGCTTTTGTTATGGTACTTGATTCAGGTTTTCTTTGTATTTCATTCTTTTTTTTTCTTAAGATACATTGTTATTTATTCATGAATATGTCTTATGAATATAGATAGTGACAATACGTTTATATGTCTTACTCTAAAAATAAATTGTAATCCAACTGTTTTGAAGTTCTATTGTATTGCGGTATTAGGTATATGTAAGATTTTCTCATGTATAATTTTATACTCTTTTCTTTAGTTGTTTTTTCTGTTATTTTTCAATTATTTCAAGGTAAAGTTAAATGATTTTATAGGAATAGGCAACTTTTCTCTAATTTAACCAACTTCGTATCATTTACAGCTTTCGAGATGCCAATAATGGTACGACATAAAAAATACGGACTGTATATTATAATATTCTATTATAGCTCATGTGCTTCAAATCTGGCGCTCAGGCTATAATAGTATCCTTCTCAACCTTGTATACTACTATACTATTATCTGTATTTTTATGTCTGCTATCATTGTATTCATATTTATCACTAATTACCCAAATATATAGAATATGAAATCTGTATGTTGGGAAAAACTGCTAGCGCTAAAATAAAAACGAATCAATATTTATATAAAAAAATATCTATATTACGTTATTTCTTTTTGATGGTTTCTATATATTATTTGAAAAATTGTTTAAATCAAAATGACATTCTCTAATACTTAGCGAAATGTATAAGAAATCAAGTGTTTTCTTTTCACTAGTAATTTTGGGCAAATTTTTACAATTATAATTTATTCAAAACAAAAACTGTTGTGAATACAGCGTTTTTTTCTACACCACAATAATGATACAAATCCCCATTTCGCGACCATATTTCTTAATTTACCGGCCTTTCCTTGAGTTTGTCATGAGCTTAGAAAGACGGGAATACTAACGCAATTCTGGTTGCATACTTAGGCACTGGCTTCACATTTATATTCCATACATATGTTATGTATACTGGGTTTCTATATTCGAAACAAGCTTTTATACAAATGCACTAAAATGGAAAAAATTATTTCTTTAATTGTTTCACACCTAGGTTATCCTGTGAGTAGCAGGTTCAAAATCTTGCGCGCAATTTTTTGTTGTCATTCATGAAATCCGTAATCTCATTGAATTCTGACAGAAATATTCATAATCTCCGACCCCAAAAAACCCACATACCAATTTTGACTGGAATCAGACCATAACAAAGCACGTCGCCATCTTGGAGCCGCCACCTTAATTTCATGATTTTCGAGAAAAACTTCAAGATGTCCGACCCCAAAAACCCCCACACAACAATTTTGAATGAAATTGGGCTATAATCACAAAACTAGTCGCCATCTTGGAGCAGCCATCTTGAATTTGAGAATTTTGACAAAAAACTCGTGATCTCTGTCCCCGAGAACCCCCACATACAAATTTTGAATGGAATCGAACAATAATCACAAAACTCTCCGCCATCTTGGAGCCGCCATTTTGTTTTCTCTAGCAACAATTCCATAATGCATTGTCATTGGAATTATGAACACCTGCCAAATTACACATTAATCGGACAACTAGTAGTCGGTCAAAATTCACTTGCAAGATTTGAACTAAACATACATACATACATATACAGGGTGTTATGTAATAAGTGTCCGATATTTCACAGGACGATTCCTCAGTTATTTATAAGGAGAAGAGTTCATACAAGCATGGGTCCGCAAGGCCTTAATTTTTTATACACAGGGTGTTGAAAATTTATTTTTATTTTAGTGTTTCGTAAATAATTTTTAAAATAATGTCGATATTTGGACAAAAATTGGTAATTGGGGATTTTTCAATATGATAAATTCAAATTTGATCTTAGTTTGGCCCTAAATTGTAGGGGGCGCCGCATGTATGTATCAACAACAACTTTGTCGTGCATGTATGTATCTCATTTTCTAGAAGAACAATTGATTCCTCTTCATTTTTACGTGAAAAAGGTATGCTCTTCAAAAGTCGCTACAAGCAGCCGTTTTCGAAATATTTTGATTTAAATTAATCGATGCATGTGTTTGTCAAAAAGTGAAACAATTTTGAAAACTTTTTTTTTAATTCAACACAGAAACATTTCAAACGCTAATTTTTCAACAACAATAAACAACGGAACACTAGATATAAATCTAAATCAAAATCACAAAATAAATGTTCGAAAAGTCCAGCTCCTGCCTGTATGCACGCATCCAATCTTCTTCTCATTGATTCGCGCACACTTTGGAAAATTCCTGGAGTATTTTGAATCGTTTTACAAGAGTTAATTATCCGATTACTTAATTCTTCTTCATTTTGGATAGGTGTCTGGTGAATTAAGGATTTTAGATGTCTCCGCAGGAAAAAATCCAAACTGTTAAGGTCTGGTGACCTAGGGGGCCATGGTTGAGGCCCTCCCCGACCTATCCAACGGCTGCCGAAAGTTTGATCTAAAAATACTCGCGCTTGAATGCTAAACCACATTTCATTTCGTTGTCTTAGCGACACATTTTTCAGTATAAAAACTTTTTAATAAAAAATTAAACCGGCGAAATACGGAACTGAAGAGTAAAAAATAAAATAAACCTGCTTAGTCCCAGTAACTAAGCTCCTAAACTAGTGTAAGTAACTAATTTTGAGTCGGCGCCAAACAAACAAGCAAATGAATTAGGTAAGGCGTAAAATGATGGCATCGAGTTGCGCGATGACATTCTGATAATTTTTTTGAAGTAATTTAATGATGTTCGTTGATTGTTTGTTTGGCGCCGACTCAAAATTAGTTACTTACATTAGTTTAGGAGCTTAGTTACTGAGACTAAGAAGGTTTATTTAATTTTTTACTTTTAAGTTCCGTATTACGTCGGTTTAATTTTTTGTTAAATAATTTTAATTTTTCAATTTTTTATGGCTAAAATATACTAATTACTACCTATTTGTTTTTTGATTACTTCCAAAATACTTACTTACCCACCTTACTTCAACTATTACCAGTTAAATAATATGATTATCTACTTTTACTATTTGTTGTAATATAAATTATTTTTGTTGTTCTGGTTAGTTTATTTCATTACTTTGTATATCATTCCATCCTCTCAAAGAATATAATGGTTTTGGCGGATGTGGAACAGAAATAATGTCAGTAGCGATCTGTCATTGTCAACTACGTATGTGTGTGCCAATGTTCATAAGTGAAAAATCAATTATCCCCTATTTTTCCACCCGTAAGGGTATATAATTCCATTTGAAATCTAAATATAAGGTATACCCTATCTATTGAAAAAAGAATCATCCAAATCGAAGAACCCAGTACAAAGTTATGCCTGATGGAATCGGTTAACGGACCAGAATTCAGAGGGTGAGTGATCAATATCCTTCATGTTGCTACCCTTAGGGGTGGATTTCATCTTTTAAATACAAATGGGACCACCTTCGAAGTACACCCTATCCACTGAAAAAAGAATTATCGGAATCGGACACCTCAGTAAAAAGTTTATGGTTTCGTCGGTTAAAAATAGGCAAATCTTCTTTAAGAAAATGACAATATCTCTCTCCGTTAAATTTTTCCGGATTAAAGAATGGACTTATAAAATAATCTCCAAGGATTCCTGCCCACACGTTAAGAGAGAACTGATCTTGGAAATGTGATTCCTGTATCGCATGGGGGTTTTCCTCTGATCATCAATGATTGTTGTGAAAATTGCGTATAGCGTTGCGTGAGAAATTTGCTTCGTCGGTAAACAGGATTTGATTTTCAAATAAAGGATTTTGAATAAGGCATTGGAGAAACCAACGACAGAAGTTGATACGTAACGGAAAGTCACGAGGGAAGTAATGCCTGAACTCTTTGAATATGGTAAGGATATAACAAATTATCAATCAAAATTTTCCATACCAGAACATGAGAAATGTTTAACGTCAGCGCTATTTTTCTGGAGCTTGTTTCCGGGTGTTCTCCTACCAGATTAAGAACTGCTTCCTCGGTTTCTGGGGTTCTTACCGTCCGATATGCACCCGATAGATGACTAGCTTTCTCAAAACTTCCTGTTACCCTTAACCGAGAGTGAATTCTTGAAAACGTTTTTGAAGTAGGAGTTGTGCGGTTCGGATAACGCTCCTGGTACAAACGTCTAGCCTCATATGCATTTCCGTTAGTAAGTCCGTATGTAAAATGTATGTCAGCATACTCATTGGTAAAGTTTACTATTTTTCAACAAATAATCACAATAATAATAAATAAAACTATTTTACTATACGTCAAGATATTATTTTTGACATGACAGCACCAAAAAAACATTGTAATAATTTTACTATCCTACTTGATGGCTATGATGATTGCAAGAGAAATATCAAAGCTGCAGAACAACGTCGTCGAACTTTAGCAACATCTTCATCTTCTGACATTTTATTTGATGAACTTATGACAGTCCCAACCAGTCAACAGAAATTTCTTACTAATACCCACAACAAGTCTCGGTTCATTTCAATGTTGAAAGAAAAGTTTACGGCTGAAAATATATTGGTAAAACAAGCTAATAATGATGCTGATGTATTGATTATTGAAACAGCAATAGAGCAATTCAATTTGACAAATACAACTATTGTTGTTGGTGAAGATGTTGACTTACTTTTACTCACTGCTCGAACGCCAACTGAAAAAACTATTTTTTTCTTAAAACCAGGAAAAGCTCAGCATCAATCAGCTATATATTCATCAAAAAGTTTATTTACTTTTGTAAAGTGTAAAGATCATGTACTATTTTTACACGCAATAACTGGCTGTGATACGACATCTACATTTTACAGGAGGGGTAAAACAGCAGTTTTCAAAATGTTTGAAAAACAAGATTTAATTCAATGTGCTGAAGTTTTTAAAAAAAGTGATTCAACTCAACAAGAAGTTATTACCAACGGCATCCGCTTTCTTCTTTCTATGTACGGAGCTCCTAAAAAAACTACCTGTTTAGATAAACATCGATATGCATGTTTCGTTAAAAATACTAAAAATAAAAAACAAGTTCAATTAGCTTGTCTTCCTCCAACCTCAGTTGCTGCTCACCAACATCTTCTTCGAGTATATTACCAAGTTCAAGTGTGGCTTGGTTATCAGCTAGACCCTACAGACTGGGGTTGGAAGTTGGTCAACAATATATTAGAGCCAGTTCAAACGTTACTTCCACCTGCGCCGGAAAAACTGCTGAACACTATTTTTTGCAACTGCAAAAAGGGATGCAGTGCTAAATGTGGTTGCAAAAAAGTCGGTCTGTCTTGTTCTTTGGCATGCACAAATTGTCAAGGCCGGTCGTGCTCTAATATTGAATCACAAACAATGGAGGATTCGTTTGACTCCGACGAAGTATCATGCGATACATCGCTATTGACGCAATTTACTTGCATCCAAAATGAAGATGAAGAAGAAGCAGGAGAAGAAGAACAAGAAGAAGATCAAGAAGAAGAACAAGAATTTGAAACTTACGAATAAGACGAATAAACTTCAACACTTTTTTTTCATTTACATCGCTTTTATCTTTCCCAATCTTTGAAAATTTCCGTTATTTTGCAATAGTTTTACATTAAACAGGATCACAACTGACCCGTGGAGTAGGCCTACTGGGGAAACCACGTTAACAAAAACGCGCTAAGTACACTACCTCATAGGTGGCGTGGAAACGTGTGCATATTATGACGATAACAACTTTTATAACTTTTAGAATCGTTATATCTCAGAAACGGTGGCTCGTAAGGAAAAAGTATTGATACTTTTTTATAGATAATTTATGATCTACAGTACTTTTATGATAAAACTTACCGTTTTGCTGAAAATCGCGAAAAACTCATTTTTTTGAACTTTGACCTTGAATTAAATTTTTTCCTTACAGGGGAATGATGGGGAACTTCTAGACATTGTTTGTAATTATGTTTTGAACAACTTCACAGAAATTCAGCTTGTTGGGACTTTATGTAACTTAGAATGTCTAAATTGACCGGACTATTTATACTTTTATTTTCAAAGAGTTCGCGAATCAATGAGGAGATTGGATGCATCGATTAATTTAAATCAAAATATCCCGAAAACGGCTGCTTGTAGCGACTTTTGAAAAGCATACCTTTTTCACGTAAAAAATGATAGAGGAATCGATTTTTCTTCTATAAAGAGTGATACATACATGCACGACAAAGTTGTGACTCCCCAAAAAGACAAGACCTGTAGGCGGCGCCCCCTACAATTGAGGGCCAAACTAAGATCAAATTTGAATTTTTCATATTAAAAAATCCCCCAACACCAATTTTCGTCCAAATATCGACATTTTTATAAGAATTATTTCTGAAAAACCAAAATAAAAATAAATGTTTTAACACCTTGTATTTCAAAAATGAAGGCCTTGCAGACCCATGCTTATATGAACTTTTCATCTTATAAATAACTGAGGAATCTGTAAAATATCGGACACTTATTACATAACCCCCTGTATACATACATACGAATGTGAAGTTAAATAAAAGTTTTTAAAAAGAGATAAAAAAACCACCGAAGTCTTTCGCCTAGTTCGTGGGTGCAGATTCTTCATACTCAATACACATATTATGTTTGATTTGTTATAAATATAGAATAATAGTAACCCGGGATAGAATATCTAATATTGATATACAAATTATAATGATTATGGAGTAAATATATTAATCCTACAAATTCTTGAGTTATAACACAGATAGTCAGGTAATTGGTGAGTATAGAATTGGATTTTTAAAATTCAAGATAATCACAAAAAATATTGATTTGTTTGAAAATATGAACAGGGTGTTCATAAAATCAGATGTGTAATCAACTGTGACTGAAAGATAAACTTTAGTCACTTTATTCCATCGTTCAAGATAACCTCTTTAGGCCCGGTTTTTCAATGCTCGGTTAAAACTCTTAGGACGGGTTGTATCACCTCTGGTCATCTTTGGTTTTGCTAACTGCAGGTTCTCCCTCTTTTCATTGCCATGATCTAGAAAGAGAGAAAACCTGTAGTTAACCATTACCAAAGGATGACCAGCTGTGTTACAACCCGCCCTAAGTTAGCTGACTATAGGTTAAGCTCAACCATCCATTAAAGTTCCACCTAAGAACTATTGCGTTTCCCTTCGAATGTTTGACTCTAGGCTGGAAAACCGTCAGCTAGCGATATTTTTGTTAATGTTGGCAGTACTGATGTTTCAGGGAGCACTTCTGATTAGTCGTTCCCCTTTTCACTTGATACTCCTAATTCTTAATCCTTAACTTCACTTATTCTGCTGTCAGTTTCGAATTTATTGATTCTTATTTATTTAGGCTGAACTTAAACTGCCGTTAAACGGTAGCCTACTTGAATGCCGTTAATAGATATGACGTCATTGAAGTGACGCGTTGGACGGCTTTTTATTGGATTTGCTCAAACTGCCGTCAAGCGGTAGCAAACAAAAATGCCGTTAATCAATTATTGCGTTATCCGCCAACTTTTCGAATTCAAATGTGAGCGATAGTTACCCCTTCATTTATGTTTGCAATTGTTGTGGGCGGTGATTCATTTATTACCAACATGAAAAATAAGGCAAAGTTACTAAATTCCATCTGTCAAAGTGTGAAATTGGTTCATTTGGAACTGTGTAAGAAGGAGGATTTTTTCGATAAAAACGACGATATTTTGTGCCGAAAATAAGTGATTTATGGTGTATTGTTTATGCTGGTAAAAAGAAGGAGTCATTTTGAGTGATTTTTGTGCGAGAAAACGGTGCTTGAAAATGGGGTTAATGTTTTTTTATTTCTCTAACTCGGGAACGGTATGAGACCGCCGCATTTTTCTTCCAGATTCGTGTTCAGGAGGCAAAAACACGTGAGAAAAGTGTTTTCCCTATATTCAGAGTGCATTTCTGATAACGCAATAATTGATTAACGGAATTTTTAGTATGCTACCGTTTGACGGCAGTTTAAGCAAATCCAATAAAAAGCCGTCCGACGCGTCACTTCAATGACTTCATATCTAATAACGGCATTTTAGTAGGCTACCGTTCTGATAGATCGTTCTTGTTGGAAGTTGCTAATGCTTTCAAATCAATAATTGAATGAATAAAACAGATTCTACAACATGGAGGGAATAAATGGAAACTTGGAAAAAGATTGAAGTTGAATTCAATTCGTGTACCACAGTTCATCAAAATCGTCAAATGGATAATTTTTTTCTCTGACCACGTATGTCCTTCTTTGGTAATCAATGGAGTCTTTTAATTCTTCATCATCATCGCTTAAAAAATCAAATACTTCCATTTTTCTTAGCAAAAATTGTTTGAAGCAGTTGACAAACGTTCGGACTTAGGACAGTTCGGAGTAATTCAACCAATAAAGTAGGAGCGCAATGCGCATGCGTCAGCAAGACAGCTAACGGTTAGCCATCTGACAAAGACTTTCAGGGGTGAGAAAAGCAGTAGGTTAGCGCAAGATGAGAGGTGGAAAAACGGTTTTAGCTGAAGGTTATCGATTAGCTGAAAGCTACATCACTTTAACCGAGCATTGAAAAACCGGGCCTTAGCCGGAGAAGTAGTTATTTTCTGTTAGATATTACAATAAATAACTTAATTTTTATCGTAGATTTTCCAATTTTTAGAAAAATATTTCTAATCAATATTTCCCTTTTCAACACAAATATATATTTCATATATTTTTTTATGTGGAATAAGTAAATTACAAATTACAATTACAACACAAATTGACAGGTGAGTTAGGACTAGAATTGGGATTGGATCGTTTGAGATAGTTATTATAGATAAGTTTGAAGACGCTTTAACACTGAATTGGTGTTGACCTCGGAATAATTGGTCACTTGGTAAACATAGTGTTCTCAAAGATGAGGCATTTTTTTACAGAGGATGTGTCACTCATCAAAACAGGTGATTTAACAAAAAATTACCCCTGTTAAAGTTATACCGAGATATATCCATATCGGCCTTGGAGAGGGAATTGCTGCGAAATTACCACAATTTCCATGAATGAGATTTTTAACAAGAGCCGTGACAAACTTAACGAAGAGTAGCCTCCAAATCTAATTAAAGTAATATAATGTTCCTGGCTGTTGTAAATTACATCAGAAGATACTATAAAAAGCATCCACAACCCTAATCGCGCAGCGGGAATGTTTACGTTTTCTGGCACACTGGAATTTCTCACGTATATCGTTTGCTCGAAGACAAGTAAGATATTCTGGCCTAATATATGGGTAACACGTAGAAAACTCCTTATGAGTTATGACCTTATGAAATTTACCAGTTAATAAAACCCCAGCTGAAGAACATTGTCTCCCGAAATACATTATTTATAACTCGAACTCTACTACAAGAAGTTATTCCGAAAAGAATATAAAAAGTGTGTTCTGTTTACTAATCAGCAAGCATAAAAAATTCTACCAATGTCAAAAAAGGGCCCACTCACGGAATGGGTCTGTCTTTCCATAGCGGTTGGCAATGAATCATCGACCGTGCTCAGAATTTACCAAAATTAATTCGTTCAACATACAGTCGACTCACATGAGACCAATGGAACGCAATCAATAATATCAATTAGTACACATACGTGAATTCTGCAATGGTTTTTGTTTCAGTCAAATACAGGCAGTATTAATAAGTTGGTTTATTTGAAAATATGAACAGGGTGTTCATAAAATCAGATGTGGAATCATCTGCGACTCAAAGATAAACTTTAGTCACCATCTTCCATCGTACATCGTGGGGTATTCATGTTGAAAAGGAAAACATTCTCAAGTGAATATAGAAGAGAAATATTTTTCTGGCAATTGAAAAATCCAAGATAAAAATGAAGTTATTTTTTGTGAATATCTAACAGAAATGAACTACTTCCCTGGCTAAAACCACGCTGGACATTGAACTACATCTGAAAGTAAAAAAATTGCATTATCCAGATTGTTATTTGATTTTATATTCCAGTCGCAATTAGGAACTCTTCTATATGAGTTCTTAATATAAAAAAATGCAGTGCTACCAGTCCTTATCAGTGGAGGCAGCGTGATAAGTGATATAGTATATGCACTCTCAGTTGAATGAGGATGGGGTTTATCATCCACCCCTGATAAAACATAATAGGATTTGCGCTTTGATAAAAAATGCCGACCATAGGCGGAGATTTATTCTTTATTTCAAATGTAACTTTGCCTATTTTTGTTTGAAAACAAATTTCAGTAAACTATCTGGAAAATGAGATTATTAAAGGATTCAGAAGGGATTTTCACTAATAACCAAAGTCTAGTCGTTGGCCAAAACAATTTTCAAAAGTTTAAACAACATTGAAATAGACTTGAGTTAGGAAATTTTCATTGTTTTGAACTTTATGAATGTGATTCTGAGAACCAGGAACATACAACACATGTGAAAATGCTCACAAGCTTTTACTCAATCAAGATGGTTTTTTTATTCTCATGACAGATAAGCACTGAAGATAGCCGTAGGCCGAAAGCGCTTTGCTTAAATGTACAAAAAAAATTATAATTGTTTTTATGGAGACTGTGTTGGATTTGAAAAAAATTTTGGATTTCCGCTTTTCGATTTTGTATGAATAATAAAATTTGGAATTTTGTTTCTTATTGAAGTTTTCTACCGAAGCAAATATCTTACATTGGGAGTTTTAGACAATTCCAACGTAAATTTCTTTCAAATCCAAAGACATACTACAGTTTCACATTCAAGAATGAATCATGAAACAGTTGCTGAATTTTACTGAAGTCGGCTGAAATGGTTTATTAGATCTTTCCATTGAGTGTTCTATGAATTGTGTAAACTTCCCAATGTAAGTGAAACATTTGAGTTGAAAAACAAAGTGTGATCTTTTTTGCAACCCAACGCATTTGTGATTTCCACATCTGAGGAACCTTTTTTGGATACAAAACTTCATTTGTCACAGAAAATCGAATTAAAGAAATAATTTTTCTCAAATCAATGAGAATTGATTGGACTACTTTTTCTTAGTTTCAAATATGAGAATATTATATTTTTCCTTCTGCACTAACTGTTACTCATGTTCATGTAAATCACTGATTTGGAATAAGTTCGATTTATCAAAAAATAGCTTCGATAAACACTCCGCAGTCACTTTTTCGTGTAAAGAAAACTGGGGTTTTCCACTGCGTCAATGTACCATGTTTTCTTCTTCGTCACAATTGTCATATTTGAACATTATAAAAGAGTTTTCCGAACTTTTGTTACATCTTTGAAAATGTACGAGATATCATAAAAAATCACATCAAAATAGCAAGCAAAAGACATTCACTTCTACTCTTTAATCTCTGGGGAAACAAACTCAACATATAATTATTATTTAAATTAATCTGAGCAAGTATTCTGACTTTTTGTTTAATATTGATCTCCAGACTTTCTAGACGGACGAGTTTACAAGCTTTCTTTTTTATATATATATAATATTTCAAACTATGTGGCCCATTGAATAATAAATGATTAGTATTAAACACTTGGTTATTGTACAAATTTAAAGCAGATTTGCTTGAGCCAGAAATTTAATGTGGATGGTACTTTCGACTACTGCACAAAAAAATTCTTGCAGTTGTTCACCATACATGGCTGCCTCTGCCCAGACACACACCACATCACTGTTCTACCAATAGATTCTATAATCTATACCCCAAACCCGATAAAGTATAATCTGTAGTGGTTTACGGTAATTTATGCAATAAGCGGTCAGCGAAGTTATCGACTGGTTTTTACGAGGGAATAGTTTTAATTCAATTCGATCTACTATATACTTTATACGGGGAATCATATTTATTTCTCTTTCCCGGATTTTTTCATAATTCAGCATTATAATATGTATGATTTTGAACGAACCCTATATTTTGAGTCGAAGATGACTTTATTCAACTGAGAATGGATATACTATACCAGCAATTTAATTTTCGAGTACCATCAAACTTTGTAAAAATAAAAAGCCGGGATGAAAGATCTTTAATTTTTTTATAAGAAAAACCACTGCTGCCTTTTCTGCACATCGAGGAAAATTACCGCAGCAGCAGCATTTCAAGGTGGCGCTCATTGCGCCCGAATTTTGCGTTTCCTTTCGTAGCTCAAATTTGCAGTTGTTAGTTCAATTGGCTCGGATTTTGGTATGAAAGGGTGATCAGCGACCTCGAAAACCTCGAAGGACTTCGAAGTCGCTGATCACAGTTCTTACATCAGAATTGCAAAATTAAAAATAACTGATCCAATATGGCGACTATTTTGTACCCGACTTCGGCGAAGCAAAAAGAAGGGTTATGATTTTGACCGGTATGTATGTATGTATGTACATATGTATGTTCATCTGTTCCCTCATAACTTCCAAACTACTTATCATAATTTGACAAATAGGGTATCGTTGGAAGCATCTTGATCGTCTGCTGGTTATAGGCTATGTGACATTGAATTGAAAAGGGCGCCCTCTAGAGGACATAAAGTCATGAACTAAAAAAATAATGATGCCGTGTATCAAATGAAAGGCCTTAATTAGCAAATTTCAAATATAAATATATATATATATATATATATATTTATATATATATATATATATATATTTTATATATATATATATATATATATATATATATATTTGAAATAGTTTTCTTGAATCCTTCCTGTATATTTTTTTTTCCGTAGTTTCTTGGGTTATTGGATTCCACAATTATTGATACATTTATATTGTTAAAGACGTTTCGTCCCGGGCCTGGGACTTCTTCAGTTTCATTTGTTTCATGTTAGATATACAATTCTATAATATAAAATTACAAATTTCAGATTTTTTTTGACAAGAACAATTTTGTTATTTTGTATGATATGTATTACAAAATAACAAAATTGTTCTTGTCAAAAAAAAAAATGAAATTTGTAATATTCTATTATAGAATTGTATACCTAACATGAAATAAATAAAACTGAAGAAGTCCCAGGCCCGGGACGAAACGTCTTCAACAATATGAATGTATCAATAACCAAGAAACTACAGGAAAATATTAATATGTATATATATATATATATATATATATATATAATATTGTTAGCTGTTGCTCGCGGTTTTGCTTTGCATGCACCCTATAATTGGGAATAATTTCTAAAATCACGCCTCAGATGTGAGCCCAATATATTTTCTCTCCAAACCTACCCAAAATACATATATAATAAATAGGTATTTAATTATAGACCATGGTACACATGTTAAAATTATATTTGACAAAAACAAAAGGTGTGTAATAATAATGACATAAGCTGTGAAGGCGGTAACAGTAATATTACTGGCTAAAATCACGCTCTTAAAAGTATGAAATAAAAAGTAAGTTCAAAAACTAAAACCCGAAATTGTTATGTACAAACTATTCAAGATTTATCATCTATCAAATAAACAAATTTCACGTGATATATTTCAATGTATTTAATACATATTCATAGTGGTGTTCAGGGGATAGCCGTGGTCATATGCCACTTTGCCCTAAAGCTTATGATCGCTCACTACTGTGATAATGTATTGTTTTGTTAGGGTAGGTGGCATATGACCAGGGCTATCCTCTGAACATCACTATGAATATGTATTTAATACATTCAAATATATTACATGTAAGTTGTTTATTTAATGGACGATAATATTGAATAGTTTTTACATAACAATTTCAGATGAGAATATTTTCTTGTTTCATAATTTTTAGAGCGTGATTTTTCAGCAGTCGGATTTTGGTTTTTGAACTTACTTTTTTGCTGAATTTGGTATAATAATTGGAAAAGAATTATTCAAATTCGGATTCTTCAAATAAGTAAACCGTGTAATAATATTTTTATTACAATATGGTACATAAGTATTATACAACTTACACGCAAAGGGAAAACATAGTTATCTTCATCTTCTGAATCAGAACGGAAATCGAATTCCTCTTCATTTTCGTTATTATCGTTATTTGTCATCGACGCGTAGAGGTGTAGGCTTACAATTCTACCAACGAAGTTTTAACCGATCACTTCTTTTCGTAATTCTCAAATTTCAACGCAGCTCATTGTTTTCAGTCGCCTTCTGCCACATGCTGGTTACATAACTCCATCCATCCATCCATTACATCCATCAAGGCATTAGCCAAGAAAGTAGTTGTTTTTTATGGATATTTGACCAACGTACGCCTATTGTGTAGGTATTTGTAGTCAGCTGTCTTGAGGGATAAGACGTTTTTCATTTCAAATGAAATTATAGCCTGATGTGTTACAACTTCTGTTTCGTATTTCAATATTTATTTTTGGTTTACCAACGCCGTAGGTCCATGCAGGTTCCAATATTCATTTATACACAACTCATTTGGGTTCTGTGGACAGTGCGATCACCCAATCATTTAGATGATTAAGTTTCTTATTATTTTCGTAATTGTAACACCCCCCCACCATTTGGTATTTCCGTAGTTGTATAAACAATTATATGGAATATCCGACAAACCGTAAACCAGCGTAAAATCGTAATTTTCATGTTATTCTTCCGGCTATGGATTTCGAATAAGATCATCCGGAGTCACTTTGCATTTGGGCGGCATTTAGGTCTCGCCAATTAAACAAACTGGGTACACTCTGAGATTGGGGGGTATTATATAGCTGGTTTCGTGACACGCCTGTTACAGATTCAACTATGTTACATGTGTACCATGCAACCCGTGTGGAGCTCGACTTGGTGCTGGCCTTCATTGGGTATGCTCTACAAGAGAGCTCTTGTCATCAAATTAGACAAACGGCTAGTCCCAAAACTAACCCTAATTTCCTCCACAACGCCCGATGAAATCAGTTCGTTCAACCACGGAACTTAGTCGGGGAATCAAGTCGTAAAATAGTTACATTCATGTCTGATCTGAATGATGTACAGTGACAGAACATTTATATGGGAAAATTTTTCTTATAAAGAAGTTCATTCTACTTCAATCAATAATCTCACCAATTTTCAATCATTAACCTAAAATATTCGATTAATTGCTTTACCTGTATTGGGCCATTGAGAGCAGAGGCTTATTCGAAATTGATATGAAATTCTGCCAACACTTCAACAAGTAGGATACATGTGTATTCTACATTACACTTGATACGGTGCGGAAAAATTGAAATTGACTATTCGTGTCTGCACTAATTTATTTACAGAGCTTAGGTAGAAAATCATGTTAAACCAGATGTTGATTGTGACAGTGACAAAAATTCTCATTTTTCAATTTAACTTTAAGAGCGAGCAGAAAAAGTTATTGATAAATAAAAACATGACCAGTCGTTTAGAACGAAGATTCTCCTGATATAGGGAATAAAATGAAGTGAAGAGGATAATTGTTGCCGAACTCTGTTGAACTTGATTCGGAAAAGATGAATCTAGATGTGTCTGTTTCTGATACATAATAGGAAAGTTTGTAAAGAATAAAAGACACGGAAAATAATACATCAGATGTCCGTGTCATGAAAAAACAGCAGACTGGACATCAGGATCGGTCCTAGGCATTTTTCAAGTGTAAGCGAATATTATCTTGGCACCCCCCATGGAATACCCCCATTAAAGCGGGAGGTCCGGGTTCTTCCCCCAGTTTTTTTGAAAATTATGTTACAAAAACAGCGTTTTTAAGTCATTTTATAAATTGAAAATGGTCAATGTTACTTATTTGAAATGTATTGTAACGAACCTAGGCCGGACCTGTCGCCTCACGCGTTGCCATCGACAACGATGAGGTCATCCCCGGAGATATTCGAGAACAATCCAGTCGCTCTGCCGCGGAAAACAACGGTCAATATTGGAAACAATTGGAACATGCTGGTCGCCAACTGCCAGAATTCGAAAGATCGGGAATTCTGTAACGGAGATAAATAGGCAACCCTCAAGATGGCACGGAGAGTCTGAACGAGCCCATACGATCGAGCTATACAGTGGCGTAGTAATATAAATTAAGTTGTAGATTAAGTGTGAAATAAATTAGTAAAACCAAGTTAAGTTTATTTACGTTACAGTATAACAATATTTAAAATAAAATAAATTAAAGTTACCCTTGAAAACGAAAGTCAATTAGCCAGGTTACAAACTGATATATAAGTTAGCAGCGCTTTTTCTCTGACATAGTAAGTTAGCCTATTGAAAAAAACTATAAAATTGTAGGCTCTTCATTTCACATGTTAGGAAGGCTCTTCGAACCGTTTGCTTTTGCTTACTTGAATGATATAATCGTATTGAGAAAAACATTGTTAGGAATGAAAGGGGGGAATTTTGTGGCATAGTGGACGAATTAAATTAAAGAAAAAAAAATGGCTAGAAATCATAAGGTCGTGGGTTCGACTCCCACTTATTTCTTCAATTTAATTCGTCCACTATGCCACAAAATTCCCCTCCTTCACGTATTTTCTTTCGGACACAATATTACCACTTTTCACATTATATATTTGGCGAAAATCTCATCAGTGGTTAGAGATCATCTTCCTGAAGCTGCGATTCAAGTCGTCAATTCACGATGATGTTGAGTGAAAGGTTACAGATCTCGACGGCCATTTGATAAGTACGTTTGATCTTCGATTCATTTCTAACATGAATATTAAATTAAATTATAGAAGGAAAGGATTCACGAGTGTGTGTCGATTCCTATGTCCTCGAGTGGCTCAGTTGGTAAGAGCGTATGGCTAGAGATCATAAGGTCGTGAGTTCGACTCCCACTTGAGGATGCTTTTTTCTTTAATTTAATTCGTCCACTATACCACAAAATTCCCCTCTTTCATGTATTTTCTATCGGACACAATATTACCACTTTTCACATTATATATTTGGCTAAAATCTTATCAGTGGTTAGACATCATCTTCCTGAAGCTGCGATTGGAATCGTCAATTCACGATGATGTTGAGTGAAAGGTTACAGATCTCGACGGCCATTTGATGAGTACGTTTGATCTTCGATTCATTTCTATCATGAATATTAAATTAAATTATGGAAGGAAAGGATTCACGAGTGTGTGTCGATTCCTATGTCCTCGAATGGCTCAGTTGGTGAGAGCGTATGGCTGGAGATTATAAGATCGCGGGTTTCGGGTCCCACTTGAGGATGCTTTTTTACTTCAATTTAATTCGTCCACTATGCCACAAAATTCCCCTCTTTCATGTAATTTCTTTCGGACACAATATTTTCACTTTTCACATTATATATTTGGCTAAAATCTCATCAGTGGTTAGAGATCATCTTCCTGAAGCTGCGATTGAAATCGTTAATTCACGATGGTGTTGAGTTAAAGGTCACAGATCTCCACGGCCATTTGATAAGTACGTTTGATCTTCGATTCATTTCTAACATGAATATTAAATTAAATTATGGAAGGAAAGGATTCATGAGTGTGTTTCGATTCCTATGTCCTCGAATGGCTCAGTTGGTTAGAGCGTATGGCTAGAGATCACAGGGTCGCGGGTTCGACTCCCACTTGAGGATGCTTTTTTTTTACTTTAATTTAATTCGTCCACTATGCCACAAAATTCCCCTCTTTCATGTATTTTTTTTCAGACACAATATTTTCACTTCTCACATTATATATTCGGCTAAAATCTTATCAGTGGTTAGAGATCATCTTCCTGAAGCTGCGATTGGAATCGTCAATTCACGATGATGTTGAGTGAAAGGTTACAGATCTCGACGGCCATTTGATAAGTACGTTTGATCTTCAATTCATTTCTAACATGAATATTAAATTAAGTTATGGAAGGAAAGGATTCACGAGTGTGTGTCGATTCCTATGTCCTCGAATGGCTCAGTTGGTTAGAGCGTATGGCTAGAGATCATAAGGTCGTGGGTTCGACTCCCACTTGAGGATGCTTTTTTTCTTCTCTTCAATTCAATCCGTCCACTATGCCATAAAATTCCCCTCTTTCATGTATTTTCTTTCGGACACAATATTACCACTCTTCACATTATATATTTGGCTAAAATCTTATCAGTGGTTAGAGATCATCTTCCTGAAGCTGCGATTGGAATCGTCAATTCACGATGATGTTGAGTGAAATGTTACAGATCTCGACGGCCATTTGATAAGTACGTTTGATCTTCGATTCATTTCTAACATGAATATTAAATTAAATTATGGAAGGAAAGGATTCATGAGTGTGTGTCGATTCCTATGTCCTCGAATGGCTCAGTTGGTTAGAGCGTATGGCTAGAGATCATAAGGCCGTTGGCTCGACTCCCACTTGAGGATGCTTTTTTCTTTAATTTAATTCGTCCACTATGCCACAAAATTCCCCTCTTTCATGTATTTTCTTTCGGACACAATATTACCTCTTTTCACATCATATATTTGGCTAAAATATTATCAGTGGTTAGAGATCATCTTCCTGAAGCTGCGATTGGAATCGGATGTTGAGTGAAAGGTAACAGATCTCGACGGCCATTTGATAAGTACGTTTGATCTTAGATTCATTTCTAACATGAATATCAAATTAAATTATGGAGGGAAAGGATTCATGAGTGTGTTTCGATTCCTATGTCCTCGAATGGCTCAGTTGGTTGGAGCGTATGGCTAGAGATCATAAGGCCGTTGGTTCGACTCCCACTTGAGAATGCTTTTTTCTTTAATTTAATTCGTCCACTATGCCACAAAATTCCCTTCTTTCATGTATTTTATCTCGAACACAATATTTCCACTTTTCACATTGATAGGAATGTTCACCAAATTGGTGAGTAATTCCCCACCTAATTCGATCCTAATCCCAGCTCCTTCGATGAATAATAAATAGATCGCTTATTGGTCGATTTTTTTTTCCTTGGCGGGTGTAACACTATGGCATGACGCATTAACTTGTCTTTGTGTCATGATATATATCCGTTTATGCTGAAAATTGACTCCATACAAAGGGTTGATTATGAGATGTTGGATGGAACTCGCTTGCGCTTCAATATTCCGGGTAATTCAAGAGAAATGGTCAGTGATATCAAAAATTAACATCGCTAGCAATCATTCTTTTCAGAATGTAATAAACATTTCACCAAAATAAGGATTTCAACTGATATGATAAAAAAGGCCACATTTTTCGAACTCCCTTCGAAGAACGTTCGTTCTCTCCCCATTTTTATCTAACTCTCTATTCAACTCAACGTGATATAATGGCACTTTATTAGTCTGGAAATTAAAAACGATTGTTTTTGAGGTACATCAACATCTGCAAATAATTTTTTTTTAAAGCGATCGGACTATACCAGCAACTAACGTAAAACACCTTTGTTTTTCTCTTTCCACAGATCTCTATTCGGTGAAACGTAAACGGATTATGTACCAATTATTATTTTTGAACCGACTCTTTATAGTGTTTGAGAATCAGATGTAGTCTAATGCATAGAGTTGCGAATTTTGTTGTTTAATGTTAAATATTACAACAAATAGCTTAATTTTTTTGTGGAAGATTTTCCATTTTCGACCGTTTTTTTTTAAGTTATTGGGGTTGAGAGTCCAGGCATTTAGACATATTCTACATTCTACAGTCACAGATGATTCCACATTTGATCTTATGAACATCCTGTTCATATTTTCAAACAAATCGCAAATGTTTTCCTTTTCAAAATGAAATGTTCCCGGTCCTTTTCATAACTCATCATTTTGCCGATATAGATGAAGGGAAAGGAGAAAAATTCATGAATTTCAAGTGAGTTTGCCAAGAATGTAGAATATGTCTGAATGTCTGGACCCCAAAAAACTGTATCTATCCTCCTCCGGGTAATTTATATTTTTTAAATAAAGAAATATGTTGTGAAGATTATATTTCATCATAATAAGAATAATGATAATTATCATTGGCAGCAATATTCAATAATAATCAATAATTAACATGCATTAAACGTCAAGGGAGGTGGTAGATATCTTGATAAACCATAACCCATATGATAACTATTGCTATTATGAATGAAAGAAAAAGCTATATAAAGGGGAGAAAATGAGAAATGAAATGCATAAAGCACACAAAGTCGTCTTCACGAAAGGTTCAATATAAATTGAAACAATTGGTAGACCGACAGGCGGAAACAACTACTTTCCTAGCAAATACCACGCAGAAAGTTGAATGATATGATATATGCGGATTGTTAGGCGGACACGATATAAATTAAACATAATCGAGCTTATCAGAAAGAAACATTTGCGAACAATTTCCATTTATATGGAAGATTGCATGGATTGTCAGGTGAATATCATTCAACGTTCTGCATGGTATTTGCTAGGAAAGTAGTTGTTTTCCGCCTGTCGGTCTACCAATTGTTTCAATTTATATTGAACCTTTTGTAAAGACGACTTTATGTGCTTTATGCATTTCATTTCTTATTGCTAAAAAAAAAAAAGTTCCACACTGTTTGTCACAATTTTATACATTTTAACTTTGAGAATAAATTGAAACAATTGGTAGACCGACAGGCGAAAACAACTACTTTCCTAGCAAATACCACGCAGAAAGTTGAATGATATGATATATGCGGATTGTTAGGCGGACACGATATAAATTAAACATAATCGAGCTTATCAGAAAGAAACATTTGCGAACAATTTCCATTTATATGGAAGTTTGCATGGATTGTCAGGTGAATATCATTCAACGTTCTGCATGGTATTTGCTAGGAAAGTAGTTGTTTTCCGCCTGTCGGTCTACCAATTGTTTCAATTTATATTGAACCTTTTGTGAAGACGACTTTATGTGCTTTATGCATTTCATTTCTTATTGCTAAAAAAAAAAGTTTCACACTGTTTGTCACAATTTTATACATTTTAACTTTGAGAATGTCTTTATTTTATGGGTATCCCCTTTTTCTTGTCTGAAGATGACCAGATAGGTCGAAAAGGCTCTGCGATTTAAAATAATATATTTGCACGAAATACAAATGACTCGTCTCAAAACTACAAAATCAGAGCTTTATCATAAATGATGAAAACATACACAAGAATGTTGATGACCCGTTTAATGGAGAAAACGTGATGTTTTGAAAAATGCTATAGCAATGAATTGAACTATCTGCTGGAAGTGCCCATAAATATTATCTGTGTTATAAAGAAAATACCACCAATGAATCATTCGATCGGATTACTAGAAGGTGGTAATAATTATTGTAGTTTTGTGTTTGTCATGAGTTGTTGAAACAAAGTATGTTTCGAACATAAACAAAATCATTTGTTCCATGTTTATTAATCTCATGGAATGTCATTTGCTGAAATATTCCTTAAATAAATATACTATCAGTACAAATGAATGTATAAACACGTTTTATCGTGGATTTTTCAATTCATAGAAAACACTTTCCATTCAATATTCAATTGAGAATATTTTCCTTTTCAACATGAATATCCCCAAGAGGTTATCTTGAACGAGGGAAGATAATAATAATAATCAAAAGCTAATGGTTAGTGATCCAGTATCAATGTTTTGGTTGTGGTTTAGTTGAGATTGGGATCAATATGGATTGAAGAAAAAACTGTTGTTTTCTTGCCGACGTTTCGAATAAATTTAATTCTTCCTCAAGGTTCTGTAACAATGGTTCCTCATATAGTGAAAAAGTTTTATTTTTTAATTATTATACTTGTCACAATGTATCAATGTACTTAAAATTTGTGTGAAAATGTTAAGATTCACAGAAAACGAAACTCCAACGGGTACAATGTTGCTTGTATACTGACGGGACGAAAATGAAATACTGAGATAAGAAACTAAGATTGAAAGAAACAATCAATGAGAAATATACGGTGAATAAAGAAACAATACCAATAATTTTATTATTGATACGGAGGCGAGGTGTCGACGAAACAAAGATAATAGTAATGGTAATTCATCTGGGCATTTGATTAATCAAGTTGAAAAAGGCTGTGTTTAAACCATCAATGTCTCTCCTGGTATTTACATTGTCATGTTTGAAGATTTGAATCATTTCGCTCAGAAGTCTTTTCGAGAGATATGGTTGAGTATCCGGGTTTGTGAAATCATAATTATGATTCTTTTCTCTGACTTGTTCAACGAGAGCAGTAGGATTTATAGTGTTTAGCTTTTTGGTGTCCCTCTCATGTTCAGACATACGGTTTTTTAAATACCTCCCTGTTTGTCCAACATAACACATATTGCAATCTTTACAGTTGATTTTGTAAATTACATTAGATTGTGATTCTAAAGGAGTTTTTTCTTTCTGTTGCAAGGTCTTCCACTCAACCAAACTTGACCTAATCTTAGCATAATTAGAAAGACGAAAAAAATTAAATTATATGAGAGTGATAAAGGTGAAGTAGAAATATAGAAATGTCAGGTGTCGTTGGCTTAAATATAATTACGGGATTTAATCCTAACCTGTCAGTTTCACTTGTCACATTTATATTTATATAATTTTAAACAATGCTAATGTGGTTGTATTAACTCTCGGGTGTTCAAATTTTGATGAGAATCCCCTTAGTTTTCTGAAAATTTCCCGTCTCTGTAGATTCGGGAATGTGGGAGTTTAATCCGACATTCGAAGGCCGTAAGTTGGGTAGACCATTTGTATATGACGTAAAGGGTAAGTAGTTTGTTTTTTTGTAATTTGGTGTCAATTCATTCATTTGTAACCAGTTTGATATATTTGGAAAAACAATTTATATTTTTTTCTTTTATTTTCTGCCAAGTTGGAGCTGTATATAGTTGTAACGTCGGCAAAACTGATGATTTCACCGGTCGTATCAAGAAAAAGCATACCTTTCATATATATAATGAATAAGAGTGGGCCAAGGACAGTTCCATGGGGTACTCAAAAAGTAACTGTTCTTGCTACAAGTTCCTTTGAACTCCTCTCTCTGTTCCCTATCAGAAAAGTAGCCTTTTAGAAATGCGTGTTACCCCAAATTCCTTATTTTTGGAGTTTTTCAAGAAGGTTTTACACACAGTGTCAAAGGATTTGGGGATGGTTAAGAAGTATGCTGATTATAGGATTTTTTTTATCCATTTGTAAATGATAGAGGTTATTCTGTATATAGCGTTCTCTGTAGATCTACCATCTCTAAAGCCATATTGACGATCTGATAAAATGCTAAATTGTTTAAGGAAATTACTAAGACTTATTTTTATTAATTTCTCAATTATCTTAGATATATTCGATATAACGGTTATAGGTCTGTAATTATCTATATTTGACTTATTTCCGCTTTTATGAAGTCATTTTATAATGATCAATGATTACAAATGTTAGCCAAATTGAATTTTCGCTCTAGAATTCTTACATGGAATATCTTTGGACCCTACGAATGTCAACAAGAATGATGATTATTTGAACGATGGAGTAACGATCATGAATGAACATTTATAAGCCGAAAGAGCTTACCTCAAATATGCGTTAATGAAAGCCTGCATTTCCCAGGAGTTAATACCTTCTCCAGTATCTCGGTTCCGTGGAATTCATGATCCCGGGACTTCACAAGTAAAGTGTAATGGTGTCTGCGAATGATGGTGAGAGTGGTGAAATTCGATTACAGTTAATACATATCAAACGGAGTACATAGGACAGTTACATTGATGTTCGTTTCTTATATAATTTTACATAAAAAGATGAAATTTGACATGATAATAAAGCTCATTTTCCTTCTATCTGAGGATTACGGAGGAGGAAAGTTTGTTATGAGAATTTTTTTTTTCAGTTTAGTTGGTCATGTGAGGTATAATTTGAAAGGGGTAGTTTGGAATCTTGTTATTGCTGGTGAACAGGATATTGCTGAATATGTGTATGTAAAACATACTCACACCTCTTCTTGAATTTCCTAAACAACTAGAACCAAAATTGTGGAAATAAGAGGGTTTTTAGAAGTTTGCAGAAAATATTTAGCAATAATTCTATACTCTGTTTAATATATACAAACAAATTTATATATACAAAGTGTGATCTAACCTCTTGCACACCCGTGAATGACGAGTGTATAATGCCATTTTATAACGAATTACAGTGGTGAAAAACCTGAGGAATAAAGATTGAAAACATCTGTTGTTCTTTGTAAAATTCGATAAAATGTTGGGTGGCGCCACCCGCCTAATTTCAGGTGACCTACTCAGAGGAAAACTTTGGCAATTGCCGGATGCAATAAACATTCAATTCGACATTTTAATAATGTAGAATGTTAAACTGATTGTGTGGTAAATGTATACATTGCAGGCTGCCTGAGATAGATATTCAATTTCAAAGTGAAGAGAACAACTAACCTTGTTTAATCCAAACTGGTGACAAGTGATACAGTCACTTGTAACAAACAAACGACACAAACAATATTGAAAAGCGAAACATTCGCAATTGAACATTGTTTTGAAAAATAATATCACAATCATTGTAGAGATTCAGACATTCAGAACTCGTGAACTGAACACTATTGTCAAACAAAATTCTTGCATGCACGGTTCACAAAGCTGTCTACGAATGAGAGTTTGTTAGATTCTACTGGTGTTTTCTGATTGGCTGGTGAATGGAAGATCCTAATTAGCAACCAATCAGAAAACAGTACGCGATGTGCAGGAGAATTAATTGGAAAATTATTGTCTTTTGCTGGCTCTTAAAACTAAAAACACCGAGCTTTTCCGTGCGTTTTTTTGAAGAGAAGATGAACCACCGGTCGCATTCATGAATGAAGTAGTTAATTTCAATTCTGGTTAGATTCTGGAATCGTGAATCAGTGAGCGGGCGTTTTTGTGCTAGATATATTGATATAATATAGAAAAAAATTGAGAATGGAAAATTTTAGAAAAGACTAAGAGAATAATGTTCAAATTAATTCTCGTGCACATCGCGTACTGTTTTCTGATTAGTTGTAAATTAATATATTTCTTCACTAGCCAATCAGAAAACACTAGAAGAATCTTACAAACTTTCGTTCGTAGACAGCTTTGTGAACCGTGCATGTGAGAATCTTGCTTGGCAACAGTGTTCAGGTCACGTGATCTGAATGTCTGATTCACTACAATGGTCGTGATATTATTTTTCAAAACAATAGTCAATTGCGAATGTTTCCTCTTTCGATACTGTTTGTATTGTTTGTTTCTTACAAGTGACTGTGATAATTATGATAAGTACCTCAAAACAGAGTATGAAGTCAACTGGTTCTGACTTCATCACCAGTTTGGATATAACAAGGTTAGTTGTTTTTTTCTCAGGCAGCCTGTAATTCTACCTCATTCAAATGTCGAGTTAAATGTTCATTGCATTCGGCAATTGCAGAAGTTTGCCTCTGAGCAGGTCACCTGAAATTAGGCGGGAGGCGCTACTCAAAATGTTGTCGAATTCTACAGAACAAAACATGTTTTGAATTTTTTTTCAGATTTTCAACCACTGTAATTCATTATTCACAGATGTGCAAGAAGTGCAAGATATTTATATATATATATATATATATATATATTATATATAAATAAATATATGGAAATAAACATTTCCGAATGCTTGGATAAACCTTAAAGAGTTAACTTTTTCATTGCTGTTTACCCCAATATCCCTAGTTTTGTACCTAACCAGTCAGCAAATACTACCCACACACACACACACACACACATATATATATATATATATATATATATATTTTCTTAATTTTTCGGAATAAAGGTCTGATTCAGTCAATTCATATAATTTTTTTAACGACGTTTCGACATGGTATTTGTCATCATCAGGTTAAAACACTAAAATAAAAAATATGGAGTTTGAGACATATTTAACTTAACACAATATCAAAATGTATGCACTAAAATAATTCTTTAAACACATATGATACATATCAAAAAAGACCCCAATAGAAATGATATCAAAAACTTGAGCCAGATTTATAACAACCTTTTTAACTTTGTTTATAGTAATAATAATGGAAACTGATCTTTACATGCTGCCAAATAAAATACAGTCCGGCTCATATACTAGAATTAAATAAAAACAATCCGGTGTACTTATGAAGAGGGTAAAAATGCATGAAAGATAAACAAACCATTCCCGATAACTTTGACTTGGAAGTCACACACCTACAATAACGTTCGTACGATGCGAACGCAGAAATCCAAATAAAATAATTTGTAAGTGAATACTCATATATATTACAGATATTTTTATATTATGTTAAATAACGTGTTATATTTCAAACCAAATGTTTTCAAAGAATTATTTTAGTGCATTCATTTTAATATTGTGTTAAGTTAAATATGTCTCAAACTCCATATTTTTTATTTTAGTGTTTCAACCTGATGATGACAATACCATGTCGAAACTTCGTTAAAAGAAATTATATGAATTGACTGAATCAGACCTTTATTCCGAGATTTTGAAGAAAATATATATGTGGTCAAGAAATAAAGAAAAATATATATATATATATATATATATATATATATATATATATATATATATATACATACTAGCTTATGCTTATATTTTGTATACGCTGTTTTGGTTCAATGCAAAAAATTTCCAAATTACAATTTTGATTAATATGGCACCAAGCTAACACTTCTCGATTCCTTACGTGATTTAATTGAAAATATTCTATAGTAGTGCGGATATAATTTTAAAAAATGTTCCCCAATTTTACTATTCCATATACTGATTAGTGATGAATAGATTGGAAGGGCCAAATCTCACTTCCAATACCTAGATTTTTTATACTGGTGAATCTGACGAAAATATGACAAAATTCCCTTTGCCAAATTCAGCGCCAACCTATTCCAATTTTGCCAACCATAATTCAAGTTGAGATAATGTAAACTTCATGTATTGCCTCACAACTATCTGCAGGTTCAAATTGAAAGTATGAAAGAAAACAAAATACTACACGATGAAAAAAAATTACAAATTATTCAAGTATTTCGAAAGCAATTGTAACCTCTTATGATTAGAATTTTGGAAAAAAAACTTATTACGTCCTTGGAATGCTGCCTGACCTCTTGTAAAATTTTATTTTTCTGTTACTGATAATCTTCGAGATTTAACAAGTTATAATAGATTTCACCACCCCTGGGTGGAAAATCCAGACATGAAAACGATTTTGAATCTTTGAAAAAAATTGAATGAAATTGATATATCTTACCGGTTTTAAAAGCAGATTCAGAGAAAACGAATACAAAAATCATCAGGGATAATTTTAACCCCTCAGGATTCGAATTTTGTTAATTCCTATTTTGGTATGCCCTACCCCTGCAAGAAAACCCTCATGCAAAATTGAATTAACCTATTAGCGATAATTTTTGTGATATAGGAGTAGGAGCATGACATGAAACTAATCTCAACAAACAAAAATAGAAATGACGTTTTTGCCGAATTCTTTCAAATTGATAGTTTCGTACATGAAAATTGACATATCTATGTTTTTCTTTGTGTTGCTTCATCTGACTTATATTCCAGCGGCTTTGTCCTCGTGGTTTCCAAGAAGATTCCACTTTTTTATAACATATTTTGATTCGATTCTAGAAATTTGCGAAATATTTGTAAAAATCAATTTTAATGAATGTCACCACTACTCGTTCCTTAAAGTGAGTTAACGAAAAAAGCTATATTAATTAGTGCAAATGTAATTTTAAATACAATATATCATTTTGGTGATGAATCGGTTGAAACTGCAATTATTGAGACAATTTTACTTATCAGACTAAATGTCTTAACATACCTATTTTTTACTCTTAAATTACTTTTTTCAAATACTGGTTCGCTGACCTATTCGAAGGTCAAAATGACGTCAGTTTAGCCAACTATAATGTTCGTTGAGATAATGAATTCTTTATGTATTAGCACTCAACTTTTTCTAGTTTCTAATTGAAACAGTACATTAAATAATTAATTATTTCACAGATAAAAATTATTCATATATTCAGAGAGAAGCTGTGATTCGAATTTTGGAAAATCCTTTCTGAGTACGTACCTCTACCTGGAATTTAAGAAATTTCATTCTTCTAGGACTGATACTCTTTCAGATATAACCTGTTTTATGATACTTTTCAATCTCGCAATTCAGAAATGAAAACATTTCTCCTTGGGCAAACAATAACATAAAATTGAAGTGTTCTGCTGTGTTACATAGATTGAAATTTTGTTTCATAAATTTTTTTCTCTAATAATTTTAACGCATCTGCGATCGTTATCGAGAAAAAAACTAAAATAATTTTTTGTAAATTCATTAAAAATTTTTTTGCATTGCTCCATCAAGTACCTAAATGAAAAGAGCTCCACGAAGCGAAAATTTTATAGACCAATTATTCAAACTTTTATGTCGTAATTTATAAAAACAGAGATTGGAAAAAAATTTGTTAACTAACAATGGTGTAACTCTTTGAAAAATCGACATGAAAATTTTTTTTTTGCCGAGGTTTTTTTCGTTCAAGTGTCTAGATTACACCATAATTTATTTAAATTTTTAAATTGTTATTTAATACTATAAAAAATTATTTTAGGTGATATAACGGATTTTTAGACGGTGCGCCTATGCCGTAACGACCTCGCGGAGCCCTATCTTCAGCGTTAAAAACAAATTATAAATAATAGAGATAGAGTTCCGGGAGGTAGGACTTTTTTATTGGAAATTTCCTCCTCTTTCAGGATAATTCCTTAAATATCATTAATTTAGAAATTATTAACGAAAAACGAAATACCTTCTTTTTCTAATCTTATTTTGTTAATAACAATCGCAATTTTTTACGTGCTAATAAACCCTTGAAAAACATTTTTCTAGACATCATTCCGAATCGAATGAGCTATCGCTCATATTTTTAGGAGCTTAATATCTATTTAACACGTTTTTTAACTTGTTGATTAGACTAAGAAGGACGAGGGCATTTCCAGCACCTTTTATAAAAAGTCAAGGTTCGTTAGGTTTCCTATTTTTTAGGTAATGTTGAAGGAAATATATATCTTCCACTCATCACAGTATAATGATACATGCGGTGATAATTATCCACTGGGATAAGACGGTAAACGTATTGCAATGCTAAATTTCACCAGTGAATAATTTGTGAACCCCAATAAAAACAACATGTCATGAGAATCCACAAAAACTTACCGAAATTGGTTCTATTCCACAGGGTTTTGAAAACAGGGCCAGGCAGAGTCCTGAAAACAAAATTCGTTCTTCAGTTGATGTTTTCGATTAGATCATTCACTTTTAGTACACCTTCATAAATATGGAATAATGATTCAAGATCATTTCTCCAGTGTGATATAAAATGATTGGATAATAAAACATATTTTGTACTATAATTTTAATAAAGAATACAGAATCGATTCAGGATCATTGCAATATCATACTTTTCATTTATAATATCATTATACTAAAAAACTTGGTAGTTTCCAGATATATTCATCAAGAATGGAATTCTCTATGGAATTGGCAACGAATATATATACAGGGTGGCCCACCACATTCGCCTCGGTATTTCTACGAGAAATGAAGAGAGTTAGGGAAAAACTTTTAGCACAGTTATATGTGGGTCCATGAGGAGCATATTCCAAAGTCATTTTGAAATATATAGGGTGATCCCCAAAAAAATTACATACCAAAGTTATATTTTTTCTTATGGAACACCCTATATTTTTTTATATTTTTAGATACTATAGACAAAATAAAGGTGAGTTACTATTATATTTCCCATACTCAAAACTGACCGTTTCTGAGAAATTTTGAGAAATTTAAAAATACAGACCATAATTTGAAAATTGTTTTCAGCCTGTAACGTGTAAGGAGCTGCTCGTGATTAAATGTACTGCTTAGCTCAAAGGTTAAAGTTAACTACTATATGAAATTTTTAATGCAATATTATACAGAGTGGCGAAAACAATTGCCTCAAAATTTGAACACACATTTAATTAAATAACTTCTTAAAGTTGAATGGAACACCCCGTATTTAGTGGCGTAATTTGACGCAGAATTAGATTCCCTTCAAAACTATATTAGGGTTCCCTATACCTATCTCTTCTGCTTTTTACACAAAAGGCGTTTTTATATTTTACTTATGAGTAATTTTTTTATCTCAAAAATGAAAATGAAAAGCTTTAAAAGCATTTTTGAAGTCATTTTATCGAACAATTAAGAATCTTAAATAGTTTATTATTTTAATAAATGCTCAAAATGGTGTCCATTATTCTCGATGCATAGGCGAACTCTTTCTTGAAATGAGTGCTGAACTCTGGATAACATATTTTGCGGTATGGAACGAAACGCATTTCTTATTCGTACTTTCATATCCTGAGGTGTCGTTGGCGGTGTATCGTGAACAATACTTTTGTATTATCCCCATAAAAAATAGTCGGGACTTGTAAGGTCCGGAGACCTGGCTATTATCAAAAAAATAGTATAATAAGTTTTATAGGAAATCGTGAATGTATGTTTTTATTGACCCTATATTGTAATTTTGGTATTTATTTCAATATGAAGTCTAATTTGCTAAGAAACAAGCGAATTTAACATATTTCGCCTCAATAATTAAGACACGTGCATCTTCTTATTTTGAAGAATGCTTTAATATTTCAGAAATGGCAATAAATTTGAGTTTTTACATTTGCCTGCATTTTACTTTAGATACACCGTATTTTCAAAAATTTAAACTTCTGCTTCTAGCGAATCTACGTATTCCTTAATAAAAAGGTTTCCAAAACGCTTTTCAAGCTTTTCATTACAATGCAGTGTGTTTCATTTTTAAGATAAAAAAAATGACTCATAAGTATAATATAAAAACGCCTTTTGTGTAAAAAGCAGAAGAGATAGGTATAGGGAACCCTGATATAGTTTTGAAGGGAATCTAATTCTGCGTCAAATTACGCCACTAGATACGGGGTGTTCCATTCAACTTTAAGAAGTTATTTAATTAAATGTGTGTCCAAATTTTGAGACAATTTTTTTCGCCACTCTGTATAATATTGCATTAAAAATTTCATGTAGTAGATAACTTTAACCTTTGAGCTAAGCAGTACATTTAATCACGAGCAGCTCGTTACACGTTACAGGGTGAAAACAATTTTCAAATTATGGTCTGTATTTTTAAATTTCTCAAAATTTCTCAGAAACGGTCAGTTTTAAGTATGGGAAATATAATAGTAACTCACCTTTATTTTGTCTATAGTATCTAAAAATATAAAAAAATATAGGGTGTTCTATAAGAAAAAATATAACTTTGGTATGTAATTTTTTTGGGGATCACCCTATATATTTCGAAATGATTTTGGAATATGCTCCTCATGGACCCACATATAACTGTGCTAAAAGTTTTTCCCTAACTCTCTTCATTTCTCGAAGAAATACCGAGGCGAATGTGGGCCACCCTGTATATATATATATATATATATATATATATATATATATATGTCCATATCATACGTTTTCACTTTAAGCTCATATACAATAGAATAGGCAGTTCACCAACAATAACGAAACTGAATGATTATCCGATTTCAAGAAAAAACAATAAAATCACCGCGCCTGCATTTCAAGACTAACAGATGAAATCACTTCACACAAATCCGGCGAGACTAATCGTTTGTGAACCTAAACATATATAGAATTGAGAATCTCCTCCAATCTGAGGCCCGTTTGAAATGATCGATTGAAGGAAAACTTAATTATCGTAATTCAAACACAAAAGTAAACCCAATACTCAATCACTGGCACGGACATTACAACATTGAAACGAACCATTTATGTACCCAGTGAATGTAAAATCAACATCAACTCATACCAATCCAGATTTTCTAGCTTATTAATGAGATCAATATCACCACTCTCGCAATTTAATTAAATATTCATTTGATCCGATCACTTGTATCATTTTTATCATGAATGAGCTGCACTAACCCTACGGACACTTCCACAGGAATATATCAAACACCTTTATTAAAATTTAATAAACAGCTTTTAGTGGAAGCACTTTTTTAAACGGTCCCTCTAACCCAACCTTCACTAATTATCCCTTGGCATCACAAACCAAATAAGTAGCGTTTTTTGTTTTTATTGTGTTAATAAGTTCCCCCCTTTTGTTGAAAATTTTAATTAAATGTAGCGAATTTCAAAAAATGATTTAACTTTTTTCTCGATAACGGTCGCAGATGCTCAAAAATTACTAAAGACAAAAAAAATTATACACAAAACAAAGAATTCATTGCATATGTTAGAATCCACTAGCGGCGCACTAAAAAAAGTTTATGGAATGAAAAAGGGCTTGACCCCTGAAAAACTATCTCCCTGTAGATTCTCACAATCATTCGGCATACTGTATGATGTAAACCCTAGAACGTAACCTATGTTTCAAATCTGATCTAAATATCGCAAAAACTGAAAGAACTATGAAGAAAAAATAAAGAAATCTTGAAATTTTAACGTTCTGTAGATCGGTAACGAAGCGTTTGCAGACACATGTTTATGGAAAAAAAATCTTATTTTGACCTGAAAAGTATGCCCCTGAAATCTTGATACTGAATTTTGAAACACCTTGTATTTTCTCAACTTAACAGATGAGTTGTATCCGAGAGCCTTCTGTGGGGTGCTACATTGAGGTGGGAGCTACTCAAAGTCCCCTCCTGGTCCTAAGCTACTTTCTGACCAGCAGTCGTTGATCAGAACTCCACAGTACGAATAAAGCTGTTGAGCAAATAAAAAACATGAGTGACCTATCTCGTAACTTCGAATCGTTCGATTCACACGACTTTTCTATCTTGTTTGAGAGTTTCCTCGAAAAAGAAGAACCAAAAACAATTTCAAACTGGAGGAAGCTTTTCATCGTCATCTGGTTCTTCATAGTCATACTGTTAATCGTGTGGCTATTCACCGAAACTTGGTTCCATATTCTTGAGAAGAACGCGCCCAAGATGAAGAATGATACTTCTCATGGTAAAGCATCTGAAAACCCAAACCAGAAGGTAAAATATTTCTCTCAATGTTTTTCTACCGTCTTGGTCCTATATGTAATATGGAAAATAACAGAGAAGGACTTCCCATGAGACCAAAAATTTTAGAATATTCCAATTCCCTTGATGTTGAATATTGACTCCAAAGAGAAATCCCGAGTAAATCACTTGGATACATTTGTTCTCCATACTTTTTTTTTCGATAAATATGTTTTTTTATATTTTGTATTTTATCATACGGATATGAGATGTTTTTCATTTATCATCAAAATATTCCAGAAGTAGAAAAAAATATCACAGACATACTTTCCAGCAAACAGCTGATATGAAGTTGTAACTAAAAAAAAAACACATAGGAACGCAAATTCTCAGAAAATTCTCAAATATCTTCATTTTGTGCGGCTTTCATAAAAAAATCGGGAATCATAATGATACTTTATTTCCCTTTTTTGGAATACGAGATAATAACTGAAAAGATTTTGCCTCAGCAGAAACAATGTCTATTATCAATTCAAGTTATTCAGTGCCTCCAATTCTATGAAATCCGATGATTACACTTTAATCTGAAGCCATCAATGACACATTCGTGTTAACTGATATAGGAGTAATACGATAACCACTAATTCTTTATCGACAATCAATTATTTTATATTATTCAGTAACTCGATGAAGTGTCAGTTCACTTCTTGCTTCAGAATTAAAAACGTCGATGTGAAAATGAAACTTATATTATTTGAAATATGTACAGACTTACCTACAACATTGACTTGCTACCTGGTGGCACAAGTTGAATTTTCGGAATATAACTAGTCATCAATTATGAGAGATTTATGTTCTGAATAAAACCAGATAGCTTTGGCTAGGCGGTCTTATTTTTTTAACATAAGTTTCCAAATTTCACGACCTGAATTTTCTGAAACAAAACTGTTCGAAGCAAAATTGAGAAAAATACTCTATTTCAAAATATTTTCCCAAACACATAAATAGTATACTCGATATTTTCAATCGAGAATGGTAAAACAAATCTGATAATGATGGAAACATATTCAATATCCATATTTCATGAATAAAATTATTTGTGTAATATCTCTTCCATACTTCACTGTGAATAAACAACAATCCCTTACGTTTGAACACCACTTATCACAAACCTCTGGAGTAAATGCACTTTGTCGCGGTATAAAAACAATTCATTGTTTTCATAAAGATGAACATAATCAAAATTACGTAGAACCCGGTTCACAATTCACAGTGACACAAATTACGTAATGTTCAACTAAAATCTCTGTTATTATGCAACTTTTATATAAGTTAATTTTGGTGAAATTACTCATTCTCATGTTGGCAAAGATGTCTCACATTGCCTGGTCTAGGTCAATAGAATCAATATGTAAAAATCACCCTCATATCGGTTTAATGAAAATTCCAGACTTCTGACGCACCTGTACGGTCCGTATTTACACGCTTTATATTAGCTTCACTAGTATGTTTGTTTGTTTGTTTGTAACCGACTCCTTTCGGCGCGATTTTGACCCACTTCCAGACGTACGGATGATTTGAAATTTGGCAGGTGTACATAATTCCGGTGACAATGCATTAAGAAATTTTTTTGTGAGAAAAAAACAAAATGGCGGCTTCAATATGGCGTACGAGTTTTGTGATTATGGTCCGATTCGCTTCAAAATTGGTATCTGAGGGGTTTGCGTGGTCGGAGATTATGATTCTTTTGTCAAAATTGAAAAATTCAAGATGGCGGCTCCAAAATGTTGGACAAGAGTTTTGTGATTATGGTCTGATTCTATTCAAAATTGGTATGTGGGGGTTTTTGGTGTCGAATATTATGACTTTTGTGAAAATTTGAAAATTCAGGATGCGGCTTAAAATGGGGCCGATTTTGTGATTATGGTCTGATTCTATTCAAAATTGGTATGTGGGGGTTTTTTGGGGTCGGAGATTATGATTACCTAATTTGATAAGATTATTCCATTTTTTAATTTGCAAAAAAAAAAAATTATAGTATGAAAAAAACTAAAAAAACACGCTTTTATAAATAAACCACACTAAAAAGTAGGAAATAAATAATCGTTTAAAAAAACTAAAAAACACGCTTCTATAGAACACCAGACTAAAAAAATAGAGAATAAGAAAAAAAATTTATTTTATTTGAAATTTACACGCTTTATATCAGCTTCACTTGTATGTTTGTTTCTTTGTTTGTTTGTTTGTTTGTAACCGACTCCTTTCGGCGCGATTTTGACCCACTTCCAGACTTCCAAATGATTTGAAATTTGGCAGGTGTACATAATTCCGGTGACAATGCATTAAGAGAAAAAAACCAAATGGCGGCTCCAATATGGCGTACGAGTTTTGTGATTATGGTCAGATTCGCTTCAATCTGAGGGTTTGCTCGGTCGGAGATTATGATTCTTTTGTCAAAATTGAAAAATTCAAGATGGCGGCTCCAAAATGGTGGACGAGTTTTGTGATTATGGTCCGATTCTATTCAAAATTGGTATGTGGTGGTTTTTGGGGTCGAATATTATGATTCTTTTGTAAAAATTTGAAAATTCAAGATGGCGGCTCCAAAATGGTGAACGAGTTATGTGATTATGGTCCGATTCTATTCAAAATTGGTATGTGGAGGTTTTTGGAGTCGAATATTATGATTCTTTCGTGAAAATTGAAAAATTCAAGATGGCGGCTCACTGTATATATTGACAACGTTAAAATCTGTGAATGACTTCTGAAATCGAGATTTGACTATTAATACAGCTGTACACATCAATGATTTGGAAAATAATTACAGTTACTAATAGTAATCACGGAATTAATAGTAGATTAGAACAAATAATGTTTAAAAAAATTAAAAAAACACGCTTTTATAAATAAACCAAACTGAAAAGTAGAAAATAAATAATAGTTCAAAAAAACTAAAAAACACATTTTTTATAAAAAAACCGAACTAATAAATAAAAAATAAATAAATAAAAAATAAATAAATAATAGTTTAAAAATGCTAAAGAACACGCTTTTATAGAAAACCAAACTGAATAAATAGAAAATAAATTTCAATAAATTTGAATTAAGAATAGTGTAAATTTTTTCAATAAATATGAATTAATAATGTAAATAAGAAAAAAATATATTTTATTCAAAAAAGCGGGGGGTGCTTAATCTGAATCTTAAGAATTTTTTATTTTCTTATTTACATTATTAGGTGTTAATTTATATTCTTAATTCAAATTTATTAAAATTTATTTTCAATTTTTTAGTTTGGTTTTCTATAAAAGCGTGTTCTTTTAAACTATTATTTATTTATTTTTTAGTTCGGTTTTTTATAAAAAGCGTGTTTTTTTGTTTTTTAAAACTATTTTTATTTTTCATCTTGAATTTGTGAATTTTGAATGAAAATTCATAATCTCCGACACCGAAAACCACCACATACCAATTTTGAATAGAATCGGACCATAATCACAGAGATCGTCGGTCATCTTGGAGCCGCCATTTTGTGAATTTTGTGAATAATTCATGATATTCGACCCCGAAAACCCCCACATACCAATTTTGAGTCGAATCGGACCATAAACACAAATCTCGTCCGCCATCTTAGAGCCGCCATTTTTTTCTAAAAAACAATCCATAATGCAATGTCACGCGAACTATGAACACCTGCCAAATTTCACGTTAATCGGTCAACTAGAAGTGGGGTCAAATTTAACTTGCAAGATTTTATTACAGACAGACAGACACCAGGACAGGTGAAACTAAATAAAAGCTTGTAAAATGATCTCTATTGATCTTAAAAGTTTTGCCTCATTTTCAGCAGACAGAAATATGTAAATACCCAAAAGCTCATCAAGATAGTAGGTTCATATTCAACAGAATTCTATTGAAAAATTTATTATTTTTCGATGTGGTTAAGTACTCTCTACTTCATTATCTGAAGAATTTTTAATGGGCATAATATTTATGTTGATAACATTTCAAAATTGACAAATAAGGTGTCATTATAATCAATTATGATTTGATGACTCAGCGAATTTTTTATGAAAGAGGTTTATTCAAACGAAAACATTTCTAGTAGAGGATGTAACATTCAAGCAATCACAATGTTTCAAATATCATATTCCAGATATCTAGTGGAATATTGCAATGTTTTCCATTCAACTTCTTTGAAATAATTAAAGGGGATTATAACCCCCTCAGGGATTAAATTCCTCTTTGGACCCTGATATAACTCTCCATCGGAATTCCAATTTCTCCGAGCCTCCAATGATTCTGGAAATATTGGAATACAAATAATGAGGTGATGTTCACCCCTTTAGGCTACTTCACAAAAAATTCACATGGAAAATAAAAATCGAAATTGTTCTGTTTAGGAGTCGAACTGAGGACTGTTTCTGGTTACTCAGAACCCTTTCCTATCATTTTTTATTCAATTCACAACAATGAATAAAATGATGAGTAAAATACTACGCAAGAGCAAAATACCTCTCCATTTGGATTTCCGAAGGGGATCATCACCGAAACATGGAAAAGGCATTAATTGAAATTAAAACCTAGAAAAGCTGCTGGTCCCGTATTACTCAATCAAAGCTGGGGTGAATATCTCGGTTATCCCCTGAAGATAATATCCCGAAAATCTGTCGATAGTGCTATTGTTCCCAAATTGACGCCCAATCATAAAAAAAACACTGATGATGTTTTGAATTATAGGCCGATTGCTATATTGAAAAGGTTTGTCAAAATTATTCGAATATATTATTTGACGACATGTATGGGAATATGGACAATTTACTCTCCACATCTTGAGAGTGATTTTATTAAAATTAACCTATGGAAGAAAAATTGAAAAATAAAAAAAAACAAAATACCTCATTTTTTTTATAAATGCGCGGACGGTTCAGCTGCACTACTGTTCCTCCATCAGAGAAGGTACTGAAATTTGGTGATGCTACAAGTGAGTTTTGGGTTCAAACCCATAAAAAATACCAATAAAACACAATAGATACTTCCATTCACTGCGATAATCGTCAGAGTACTCCTCTTTTCACGCGTACACCGTAAAAAAAACTATGCTAAAGGACTAGGCACAGATATAAGGGGGTTTCTAGACATCGCTTGAATTTCCTGAAATTTCAGGTATATTTAACTAATTCTACGTGACCACAATAGCGATTGCATTAGTTAATACAGGGTGTAATCGAAACTTTCTATTTCTTGTCATTTAATAAGTTATTTTAATATAGTAACTTGCAATGCGATTATTAACATCGTAATGCAAAATTGACATCTATAAAGAAATGTCTTGGTGCCACCATATTAAAAAATTATTCCACCCCCAGTTAGGGGTAGTTTGTATTCGGGATTTTTCTAATAACTCGGGAATTTCCATATAAGATATTTCAATGAAACGCTGAAATGTAGATTGCACAAAAAATATATTTTTTGTGTCATCAAAATTCAAATTAGTCCCCTCATAAATGATTGCATAAAACATATTATTTGTGCCACTATAAAAAAAGTCCAATCAGTCCCCTCACAGGGGTAGTTTATACTTGAGATTTTTGGAACTACTTTGCTGACCGGGGTATCCAATTAATATATTTTATTGAAACGCTGGAATATGATGGCACAAAAAAAATTATTTGTGCCACTATAATAATAATAATATAATATAACTTTATTCAGAGTAACTAAATCTAATATAAATACAACGTGAATGGCTTAAGGCTAAAAGTGAAAAAAGTAGTTTCAGGGATAAGTGCAAAGCACTTGTTTTACGTGCAAGGCAGATAAAATAGTCAATGTAAGAATGCAGAAGAGTAAGATGTGAAATGAAGTATTATGAATCATAAAACTGTGAAGATATGAAGATTAAAAAATACAAGCATACAAAATGTAGAAAATTCAAAGAATACAAAATATAAAGAAAATTCACATCAGCTACCTTGTAAGGGTAGTTTACACTTTTACTTCTGGATTTTTCGAAAAACTGCTGACCGAGGAAATTAATATTTGAAAATAAACCTTATAATGAGCAGTTCAGTCTCATGAATAATACACTTAAAAAGTGAAATAAAAATAGAATTCCAATATACACATCCAATAAAATAATTTGGCAGAAATCGCATGGAAAATAAAATATATATCAGAATTGACGGCACAATTTCAATCTTTTCAACATTCAAAAAATATATAAATGAAATGCAACTTAAACAAACAATGGTCAATCTCGGACGACGATAGTCACATTTATGAAGGGGACTAATGCGGATTTTTTCTATGGTGGCAGAAATAATATGTTTCGTGCAATCATATTCCATCGTTTCATTGAAATATCTTCACTGGATACCTCGGTCAGCAAAGTTCTTCGAAAAATCCTAAGTATGAACTACCCTTATGACGGGGCTGATTTGTATTTTTCCTAAGATCGCGCAAAAAAAATATTATGTGCAATTTTTCCTTAAATTTACCAAAAACTCCCGGCCTTTGGAGCTTTTCGAAAAATCACGTCATATTATTGTTGACAAGAGGAGGCTGTTTTTGACCCATTTCTATCCCATTGAGGATTGCCATGATAAAACAAAATATTTTAATGGTGAACTGTTACGTATATAACACGGAGAGTAATGATTTTCATAGAATTTTCAAGTATTTTAATCATGAGACTGGATTTTTTATTAGAAGGTTTATTTTCTAATATTCGTTTCCTCGGTCAGCAGTTTTGAAAAAAAGTGTAAACTACTCTTACAAGGTAGCTGATGTGAATTTTTTCTATAGTGGCACGAATAATATGTTTTGTGCCATCATATACCAGCAAAGTTCTTCCAAAAATTTCAAGTATAAACTACCCCGATGAGGAGACTGATTGGAATGTTTTCATGGTGGCACAAATAATATGAGTTATGCAATCATTTTCTACCGTTTCAATGAAATATATTACCGCAAATTCTCGGTCAACAAAGTTTCCCGAAAAATTGCAGGTATAAACTACCCTTCTGAGGAGACGTTGAATTTTTGGGCAATCTACATTTCAGCGTTTCAATGGAATATTTCAGCTAGAAATCCCCGGTCAGCAGAGTTATTGAAAAATCACAAGTACAAACAACCCCTAAATGGGAGTGGACTGCATTTTTTTATATGGTTGCACTAAGACATTCCTTCATAGATGTCAATTTTGCATTACGATCTTGATAATCGCATACAGGTTGTTATATTAAAATCGCTTATTACATGACAAGAAACAGAAAGGTTCGATTAAACCCTGTATCAAGTAATGCAATTGCTATCGTGGTCACGTAGAGTTAATCTAATATACCTTAGGTGTAACATACTAAAATGTCAGCAAATTCTCTGGATGCCTAGAAACTCCCTTATATCTGTGCCTAGTCCTTTAAAATGAGTCAAAACCAATCAACTCTTGACACTGATTTTCAGTGAATAAATCTGATAATTTGTTTTATTTTACAGATTTTTCTTGAGAGCGGTTCGGATCTATGGGTACATCCAATATGAAGTATCTACCAAAACAAATTGAATTGTGAAATATATTTTATCACTCAATAAACTCCTACATTAATTTGGGTATCATTAGTGTAAAAATCCTTCCCGTATTTATATTTGAATTTTTAAAATAAACATCTATTAAGCACGATTATTAAAACCACAAAAATTGTCTACTCGATTCTAGTGTCAAAAATATTACCTGAATAAAATCAAATCATAATTTCACAAAATATTAATACACATATGGAAATATTTGAATGATTGTATCACAAGCAAATAGGTGAGGTGTCCATAATTTGGAAAAAGTTTCTTGTGAAAAGTATGATGTTTATGGAAGGACAACCAGAAGAGAGCGTACTGGCAATGCTGGAAGGGGCATAGTAGATGGCGCCACTAGACGTGATTGTAAAAAGGCCCGATAGGTGTGTTTGAAAGGCTTGAAACTCAACAGCCTACAAGAAAATCAATTCCAAGGGTTCCTAGTGATTGCTGACTCCAGCAAAAATCAAATTATAATCATTGGTTTCTGTGTGAATTCACATATTATGCCATAAAACTAATTCGCCATATTTAGGGGGAAAAATCTTCCAGCAGGATTCGAGCCCGCGACCTCTACCATGCTCTACCAACTGAGCTATGGAAGATACAGGGTTCACATCTGCATTTCGTGATATCGTTTTTTCCCAGAATATTATGTTAGTTGTTGAAACAT
This sequence comes from Gonioctena quinquepunctata, assembly GCA_018342105.1. Lineage (NCBI taxonomy): Eukaryota > Metazoa > Arthropoda > Insecta > Coleoptera > Chrysomelidae > Gonioctena > Gonioctena quinquepunctata. Next base: position 154,723 of record JAFIRS010000344.1, read on the forward strand.
GGAAATGAAATATGAAATGTAAAATCTACATGTGTTATCAATGGTCATCAAGAACAGATTTTACCTATCGCCAACTTCGCCGAATTTGCCGGCTTCAGTAGATGTTCAGGCGCTGATCTCCGGCCACTGAAAACGAGTTTTTTTACCAAATTACAAGAGAGAAATTCTTAATGTCTGTGAATATATATAGACATAGGAAGGAAATGGCATTGCATAAAAAAAAATCCATTTTAAATGTCATGCATTTTATTTTAAGTTTCATTTCCATGTTTCAACAACTAACATTAAATTCTGGGAAAAACGGTATCGCGAAATGCAGATGTTTTCGATAGCTCAGTTGGTAGAGCATGATTGGCAATATAGAGGTCGGAAAACAGGCATGAATCCGAAGAACCTTATCAACAGGCTTCTAAACCTAATTAAAGGCACAAACCTGTTTGAATGAGGAACCACTGACGACAGAGTGATACAATAGACCCCAGCTGGTCGCAGTGTCGAAGGAAGCTGAGTGCCAACCCTGTCTCTGGCTCGTCAGCTTTCAACCAACCGAGGTCGTGGGTTCGAATCCTGCTCGAATATGTTTTTTTTCTGGAATTTAAAATTTGTCCGCAATGCCACAATTTCCTTCCTATTTCTATATATATATATATATATATATATATATATAATAATACAATGGAGTTTGAGTTTCTTGGGGTTTCGGTTCTTTTTGCGAATGACAGTCTTCTTTTAGGAGATGAACATTTATTCCGTCGACGTTTCGACCGTGTCCATGGTCTTCTTCAGGAACTAACAATAATTAGCTGGACCAATATTTTGAAAAAAGGAAAGTGTAAAGGCAGCAGATGATTTATTGGAAAATAAATCATCTGCTGCCTTTACACTTTCCTTTTTTCAAAATACTGGTCCAGCTCATCGACAGGAAGTTATGGACGGAAAAGCGGCACTGGTCAGAATAATTGAAATAATTGAAATGATGGGAAAACAAATGTTACCCTTTCGTGGTCATAGAAACGAATCGGCTCATAGTTTAGAAAATGTTACTGAAAATCATGGGAACTTCTTGGAAATTATTTTTTTAATAGCCAAATACGATGCCATCTTGGATAAACATGTCAAGGAAGCTGTCAGAAAAAGCAAACTTAAAAAAGTGGTGATAAAAGTGAGGGTTGGGGGAGTTTAATAACTTTTTCAAGCAATAAAACTGTCAAATTACCTCCGAAATGCTTAAAATTGTATAAGAAGTTCGCCAAGCAAAAATATATTCCTTAACAATGGATATTTCTTCTCATGACCAATGTGCAAATTTTTTGAGATATGTCAAGTCCAACAAAGTTGTTGAAAGGGCCATTGCCTTAAAACACGTAACTTCCACTAGTGAGAAAAACCTCTAAGGTATGTTAAAACTTTGGAAGCCTTATTTCTTATGGCGTGCGAATCTGATATAATGATTGATATTACTTGCGGGGTTGTTATTGACAAATTGTACCAGAACAATGAAGTAAAAGTCTATTACAGTAGTTGTAATAGTTCCCGTATTTTTATTTTTAGAATTTGTGTTTTGTATTTGTATCTAGTTATTTGTTTATTTGTTAAAACATTATTTTGTTTTTTGTATTTTTGTTAAATATTTATTTCTTACGTTATCACGTTTGTTTAGATATGAGAAAACTCCATTTTCACTATTTTTTAAGAATAACCAGTGTTGATTATTGGGTATCAGTATCTGAAAAGCTTCAATGAAACTCATAGTTCATGAAGAGTCTTACAATTAATCGAATAATTAATTTAAATAATGACAAACATTTTAAGACATGGTGGGCCCTGTAAGGGAATTATTTCCCGGGCCCTAAAATCGCCCCAGCACGCGCCTGAGAGAGCTCCGGTCTACCCTACACCCGACCATCAGATGACATCGATGACACCATTTCTCAGAAAACAACTAGAAACTTGGTCGGATCAACATTTGTTTCAAGCAAGTCGCTTACATATAAATTAAACTTTAATCTACCATTTGAAATGAAGTATTCGTGAAATGCAACAAATTCCTCCAGCAAATTAACAAATTAAATTAATTCCGAAGCAATTTCTCACGGGGGATGCAAAATGTGTTTTAAATTAAATATATAGCAACGCGCTCCGAATAGCTCCTATCAAGGTACGTAACGGAAACCCTGAATTTATATCCTTCATATTCCCATATGCGAAGTTTTTAGTGAAATCTCGAATGTCCACATATATCATCCACGAGTGGTTCCTGAAAATATTTTGATAAATGATCGCTCTCAGATTCCATACTCGATATTCAACACAAGCATTGTTGAAATTAACCATGCAGTTTGGAATGGAACCAATCAATCCAAAATATCCCAATTTCCAAGTACGCTACACTTCATAAGCAATGAGAGGAAAATACAGGGTGTTTCTTGATAACATGCTAATATTAAAGGAGGTTATTTTTGGGTCCATTTTGAGATAAAACTGCATATAAACATATGTCCTAAAAGTCTTGATTTTTGAACTACAGGGTGCTGAAGTTTAAAAAAAAATTATGATAACTTTGACATGACCCTATATTTTTGTGAAATGTAGTGCGCATCTTCTATCAAAAGGCATTTCCTGCTGTACAACATAATTTTTTATCTTGCCAGTGGCGTTCGTGCGGGATTTGCCTGGAATCATTTTAAAGAGAAAAGTGATACGCCACTGCTTCTTCTCAAAGTTAAGGTTATTTTTTAAATCCTCATACCTTTTTGAGAAAATCTGATGTCATGATTTTTTTACGTTTGGCGTACGGTTTTCACATAAAAAAAATGAATTCATTCATTTGCACGTTGCTATGAAATTGGGTATTATCAAGGATTAAAAACGTATCTAGTAGATGAGGAAGCAGATTTTGTTTTGTAAACAAACACTTTTGACAGTTGTCTACCTAGTTTAGTTGTCGTGTATCAAGGTAATCAAAATCATCAATATTATAAAAAAACTTGGCCATTTTACGAATTTCGAGTTTGCAGATATGCATTACATGTATGGGCTTGCTGATGGTAATGCACTGGAAGCCAGGCGGTTGTATGGAGACCACTTTCCAAATAGAAATATTCCGGATACACGAACATTTTCAAACATTCATGGAAGGTTGTGCGAAAAGGGGAGTTTTCAACCAGACAATAATCTAAAAGGAGTACAACGTACTGTAAGAACACCAGAAATTGAGGTAGCGGTGTTTAATTCAATGAGGAAGAAACCGGATAGAGTACACGAAAAATTGGGAACAATTTGAGCATCTCCCATATTCTTGTTTGGAAAATTATCCATGACTGTTTATTATATCCGTACCATATCCTACGGGTTCAGGCGCTACTCCTTCACGACTTTCCATTACGGATGAAATTGTACCAATGGTTTTTTCAAAAAGTGTATGAAAATCCATTATTTGATACCAAAACTTTATTCACCGATGAAGCCAATTTTTCCAGAAACGCCATCCAAAACTTTCACAATAATCATTTTTGGACTGAAGCAAACCCACATGCAATCTTGGAATCCCGTCACCAGGAGCAGTTTTCCGTTAACGTGTGGGCTGGAATATGCGGTAATTATTTAATTGGATCCTATTTCCTTCATGCGAGATTGAATGGGCATAATTACCGTCAGGTTCTCGAAGAAAAATTGCCAGCTTTGATGCACGAAAAAAAAAAGAATTTGTTATTTCAACCAAATTATTTGGTCACTCTTATTGGCTTGACAACACAGGTGTATTCGATTTATGGAATCATTATATTACGGTGACAAAATGGATTTCTCAATGCAATGCTAACATTTGGTTTCTGATCTACATTACAAGTTTCCCTAAACATTACCTAAAAAATAAGAAACCCAATGAACCTTGACTTTTTATAAAAGGTGCTGGAAATGCCCTCCTCCTTCTGCGATACAACCTTCCACTCTTATCATAGACTGCCGTACGCGTTCTAAAATTCCGGGAGTGTTTCTTACGGTGTGGAAGGCATCCATAATTCATTCAGTCAGAACTTCGATGGGGGCCACTGGTTCTGCACCATAAACTAGGCCCGTTACATGTCCTCATAAAAAGAAGTCGAGCGGGTTGCCATCTGGGGACCGTGGGGGCCACGCAATAGGACCTGCTCTGCGAATCCACCGATTGGGAAACACTGTATCTGAATAATCGCGGACGATGACTAGAAAATGAGGAAGAGAGGGTAATTCACTACTCCGTCGCGTGTAAAGTGGGCTTCGTCGGTAAAAAGGATACGAGATAAAAATGCAGGATCCCCAGTACAGTTGCGCAGTATCCATCAGGAGAACTGCAAGCGCCGTGGAAAATCTCGCGGAAGCAAACCTTGGACGCGCTGGATATGATATGGGTATAGCATGTTTTCGTGTAAAACCCTCGAGACCGTTGAATGGGAAACATCGAAATTCCGTGCTATTTGTCGAGTACCTACTCATACCAGGATTTTTGTCGATAACATTTAAAATCTCTTCATCTCTTACTGGGTTGCGTGCTTGTCGCGGTCTGCCAGCATCTTGCCTTAGAGTCTGAAATCTGCCGTTTTCCCGAAGGTGCTGATGGGAATTCATGAAAGTTCTATAGTTGGGAAGCCGCCTATTAGGAAATCTTAGCGCGTACAACCTCTGAGCTTCAAGTCCGTTACCAGTAGCCAGACCATAAACAAAATGGATGTCTGCCAGACGTTCAAATGAATATGGTTCATTTTCCATTTTAATGTTAAACAAATACACAGACATCCACCAACTTTCAAATAATGTCACATTCTTCTAAACAAACCTAAACGTCAAAATGAAAATAGCAGTCAAAGCCCACTAATTCTTTTTCATTGTTTCTTTGAAAAATGTAATTAACTCTAGCGAATTACAAAAAATTATTAAACTTTTTTTCTCGATAACGGTCCAAGATGCGTAAAAAGCACAAGAGACAGAAAAAAGTTATGGACAAAACAAAAAAATAATTTCATATGTTAGAATCCACCAGCGGCGCACTACAAAAAAGTTTATGGTGCGAAAAAGGGATTGACCCCTGAAAAAATATCTTCCTGTAGATTCTTACAATCACTCGGCATACTGGATGATGTAAACCCTAAAACGGAAACTTTGTTTCAAATTTGATCTAAATATCGCAAAATCTGAAAGAGCTATGAAAGAAAAAATAAAAAAATCTTGAAACTTCAACGCTCTGTAGATTGGTGACGAAGCGATTGCGGACATAGGTTTATGGAAAAAACGTCTAATTTTGACCTGAAAAAAACGCCCCTGAAATCTTGATACTGAATTTTGAAACACCCTGTATACCAGGCCCGTGATAGAACCAATTCCATCAGTAACTTTGGTACATTCGTCATTTTTCGAGTTTAATATAGGTGATTTTTTGGTAAAATGATCTATTTTGTAAAGTTCTACATTTTGTTGGAAATCATTCCTCCCCTATGACGTTGCAAAACTTTTGAATATACAGTGCTTCTCAAAAGTCCCCTCCCCCCTCTTATTTTCGGAACGATTATACATAAACAAGTGAAATTTGGAAACTGAATATTAAAGGTTGTAAACTTCCCTACTAGTGATGATAGATGACGAAATTGTCAAAGACGTCACAAGGCCATTGTGACCAATAATTTTAAATGGAACCCTACGGCAAGCGACACCTCTTTTAAAAGGTATCGAAAAAACCTATTCAATGATACTAATTTCGTTTGTGTTTATGGCAGTTTTGGCAACTCGCTTTTAAAAAACGCCAATCTGTGATGAATTAAATCAGTTAATACTAAAATTTCGACGTTTTTGTAATTGAACAAGTTTTTGTACATTTAATGATTTGTGTATTGTTGATCGAACGTTCAACTGTTTTAGCACCTACTGGTACTTTTAATATTTTTGTACATTTTAATAATTTGTTAAACTGTTGTGAGCCAACGTTTAAGTGCTTCAAGAAGCGGAATGGTACGTGCTTTAGGTGATAAAGTAGCAGCGATCCTAATTCTTGGTGAAACTGGACAAAATATTCATGCAGCAGAACGCATTTTCAATGAGAGGTTTCCCGATCGCCCCGTTTCGAGGACTTATTTAAGGGAGCTTCTTCGTAAGTTTGGATCAGCGGGTAGTATTAATGATGCGAAACGATATGGCAGACCACAAATTTCTGATGAGAAAAAAATTTATATACTGGCAGAAGTAATAGTTAATCCTACTTCTTCAACAACTCACGTAGCATCTACCTGTGAAGTCAGTCGAAGTACAGTACACAGGGTGTTGAAAAAAAACCAAATTTCATCCATACAAATTAAAAATGGTTCATCAACTCTCAGACGACGACCCATACCGAAGACTAGAATTTTGTGAAAATATAAAACAAAAATTAATCAACAGCCAGACTATGTCAAAACAATTTATTTTAGTGACGAAAGTACTTTCTATCTAAATGGAAATGTAAATACACAGAATGTGAGGTATTGGAGTGACGCAAATCCTCACCTGTTTCGTGAAACACATACCCAATTTCCCCAGAAGGTGAATGTTTGGGCAGGTATCCTGGGAAACCACATCGTTGGGCCTCTTTTTTTAAATACTAATTTAACTGGTGAGGTTTATCTGGAGCTGTTGCAAAACGCAATAGAACCGTTAATCCTTGAAATTTTGGAAGATAATCCGGATTAATTCGGCAATTTGGAAATAACATTCCAACAGGATGGTGCTCTCCACACTATTACGGTGCAGTAAGACGTTATTTGGATGAGGAGTATCGTGGTAGATGAATTGGACGACGAGGTTCAACGGAATGGCCAGCTCGATCACCAGACCTCACACCTTTGGATTTTTTTCTGTGGGGTACCTTAAATCGAAGTTTCACGCCACTGAACTCGACAATATTGACGTTTTGAAACAACATATTGTTGCAGAATGTGAGGCTGTTTCCGCAGACACATTTGCAAAAGTACGAGAAGAGTTCAAAAATAGGATATTTCACTGTCAGGGAGTAAATGGAGCAATTTCTTCAAGTAGATAAATATTCTTAAATCTGTAATTAATATCAGACTGAATGGAATTTAAATTTTAATGTTTACTAATGAGCCATTAAAACTGCCATAAACACAAACAAAATAAGTATCATTGAATAGGTTTTTTCGATACCTTTTAAAAGAGGTGTCGCTTGCCGTAGGGTTCCATTTAAAATTATTGGTCACAATGGCCTTGTGACGTCATCTTTGACGATTTCGTCATCTATCATCACTAGTTTACAACCTTTAATATTCAGTTTCCAAATTTCACTTGTTTATGTATAATCGTTCCAAAAATAAGAGGGGGGGAAGAGGACTTTTGAGAAGACTGTATGTGGATTTAGAGCATTCCGTGGCGAAAATATTGTTATTTTCATTCCAAAATTCTGTTCAACTAGTTCATGGTAATTCCGATATCGGTTTTTCATTCGAATTTCAATCAATTAGTCTTCCAGATGAAATTGAATTCCACAAACTGTTACATCAAATTAATGAATTACCCATAGGATCGATTTTACATAATTGAATTAGGCTGTCGATTGTGAGGACCAAATGATTTTTTTGTGAAAATTCGTTTCATGTATATGCATAAAGCCAAGAGCAAATTATTCGCGGAATTTCATCGTCAATGCAAAATAATTTTCATTAACACGCTGATTGTTAATTCAATTCAATCTACGTATATTTCAGCGGAAAATCAAGAAACACCCCGCTGCATTTACATACAAAACTAATAGAAATGCAGAATTAGTAAACTCCGCTACATCAGGGTAAGGCTATCTATAAGGATGATCCAACTGGAAGAAACTCCAGCAAGATAATAGAAAACCATACCGAAACGAACAATTCTTTATGAGTTTGGAAAACTCCTTCCGGACTGTTTTATACAGAGAGGGTAGGAAAAATTTATGAAACAAATTCGGTAGTTTTCTTGTTAGAAATATTTGCCAAAATTTTTTTCAGATATTTTATTAAACATGTCGTTCCTGAGATTTCCGGAAGGATGAAAGAAGTTGAAACAATGGTATTTTTTGGAACGCGGCTTGTGGTAGTGTTTACTTGTAGAAAATGTAACGTAAGAAAAAAGCGTTATGCCCCCTCCATGCACTTTCTCTCTCTCTCTGTCTTTTTCTATTATATATGAGTAAGTGTGACAACTAGACTTGGTTATGTCAGAATTAAATGTCAACGCATTCAATTCCTCCCATATAACAAACGAAAAATTAGACAAAAAATTTGGTCGAAGTAAATCAACTGAATGTACACTGCCAATAAAAAGTATCGGCCAAAGTTTCTATTTTCACTATGTTAGTGGCCAAGAAGTGCTCTCAACCATTTCCAAGTTGAAGAACAAAAAAAGCGTGGGCAATAACAAAATAAGTGTGAAAATACGAAAAACTTTAAAAGAAGCTATTTGCGAACCCTTGTCATACCTAATCAATTTGACATTTGACACAGGAATATTGCAGTCCTATTTAAAAATGAGTAAGGTCATACCTATACATAAAAAAACTATCGTACTTCACCGGACAATTATAGACAGGTGACAATACTGAATGTTATTTCCAAAATTTTTGAACGTACCTATTACGAAAGAATTGTTGACTTTTTGGAAACAAAAAATATTTTCTCATCTCGACAACATGGATTCCGTGCGGAGAGATCAACAGAAAGTGCAACAATTGAATCCGTGGAATGTGTCTATTATAATATTGATGCAGGCAAATTTGTCGATGGCATTTTCTTTAATCTCTCGTGTGCATTCGACAGCCTTCAAATAAACTTTATTTTGAATAAACTTGAAATAAATGGAATAAGAGGAGAACTCCTTGAGGTAATGGAGTCAAAGACGACGTCACGAGGCCATTGTGACCAATAATTTCAAATGGAACCCTACGGCAAGCGACACATCTCTTAAAAGGTATCGAAAAAACCTATTCAATGATACTAATTTCGTTTGTGTTTATGGCAGTTTTGGCAACTCGCTTTTAAAAAATGCAAAGCTGTGATGAATTAAATCAGTTAATACTAAAATTCCAAATGCAAGATCCACATCTGGATAGTTGTCAAATGAGCTGACGTTCATGTTAGTCTTCCTAATTGGACAAGTTTTTGTACATTTAATAATTTGTGTATTGTTGATCGAACGTTTAACTGTTTTAGCAGCTACTGGTACTTTTAATATTTTTGTACATTTTAATAATTTGTTAAACTGTTGTGAGCCGAACGTTTAAGTGCTTCAAGAAGCGAAATGGTACGTGCTTTAGGTGATAAAATAGCAGCGATCCTAATTTTTGGTGAAACTAGACAAAATATTCATGCAGCAGAACGCATTTTTAATGAGAAGTTTCCCGATCGCCCCGTTTCGAGGACTTATTAAAGGGAGCTTCTCCGTAAGTTTGGAACAACGGGTAGTAATAATGATGCGAAACGATCTGGCAGACCACAAATTTCTGATGAGAAAAAAATTGATATACTGGCAGGAGTAATAGTTAATCCTACTTCTTCAACAGCTCACGTTGCATCTACCTGTGAAGTCAGTCGAAGTACAGTACACAGGGTGTTGAAGAAAAAGCAAATTTCATCCATACAAATTAAAAATGGTTCATCAACTCTCAGACGACGACCCATACCGAAGACAAGAGTTTTGTGAAAATATAAAACTAAAATTAACCAACAGCCAGAACGCAATAGAACCGTTAATCCTTGAAATTTTGGAAGATAATCCAGATTAATTCGGCAATTTGGAAATAACATTCCAACAGGATGGTACTCCTCCACACTATTACGGTGCAGTACGACGTTATTTGGATGAGGAGTATCGTGGTAGATGAATTGGACGACGAGGTTCAACGGAATGGCCAGCTCGATCACCGGACCTCACACCTTTGGATTTTTTTCTGTGGGGGTACCTCTAATCGAAGTTTTACGCCACTGGCTGTTTCCGCAGACACAAGTACAAGAAGAGTTCAAAAATAGGATATTTCACTGTCAGGAAGTAAATGGAGGTCACTTCGAGCAATTTCTTCAAGTAGATACTGATTCTTAAATCTGTAATTAATATCATACTGAATGGAATTTAAATTTTAATGTTTTCTAATAAGCCATTAAAACTGCCATAAACACAAACAAAATTAGTATCATTGAATAGGTTTTTTCGATACCTTTTAAAAGAGATATCGCTTGCCGTAGGGTTCCATTTAAAATTATTGGTCACAATGGCCTTGTGACGTCATCTTTGACGATTTCGTCATCTATCATCACTAGTAGGGAAGTTTATAACCTTTAATATTCAGTTTCCAAATTTCACTTGTTTATGTATAATCGTTCCAAAAATAAGAGGGGGGGAGGGACTTTTGAGAAGCAATGTATGTGGATTTAGAGCATTCCGTGGCGAAAATATTGTTATTATCATTCCAAAATTCTGTTCAACTAATTCATGGTAATTCCGATATCGGTTTTTCATTCGAATTTCAATCAATTACTCTTCCAGATGAAATTGAATTCCACTAACTGTTACATCAAATTAATGAATTACCCATAGGATCGATTTTACATAATTGAATTAGGCTGTCGATTGTGAGGACCAAATGATTTTTTTGTGAAAATTCGTTTCATGTATATGCATAAAGCCAAGAGCAAATTATTCGCGGAATTTCATCATCATAGACTTGGTCCTGTCAGAATAAAATGTCAACGCATCCAATTCCTCCCATATAACAAACGAAAAATTAGATAAAAAATTTGGTCAAAGTAAATCAACTGAATGTACACTGCCAATAAAAAGTATCGGCCAAAGTTTCTATTTTCACTATGTTAGTGGCCAAGAAGTGCTCTCAACCATTTCCAAGTTGAAGAACAAAAAAAGCGTGGGCAATAACAAAATAAGTGTGAAAATACGAAAAACTTAAAAGAAGCTATCAGCGAACCCTTGTCATACCTAATCAATTTGACATTTGACACAGGAATATTCCCGTCCCATTTGAAAAAGAGTACCCATACATAAAAAAAACTATCGTACTTCACCGGACAATTATAGACAGGTGACAATACTGAATGTTATTTCTAGAATTTTTGAACGTACCTATTACGAAAGAATTGTTGACTTTTTGGAAAGACAAAATATTTTCTCATCTCGACAACATGGATTCCGTGCGGAGAGATCAACAGAAAGTGCGACAATTGAATTCATAGAATGTGTCTATTATAATATTGATGCAGGCAAATTTGTCGATGGCATTTTCTTTGATCTCTCGTGTGCATTCGACAGCCTACAAATAAACTTCATATGGAACAAACTTGAAATAAATGGAATAAGAAGAAAAATCCTTGAGGTAATGGAGTCATACCTTACCGAAAGCAAGGCCTATGTACAAATAAAGAATGAATGTTCTGAAACCTACCCCGTAGATATCGGGGTCCCACAGGGGTCAGTGCTGGGACCAGTACTCTTCTTACTATTCGTCAAGGATATGCCCGACCATGTCACGAATGGAGTAGTCACAATGTTTGCAGACGATTCTGCGGTGGTGGTCTCTACACGGAGTCTAAGGGAATTGGAAAACACTGCAAGCGAAGTCATAAATTCTTTCGGAAATTGGTGGTATACAAATGATTTGATACTAAATACTGAAAAAACTGTATATCTTCAATTCTAGTGCAGAAGAAACAGTCCTAGCTCTTTTCTAGCGGAAATTCCGAACTCGGACTCAACCAAATTCTTAGGACTTCACCTGGATCAGTACATATCATCTGACATCCATCTTCAACACACTCTAGAAAAACTTAATTCCGGATTTTTTGTTATACTGAAACTGAAAAAAACATTTGACAATAACGTACTAACGGACATGTACTATTCACTAGTATACTGCCACCTTTCTTACAACGTCATTTTATGGGGAGATTGCACCAATTCTGAAATAATTTTTGTTTGTCAGAAACGCATCCTGAGACTTATGTTCAGTATGAAATCCAAAGATAGCTACAAGACTGTATCCCTAGACAACAAAATATTGACTTTTCCGTGCATATATATCTATAAAACATTAATTTATGTAAAAAATAACATACACTCATTCAGGAGAAACTCATTCTTCCACAATTATTCAACAAGAACTGCAAATGCCTTGAGCGTAACTCAACATAGTCTGACAATATTTGAGAAAAGCCCGGGATATGTCGGAGCTAAGTTCTTCAACAAGCTACCGATCAACACACAGAACAGGAGTCCCAGAAAATACAAAGAAACAATTAGGAAAAAAATGCTGGAGAGAGCATATTATTCGGTAAGAGAATTCCTCAATGACTCGCTAGAGTGAATTTAGTCATAACGACATTTTCCATTTTAAATTTAATATTTATATTTTTTTTATTTTTTATATTTCACTGACTACTCTCCAATATGTAAGCATGAATGTGAAATGAAAAACATGACGTGTATATCCATCTTCTAGATGGCTGCTGTAGCAAATACAAATAAATATTAATTTGAATTGAATTTGAATTCCTATATAGGGAAATAGGAAATGCAAAATTGATGGGAATAAGGGATTTTGAACTGATTATATAGTGATTTAATATTTGAATTCAAATATACCTTTTTCAGCATGTTAGAAACCAAAGTATTGAAAAAGTGAATTATAAACTCCTTCGTTAACTTAAAAACAATAAAGCAGTGTGCTGGAAGTGATCTAAATGCCAAAAAGAGTGTTTCCAACCCGATATCTGGCCATTGTGAACCTTAATAACCGGCGAGTATGGGAATTTCGACCGTATTGGTTTACCAGAGTGAAAGAGTGAGGTTAGGATTTTAAAACCCAGGAAAGTGAAAACGATTTCGCTTGTAAAAACTGAAAGGGCATAAACAACCACGGCTGAATTGCTGGAAAAGTTCAATAAATGACCCCTCAATGGAAGAATCCAGCGATGGAGTAGTAGATCGCAACAAAACCGTGGATAAATAAAATATTGGGTGTGATATGGAGGATTATAAAAGGAGTAGAAGGAACTTCGGGGGTCTCCGTTTTCTTCAAGTGATTTTCGAGAATTATCATACAATTTGAATAACGTAAAAGTTAGTGAATTATAATTCAGCTTCTCTCAAGATTATTATCAAAATATTTCTGAATGCTGATAATAAACTTCATAATTCAGTTTGAGGGAGGTTATACCAGGAAACCATGTGAAAACCGTTGTTTCTTCACAAAAAAATACTGTCGATCATGGATTGATTTTTATAAATTACAATGGAATATCCTTATGTTTTTAGAATTATAAGACCAACTGAACTTCCCTAAATCATTATACATCAACTTTGACTTGAGTACTGACAGGATTAAATCAACTGTCAAAGTGTAAATGTCGAATATTTCTCAACCATAAAAGAAATTATCAATCGTAGATAAATCAAACTATGAAAATAGGAAAAAAATCGTTCTGAGCGATTGGTCAGGAGGAGTACCACAAGGAACTGTATTGGGCCCAACCTTTATTTTGTGTATATAATAGATAATTTCAAAAGACATCATATATGTTCTAGGAAATAAAACGATAAATCATTCACATACACAGAAACAACAGGAAACCCAATACTTCCGAATATGTGATCAGGCTCAGGTAAGTAACGAATTTCTGTCTTAACTTTGGGTAATTCTCTTGTTTTTTTCCTGAATCTTGTATTGTAAGATGTGATCCATCCAGTAGTTATCCGTGATGCCACTCCTTTGTTTGAATATGGTATAAGGTTTGCAGATAGAGAGTACCAAAAAGTGTTTTCTGAATGCCCGTTCCAACTGATATTTTTATCGAATCTTATGCCACGATACTTTAATTGTCCCTTCATGTGAATTGTGCTTTCATAAAATGTGAATTTGTTGCTATGATAATAGAATGTAACAATGTTCTGCGAAATAAATTGTAGTGATCTTGCTTCGAAGAATCACGGAACAATGTTTTCTCTATTTTATTTTTCAGTTCCTTCCAATTTTTGTTCCCATATACTATTGATGATTCATCTACGAAACGCACCATGCTACCCTCCGATGCAATCTCAAGGACATCATTAAATTAGTTATTGAATGGAATAGGTCCAAGTATGGTTCCTTGGGAACACCAATCAATATATTGTTCTGAACTGGAAAATCAATTTACTTGTGTTGATGAGGTAGTTCGTGAAGAGTTTCAGAACCATACCTCGGTACATGATGAATTGCAATACTATGAGTTGTTTGCTATGGTATACTACAGTATCGGAGGACTAAGCCAGATCAACGAAGATACAGAGGCTGCTCTCTTCATTATATATCGCATTTTACAGCTCTTTGGTCAAATGGACCAATGCATCCCTTGATATGAATTCATGGAATTCATACTTGGTTGATATGATATTGTACTTTTCGAAATATTTTTCGGTTCGGTTTCGAAATATTTTCGGTTCTGTTATGGGATAGTTATAGATGGAAATATTGAATAGAGTGTTTGAATTCATCTGGAAAAATGCCTCTATACATTGACCTGTTTATAAACTATGTAATGTGAGTTGCTGCTTTGATCAATTATAGTATGTCATCAAGTCAGATTAAATAAACAAATAGTTCCATCACAATACTCCCAATGAAGATAAATATACAATTTGATAAGTATAGGTGCTTCTCTTGATACTAACAATCGAACATAAAAATTCTATCTAAATTGTATGATTAGTTATGATAGTTATGATGATAATTACCGTACAGATAAAATGATTCGGTTATGACTATCATTTCCATCCTTTATTCCAATCAATAATGTATGTATTTTTTCCACTTTTCTTGAAAATGTATACAAAACGGGAGCCGAAACGTCGAAATTATCAAATTTCTAGATGCGGTTCAAACTTTCAATATTCAGCATTAATGCAATGAATAGAAACAAAATTTTACCAAAATCCAAAAATTACAAAACAGCTGAAATTGTGGATTCAGATAGTTAAATGTATGAGGTATCCAATTTTCCGTATTTCTGTGGTTTACGATTGGTATCGCGGAGAGAAATCCTACAACCATCTTTTTTCTCGAATTAGTTCGAATTATTACCGAAAAATTACAAAAACTACGGTATTCTTTCCATTCAATAATCTCTGGATTTTCTCGAACCTTTTTCTGAGACAGATAGGGCTGTTTGATGAAATATAAACAGATCGATTAGAAAAAATCTGCTTCATCTTCAGCTGTGTAATAAATATCACGGGACCGTAACAATATCCGCCCTGTACATGAAACAAATTGATATTCGATATATTCAGTAAAATTTATACCCCAGTTAACTCAAGCCCATTCCGAAGTTCGGAAAATTCTTCTAATTGTAATAAATTACCTACAAAGAGTTGAAGTTAACCGAAAAAGGGGTGAATAATTAAAAGACTTAAAAATGTTTCGAGGGGTTGCGTGTAGCCAAACGTTTAATTTCAGAATCCGCTTTATAATCGAGAATATCACGTCAGTGGATCTGAATGAACCATTGGTCAGCTACCCCTCCCTATTCAAATCGACTTCGAAATTATGGCTCATCGGTAAACGGAAAATATAGGGGTCGAAACTGGAATACCTTTCAATAATCCAGACATTTCAGGTGATTAGCTCTCACTCTATGATTTCTTTGTATATAATGAATAATTCAACGTTTTCTCTGGAGAAAGAACTAAAGTACAGAAAGTATGTAATATTTCTGTTTTCAACGTGGGGTAATCATAGTTATCGAATCTGATGCCCAGAATCGATATCATTCACATACATTGATCAGAATAAATGATCTAAAGTATATTTAGAACTTCTCTCGCCAACCAATATAAAGGCGACGTCTCACGGCGCGAGACTTGACGAGCTCTACTTGGGGAGTGTCAAGTCTCGCGTAGGATCGAAACTTGTCAAGCGTAAGCTCGAGGTGGCTCGACCGTTCCCATGAAATGTCGGTAAATTCCCAATCATCAAAGGCGCGAGGCTCGACTAGCTGATTCGTGCTGTATGACTTGTTGAGCGGTCTCAAGGCGCAAGGGTGTCTGTCCACAGTGTCGGCTACGACGGGAGAGGAAGTTTGATGGTGGCAGAGCATAGTTGAGTGTTGTTTTTATTATTGTGTATTAACATGGAAAACAATTCTGAAGCAATTATTGAATTCGTAAATTTATATGAGAATGAAAATATATGTATATAAAAATACGCTGCTGCAAATGCTATCCTCTCATCGGCGCTATCTATAGCTCTTGCACTGGACAATGTATCCCTTCCTAGGCTCGTGTACCAACTTCTAGCCACTGATAAAACGACGAGTCGGTGAAATTATACCCGCCGTGAGACCGATCAGGCTCGAGATTGCACAAACCTCACTCCTGTGCATCGAGCACAATCTTCCAAGCGAAGCTCGTTGAGTCTCGCGCTGTGAGACGCCGGCCTCAAGACACAATGATTGCTGGTCAGGAAACATATTTTAGCACCTTCACTATTGAAAAACATACACAAAACAATCGAAAGTTGTTCTTCAATCTCAAAGTGGCTACACACAGAAAATCGAATTTTGAACTACTCATATTTAATATTTGGTACAGTTGGTAATCGAGCTGAACTTCCAGTTTGGAATAAATGTTATACAGTTTGTCCCATAGCCACTCTCGTATTTTTTTCGAGAATATAATTCATGTGTCAAATGGTACATTTTCGACTAATGTGATTGGCTGATATGATAAAACAACAGAATAGTGAGAGGCCATCAAATCGATGATATTTCCATTATCACCACTGTTATAGTATTTCTAATCCCAATTGGACCGACATAAAAAGTTTTGAGAAGGAATTCTCTTCTACACGACAGACCTTTTTTAAGATTTTACCAGGAACGCATTGAAAGTAAAAACACTGGTAGTATATAAATTTCCCATTTGCCGGGCAGTGCATATGAACACTCCTCGTAGTGCTTTTATTTTTATTGCCGTTCCAATTGGGATTAGAATAACTATACCCGTCAACTGTTTTTTTTTCTCCTCGGATGCTGGTCCCGTCGCCAGCTGCACCTCAGCCTATCAAAAAGCTTATACTTCTTGAAATTATGTCATTTCCTGGAGAACTTCAGAGATCCGCTAAGTCGTCCCCTCTTGGAAAACGCGTGTTGGGATGCAGAATCTCAATCATTATTATTATCGTTATTGTCAATGGGCCTATTCAAAACACCAACTATTGCTTTCGGATGTGTGATCGGTGGAATGAATGTGAACAGTAAAATTTAAAATTCATAACATTGCTTCGACACTGAACTCTTGAGGGGCTTTGATCCCTTATTGTCTATGTTACTATCCACACTTCTCCTAACAGGGTAATTCGTTACATTTTATATTAGCATAAAAACAAAAGCGGATGTCGCACGCATACATTTGTTCAACTACCGCATACTTTGTGTTATTGAAGTGGCGACATAAAATCCAACGCAAAACTGCCCCGCATGCAAAGTTGCCATAAGAAACCTCGTAGTCTGGTCCCTCCAAGCATTGTACATTGGAAAAATGCAAAAAATATTAAATAATTACAGGGTGTATAGTGAATAAGTGCGACAAACTTCAGGGGGTGATTCTGCATGGAAAAATAATTACAGTTTGCTATATAACTTTTGTCCGCAAATGCTTCGTTTTCCGAGATACGGGGTGTTAAAGTTTTTCTCAAAAACTGACTATTTATTTATTGCTCTGAAACCGGTCGAAATATGCGAATTAAATTTGGTGAGTTTTAAGAGGTAGTAATTGCGCATTTGTTTATGTTCATTTTTTTAAAGGTACGCCACAGAGATATTTCAATTTAAAAATCATTTTTAATTTCTCGTTCAATTTGTGACAAAAAATATCTGTTGCCTTTTTTTCGTATGGGGCGCCGTTTTTATGCAAAAAAATCAAACATCTTAATGCGTATTTGTCATTACTTCAATACATTATCTAGTAACGATGCTAGTAGGCTACTGTCAACATTCTGTTAAATACGAATATTTCAACGAAATGTCAAATCAGCGTTCCTTCATTTTTAAGCTTTTAGTTTGGTATAACATTAATGATAATGAGTAATTAATTTTTCTCTTATCGAAAAGAATGGAAAATTATACAAATGCGGAATTGTCAGACACGCATTTTGTCTATGGTCGAAGTAATGGAAATGGTAGGCAAGCTCGACGATTGTATGCTGAGTTGTATCCAGGACGTATGGTTCCTTATATTTGCTCGTCTTCACCAACGTTTGCGCAAAAATGATACATTTTAGAAACAAACGGCTGACTGCGGGCGCCCTCGAGAAGTACGAACTGTGCAAGTAGAAGAAACAGTTCTCGAGTTAATTGCGGAGTCACCTGAAACAAGTTCTCGAAAAATTGCAAACATATTGAATGTAAGCAACTTCACTGTATTTAAAATTCTTGAAGAACAGCAATTGTATCCGTTTCATATTCAACGTGTGCAAGTTCTACTACCTAGAGACTTTTTTCGCGCCTAGTATTTTCCATTGGATTCTTCATCAAATCGCTCAAATTCCTAATTTTCCAAATGGCGTTTTGTGTACTGACGAGGCTAATTTTGGACGACAGTCTATACGAAATTTCCATAACAATCACCTCTGGGCTGAGGAAAATCTACATGGAATCTTTGAAGCTCATTTTCAGCATCAGTTTTCAGTAAATGTATGGCTGGGGTACTTGATGATCATTTAATCGGTCCATATGTCCCCCCACAACGACTAACAGGCGACTCTTACCTTAATTTCCTACAGGAAGAGTTACCTGTTCTTCTTCCTCTACACCTGAGACAACACTTCTGGTTCATCCATGATGGTGCACCAGTCCATTTTAGCATTATTGTACGTAATCGCTTAGATACAGTATATCAAATCATTGGATAGGTAGGGGAGGTACGGAACATTGGCCTGCTCGATCGCCGGATTAAAATCCTCTAGATTTTTGCATTTGGGGTTTTCTTAAGTCATTAGTTTATCCCACTTCCGTCGAGAATGTTGAAGACCTGAGGAATCGAATTATAGAGACAATAAGAAATACACCAGGAATATTTGCGCGAATACGACAATCAATGACGCGAAGAGTTGAATCCTGTATCACGTCATTTTGAACATTTGTTGTAGCTTTGCGCCTATATATTTATAAGTGTTATTTTCTGTTATATTTCTCGTTTAACGTTATTGTATTAGATAGTTCTTGATAATGTCTTAAAGAAATGAAAAATACGCGATAAGATGTTTTATTTTTTTGCATAAAAACGGCACCCCATACGACAAAAAGGCAAGAGAAATTTTTTGTCCCAAGTTGAACGAAGAATTCAAGAATGATTCTTATTTAAAATATCTCAGTGGCGTACCATTTTTTCCTTTAAAAAAAATTGAGATCATTACCCGTATGCGCGCCAATATGAACATAAAATTTAATTGATTCAAAATGCGCAATAACTACCTCTCAAAACTCACCAAATTTCATTTGCATATCTCGACCGGTTTCAGAGCAATAAATAAATAGTCAGTATTTAAGAAAAACTTTAACACCCCGTATATCGGAAAACGAAGCATTTGCGGACAAAAGTTATATAGCAAACTGTCATTATTTTTTCATGCAGAATCACCGCCTGTGGTTTGTCGCACTCATTCACTAACACCCTGTATAATAGTAGTAATGAAAAAATTTATTTATTTCAGGCCCAGAAAGACAATTATTTCAGATGCATTACTTTTTTCAATTTCAATGGAATGGAATGCTTCTTTGTTCAAATTATTGAACGAAGAAGTATAAAATGATATTTTAACGATGCTACAAGTCACAAATCACTACACAACCACTACAGGAATACCGGAAAAAATCGCAAAATACATACACTGTTTATCTGTAAACTGATTCGCATGTTACCTAACTGTGACATCTCAGAGATGCCATCTATAAATCGGCCAGGCGTTGAAAGTTTTTTTATCTCTTTCTCAACCCTATCAGAAATACGATATAATCAGAATTATACTATCTTATTGATCTTTGCAGGTAACAGGTTTCTTGCTAGTAGGTTGACCATCCAAAGCATCTACAATTTCCTTATATCTATCCGATTGATATTCCAATTGACTCAACCAAACATATGAATCAGGAATAAACGAATTGACAAAGAAACCAGTCATGGGTAATAATTCCTGAAGATAGGTTCAACTGTTTTTCTTTCAGTGTACTGAAGGATCCATAAGAAAAGTGACCAGTCGGTGGTCGATAAATTCCCTATGGGACCCGACTAACCATGTTCTGCATTGCTATAATAAACTCGGGCATGCATTTGGGAATTTGCATCTCAGCTTGTAAAACAATAACTCATAGAGGGTTGAAAATAACAATGCCTGGCAATATCAAGTTAGGAACAGATGATATATTGTACTTCATCCACTTCGTCTAAGCAATCTAACATCCCCAAATATAGTAATTAGGTTTGTAGATTATTCCAATTCCGCAACTTAATCAATAGATCCATATATATATATATATATATATATATATATATATATATATATATATATATTATATAAATATATGGGTTTCGTTCCGCGTATTGTGATATTGGTCCACAGAAGGTCCAATTTCACGACGTTTTGGCACAATCATATTTGCCATCGTCAGATCATTTCTCGTTAATGATTGGAATTGTGATTTTGCCGAAACGTCGTGAAATCCATATATATATTTATATATATATATATATATATATATATATATATATTTGTGATTCAAAGAAATATAAAAAGTCAAGCTAATATAATGTTTTATACGCACGAATTATTTCATCAAATTCGGTTGAAAAAATGTGGCCTCCAGTTTGTCTACCAATTTATTTATATCCCATATACAGAGCATTTCTATGGATCTATCCATCCCGAGTAAATGCACAAACTCGTTAAAAATAAATGATACGAATACATATGTTTTTATGAATTGTTCTAGGATCAGCTCCACCTCCTTAACCCAAAAGTCATTTTCTCAAACCCATATTTTCCAGGTCATTAGTTTCGCTTCGAGAAGCTTATAACAAAAATGTGGGGGATTGAGTACCATTGAGCGAATAAGTACTTATAGTCCAAGAGCAGGCTAACTGGCCAATCCAGTAACAGAATGAAATGTTTTTTATATGTTAGTACTCGCAGCAAACATAAGAAAAATCATTGACTGCCAGGGCAAAAGTTGTGCATAAGTTTTGTATGGCCTGTTTCCGGAAAGCCATATCAATGTAGCAACAGATTGTAATACTTTCAACATAAAGTATCTTCCAAATGGCGGAAGAGTTTTGTGATTATGGCTCGATTCTATTCAAAATTGGTATGTGGGGGTTTTGGGGTCGGACATCATGATTTTTTTGTCAGAATTCCCGAATTTAAGATGACAGCTCTAAGATGGCGACGACTTCCGTGATTATAGTCCGATTCTATTCAAAATTGGTGTGTGGAGGTTTTTGGAGTCGGATATAATGATTTCTCAGACGAAATCCATGAATTCACGATGGTGACTCCAAGAAGACGACGTGTTTTGTTATGATGGTCCGATTCCATTCAAAATTGGTATGTAGAATTTTTGGGGTCATAGATTATACATTTTTGTCAGAATTCAATAGAATGACGGATTTCATGAATAACTAAAAAGAATTAAATAAAAATGACTGAGAAAAAAATCAAGACAAGCTTTTATACAAATGTACTGCAACGTAAAAAATAATTTATTTACTTGTTTATCCTAGGTTATTCTGTGAGGAACAGATTCGAAAGCTTGCCACGCAAGAATACCTTTTTTATATTCGCGGCAAGGTTTTGAATGTGTTACTCATAGAATAACTTAGGTCAAACAATTAAAAAAATTATTTTTTCCTTTTTTTGTATAAAAGCTTGCCTTAATTTTTTTTTAATCGTTTTTATTTAATTCGTTTTGGTCATTCACAAAATCCGTCATCTTATTGAATTCTGACAAACATTGATAACCTACGACCCCAAAAAAACCCACATACCAATTTTGAATGGAATCGGACTATAATCACAAAAGTCGTTGCCATCTTGGAACCGCCATCTTGAATTCGTGAATTCTGACAAAAAAATCATGATCTTTGACCTCAGAAACCCCCACATACCAATTTTATTGACACAGGGCTATAACCCCAAAACTCATCGTCATATTGGTGCCGCCATCTTGATTCCATGAATTTTGACAAAGAAATCATGATGTCCGATCCCAAATACCTTCACATACTGATTTTGAATAGAGTCGAATATAATCACAAAACCGGCCGCTATTTTGTTTTTTCTTTGGCAAAAATTCCATAATGCATTGTCATCGGAATTATGGACACCTGCTAAATTTCACGTTAATCAGACAACTAGAAGAGGATCAAAATTCACTTGGAAGATTTGAACTAAACATATGTGAAATTAAATAAAAGCGTGTAAAAACATTTCATTATTTTACTCGATCGGACAGATTTTCTGCAGCCAGCTTTCAGACATGAGAAATTATTTGTTTTGGGAAGAATATTCGCCACGAACAAATCATTTTTCAATTTCGAAAGAAATAATAAAAAAAGCTGCCAGAGCTGGGGTTTGAACTCACGCTCACCCACGCTCCCTTTCGTAAACCAGTTTAAATCTGGCGCCTTATGTTGAAAGAGTTACCAATCTGTTGCTACATTGGTATGGTTGCTTTTTCCGAAAATAGGCCATTCAAAACTTATGCACAACTTTCCCCAGGCAGTCGATGATTTTTTTTATGTTGGCTGTGAGTACTAACATTTTAAAAACATTTCATTCTGTTACTCGATTGGTCAGGTTTTCTGCAGCCCGCTCTTAGCCTATTATAAGACGTGATTTTTTTGGTGAAACAATAATTTTTTAAATGATGTACACTCTGCAAGAAAGAATTGTAATTGAGGTTCATAAAACAGGAACAATAATTCGTCCTGGAAAAATATTCATAAGAATGAATTAATATTCGTTTGGAAATTTCGTGTAGGGATAGTTTTTGGAACGTAGTTCCTTATCGGGCGTTGCGAAAGAGGGCTAGACGGAATAAATTAAGACCAAAAGTTGTAACGAGACTTTCGCTATGGTTATAAGCCGTGCGGCGTGCGCGTGTTTCTCTGTCTGTCTGTCTCTCTCTCTCTCTCTCTCTCATAGAAAGCAAGCCAGTTATTTTCGTTTCGTCTTTCTATTTCACATTGAACAGTGTGGTGTCGCGACGATTATTTTTGTTGAGTGTATACAGGTTTTTTGTACATAATAAATAATAAAAAATAATAACAATAATGAATCCTGACAGTGTTTCTGCACAAGTTCCGGATATTGCTGATGGAGTTAGGAAGTAGAGATTTTATACAGACAATAATAAATGCTTATGTATTTTTAGCAAGTACGCATTATAACCTCTCTTTACTATTGTGCTAACCAAGTCATACGCGTTATAATCTTTCCATTATTGTGTGTTTAGCAAGTGTACGCGTCATAACTTTAATAAATTTTAAAGCAAATTATATTTTAATATTACAATATCAATGCGTATGTACTTAAATTGAGCCTACTGATTAAGTTTATATTACATTATATTTGTTAATATAAAAAAAAAAATTATAACTAAAAAAAAAATTATTACAATTCCTTCACTAATTAATCGAAAGGAACTTCGTTCCATCCGGGTGTCCTTGACACCTCTCAACTTTTTTATTTTAAAAGATACTTTTGGGTCTCATGTCCATTAATTGTTAAAAAGGGCATGTAGCAAGTATGATGGATTTATGCAGCTTCAATTAAAAATTATCAATAAACAATTAATAAAAATGATGGCATTTATGCAAACTGAATTAACAATTATGGTATGAATATTAAGCAGGCGCACAAGTTAGAGATTCGATCTATTTAAATTAACTTTTTTATACAAAATCAAGAAATATTGTCTATTGAAAACGCATAATCCATTTCATTTTGAATAAATATCATTCACGTTTCACGTAACAGGTAAAACAAACTTTTTGTAAGCCACAGTAAAATAATTTAAGTAAAGTTAGGTTAGCTTTCGTCATCGCGCGGACCAATCCACGGTCAGTCGATGGTTAATTTTGAAGGTTATTCTAACTTTGTAGTGACTTTTATCAAATGTGAACTATGGCATTCACTTATGGAGATAGCAAGAACGTGGCAACCATCACCACATATCACAATCAACTGCCTGCCACATTGAAGGTTTTATGGAAGTTACCAAAACGTCACCAAAACTATTCACTCTCTTGAAAGTGTCTGTGACTTCTAAGTGATATTTAAGTGCTACAGGATGGTTACCACAACGGTTATTTTCTACTTTCAAGTTTTAAAACTTCTAAGGTGATTTTGCTTAGTGGTCATAATTTTCAGACACCTCCATTGGCAGTAACAAGTTATAGAACTGTGGAGTAGGGTCCATAGATGGGAATTACATGACTACAATTATGCAAATATAAAATTTAAGTTATTCTTACTGTATAGTGGTAGATTCAGTGGTTATTACGTAATAACTACCGAGTAAAAATGGTTATCCAATAACAACTTGGGTAAATATATATTATTTTATTTTTTAAATCTGTGTTTGTTATGTACTCATCATATTATAACTGCAAATTAATATTCTGTCCACTGTGCATATGTACATTTATCATGTTTCCATATTTCAGAGCGTCATATAATACGCAATATGCTTTTTTTTTGTTTTATTCCCTCATTTAATTTCAAGCACCCACCGTATAACCATACGGTGGCATCCACAACCGACTAACCCTTTCTTATACAATGTTTTTTGTCTTAAAGTGATTTTGATTTTGGATTCCCGAGAATCGCCGGATGTTTCTGATAATGAATAAACAACACTAAATGCCAAATTGGTTATCAAGCATTCGGTTGTATCGATTTTAAATATATTTCATAGATTGATACTGTTCAGTATGCCAGTGTTACGTCGCGGGAATACTACTATATGGTAATCACAATGGATAAAAGTCTTGCAGTCTTTATTTTTATTTTCTACTGTTCTTTAATGATAAATAGCGTCCATAATCTTCGTAAAAAATGCATGAGATAATATTTTTTGTAGACGCTTACTGTCGAAACTAGTGCATAAATTCGTCATCGAATCGATTCAAAAATATGTTTATTTCTTATTGTTCGCAATTTTTGTATTATTTCCTATTAAAATGTTTCCCTGTGTCCCTACTATAGTATTTTTATCTTCTTGAGGGACGGCTATCTATTTATGTCCTTTCTGTTTACACTCTAAAATTAACTAGATTTTTGTTCGTCATCGCAACACCTCAACGTACTCATAGTTGTGTATTCAGAAAACTTACATTTCCAAAGGTCTTTCAGGATGCGCAATGAACTATAGATTAATTGAAATTTCGTAGTGATGGCGCACGATTTCTTCAAAATATAATTTTCATTCCAGTTTCCACTTCAATAATGTTTGTTTTGTTTTTTTTTTATTATAATTGGAACAAACATTTTATCCCTCATTCAGGAAAGTACTTTGAAATGTTTCCTAGGGCACCAAATAGGTTCGCGACAGCCTTGGAAATATCGCAAAATTGAAAATATAACCAAATTGAATTCGATTGTTCGAATATAATAAAACATCTTTGATGTTAACAAAAGTCATTGGTTGATGATCCCTAAAACGCAGAACATCCCCATAATTCAAAATAAGCGAATACTTCGAAATCCCCTTCTGAAACAACATTCATCTTCATAACACCGTCAAATCTCAGTGAGCATAATTAAGTTGCTGGTAAATCCAAAGAGCTCCACTCCAACATTCGAAATTATCTCATTCAGGAGGATATGAATCGTAAATGAAAATTAATAGAATGTTTCTCCGAAATTGAAAGAGAGAATAAAGAAATAAAGAAGCAAGGAGACTTAATGTTTGCGTGCGAGTTGGAAAAATGGGGCGGATCGGATAATAGAAGGAAAATCCTTAAATCCCGAAACTCGACTTCCAGGCTCGGTAGCCTGGACAAACAGCTGCAGCTGCATCATGATTGCAATTGCATATTACACACAGCCATTGACGTGCACGAGCATAACCATAAAGAAAGCACTCGGTCAGACGAGGAATTCAATAAAAGAGTTTCAAGTCAATTGTCCAGGATCAAATTCACAGTCACAGACGATGGATGAAAATGTTGCCGAAGCAGTGGCGGATCGTGAAAGGTTTCAGTTTCATCCCATCAAATGCAAAAATGAATATAAGTATATGGAGTTTTTCAAAGACAAGGTCCCATCAGAATGCACCGAAAGAGAATTGTTAGGTGTAAGTTACGTGAATTGTTTTCATGCCAAATATCACACAAAAATTAATTATGTGATAAGCTGGATTTTTTTAATATATTGCTTATTTATATAATAATTTGCGCACCTACTCAATACTGATCTTAACCAACTGGACCTCTCAGTTTGGAGTCTCTACACAACAGAATGGTTCTGCAGATAAAAGGATCCGAACTCATGATGATAGGCTCTATCATCATGAGTGTTCCTTTTGGCTGGCTATTGACGGAATCCTCAGGGGATAAAGAGATAGCAGTAGCGACATTTATTGACATGAAATGAATTACCAATGCTGTAGAAAAATAAAAGTTCCATCACTCAGTCAGTGGATAAATGCAAGCTTGAAAAAAACATCCATATATAGCAGATAATGTCATCGAGGCTGTCTCCTCTCCTATGGGCTCTCTCAATAGATGATCTTCTGAAAAGTCTGGAAGCATACATTGCTCAGGATATTCTGATGATCTTCGCCAGGGTAAATTAGTAAGAACAGTCTTAGACCACACACAAACTGCTCTGAAATTAATAAACGAGTAGTGCAAAGAGGCGAAACTAACTGTGATCTATAGTACCAGACACAAACAAGAGAGAATGAAAGGAATAGTGTTACCAGTTCTAAAGGGGTTGAAATTCCATTTGCAAAAGAGTCAACAAGGTTTACCATTAGTTAACATGGTACCAACACCAACAGAAAATAATCCAAAAGAGCACAGTAGATACCAATCTGTACAGGAGAAATTGCGAAAAAATCTGGAGGCTACAACCAAAAATTGCCATACATCTGGAGGTTCGGTGGTATGGTGAACGAAGATTAAGTAGGTCGGAAAGATTCGACGGCTAAGCGATATCCAAAGACATGCTTACCTTTCGATCTACGTTCCAGAGTCTCAGATAGCCACATTTCAACCACGTTGTAGTCACCTGGCAAAAACGTGGATATGTAGTGGCCGACACTAGATACGTTTAACAACTAACTGTGCTTGTGAAATTGATATAGGTAGCTCGATCTTTGTCCTGCAATATATTTTTTTAATGAAAGTTTCCCATTCTTCCATTTTGCCTGATTGACTATGAGTATAAGAATATATAACATACAAACACGAAAGTAAGTTTATTGAATTTGGATACTTCTGATCGGGATAAAATAAACAATTGAAAGTTTACTGTGAAATATGGGTGTTGTAGTTCGACTGAGCACGCGCCATCTAAATACTCTTTATTTAAGGAAAACATAATTTTACAAATAACTCGCCTCTAAAATTATGTACTCAAATCCCTCAAATATTTTTTTATCAATCTTGGTTACTTGAAACCAATTCTTATTGGTATACCAATAAATTACTACGTTTGATGCAGTACTGACGATAAATAAATCTTGATACAGAAGAGGCTGTATGCACTTGTATGATTTTTGTTAATAAATATAGATTGTGAATTAAATAGCCATTTTTAGGTGAAGTGAGTGAAGCGTAGCATATAATTGAGATTAAATGAGCTTTACTCACGTCTCTGATTTTTTACATTTTCGCAGAAATTGAAAGAAATTATTTTACAATTGTTGCATGAATAACAATTGTGTCATTGACTAGTCGAAACAAAATTGCAGCCAGCCTACTCAGAATAAAAATCTGCGCTACCGTTGCATTTAATGTGGAAACCAGCCTACTCGATACGAATAATTTGACGCAGTTGCTGTGCTGTGAGCAATGTGTATGATGGTTGTTTATTGGTAACCTAGGTAACACTTCTAATCACTTGCGAATAAAAGATTTTGAATCACTAGTGATTAAAAGTACAACTTCTCTCACTAATTTGAGTTAAAATATGTCATATTTTAGTCACAAAAATGAAAAAATATATTTATTGTCGTAGGCGAATCTGCCTTTAGGCTATAGTGCACAAAAAATATTTTTATTTGTGAGAATTTATACAAAGTAACTGTAGAAGATGATAAAATGAGTTCATCTTCTACAGTTACTGTGTATAAATTCTGACAAAATTTCCCCTAAAGATGGTCGTTTGACCGAAACCATTAGGAAATTGCAAATAAAATATGTTTTTGTGCACTATAGCCTGAAGGCAGATTCGCATACGACAATAAATATTTTTTTACTCCACAATCTATATTTATTAACAAAAAAAAATATCATTGAATGTTTCGTTAATTTCTCTAATAATGGCTACCTAGCATATTCCTGTGAATATGGCGGCTTTTGGAGAATATAAACTTCAAAGTGGCAGAAACCGAAAATATATCACTCTAAAGTTCCTATCATCATAAAGTGGCCAGTGGAACAAAATTATTAACTTTTCCACCACTAAAAGAAAGTGGCGCCCACGTCGCAGGCCCGTGACTCACCACTTTGAAGTTATAACCTAAAAATTAACAATAGGTCTAGACCCTTGAAAGTGGCGAACACATCGCGGCTATTATAACCTGCCACTTCAAAGTTATAACCTCGAAATTGCGAATACATTCCATTTTTAAAGGATGATGTGGATTTATGCAGTTCCAATTAAGAATTATCAAGTATCAATTAACAATTATCAATTAACAAGTATTGAAAATGATGGCATTTATGCAAACTGAATTAACAATTAAGGTATGAATATTAAGCAGGCGCAGTCAGAGATCCGATCTATTTAAATTAACCTTTTTATACAAAATCAAGAAAAATTGTCCATTGAAAACGCATAACCCATTCCATTTTGGAAATGAATATGATTCACGTAACAGGTAAAACGAATTTTTAGCCACAATAAAATAATTTGAGAAAAGTTAGGTTAGTTTTCGTCATCGCGCGGACCAATCCTAGGTCACTTCAAAAAAAAACCCTTTTTTTAATAAATATATTCATTTCACGTAATAGGTAAAACAAACTTCTTATAAGTCACAATGAAATAATTTGAGAAGAGTTAGGTTAGCTTTCGTCATCGCGCGGACCAATCCACGGTTACTTGATGGTGAACTTTGTAGTGATTTTTATTGAATGCGAACTGTGGCAATCACTTATGGATATAGAAGAACGTGGCAACCACCACCACATATCACAATCAAATGCCTGCCACATTGAAAGTTTGATTGAAGTTACTAAAACGTCACCGAAACTATCATACTCTATTGAAAGTGATTGTGACTTCTTAGTGACCTTTAAGTGGTACAGGATGGTTACCGCAACGGTTATTTTCCATTATAAGTTTGAAAACCTTCAAGATGATTCTGCTTATAGGCCAAAATTTTTCAGACACATCAATTGACACTGACAAGTTATAGAACTGTGGGGTGGCTACCATAGATGGACATTTTTTACTGTATGGGGGTTGATTCAGTGGTGATTGAGTAAGAACTACCGAGTCGAAGTTGCAGTATCAGTTTCCGTCACTATGATGCTGCTTGGGATGAGATACTTCCCAGGTATAGCTTTGGAAAGAAATCAATATAAACATAAGATACAGAGAGGCATGGAAGGAAAAATCTCAAATTAATGCAGAATTTTCCTGTTATACACATTGCTCAATACCGAATTAGGTACGGGAGCAGTGCTGAATTTTTTCTTCAATTGCCATTTTAAATTGATTAATTATACAAATAAGCATAGTCCGCGTCCCAAATATCGCCAAATACCGATTTTGAATAGAACCCAAATATAAATCATGAAACTCGCCCGCCATCTTGGAGCTGCCATCTTGAATTCTGAAATACTAACCGGAAATGTATACGCTTTTCCAGAAACTCCCAGATGATTTTTTTTCAATAGAGTCGCACCATAAGTCACAAAACTGGTTCATCATTTTGACTTTTTGATTATGTATATGGCGAAAAACTCGCTAGATATCGATTCCGATCGAGCCATAAATCACGAAAATTTACCACCATCTAGAATTTCCACTATCTGAATACAGCTGGGAAGGTACTGGTCTCGCAATATATCTAAGGGGTAGGTGTCGTAATTTTCCATAAAACAGGTACGACAAAAGAAGAAGATATAACAATGTTGTTTTTTTCTTATGTCAATATTTATATGCCAATATGTTAATCGTTTTTAAAATATCATTATCATTCTAGGGAAATTCAAAGAGAATATTTCAAGGTACGGCTATGTGGGACAGACTTTTAAATTCACTTCTTACTACGAAACAGTAGCATTCCCACCAATAATTTTGTGTTTTTACCCTGAAACAACATTTTTCTTAGACCTTCCGACCACAAAACAACGTCTATTCTCATTTCATTCCCAGAGTTTTTATGAAACCCTCATACCATTAATTCATTCTCTTTTTGCAAGCGCTTTTTCACAGTACAGATAGTTGAGTTTCTAAAAAACTTCTGGTTTTTAGAAGGTTTAAAATGTAATGTTCTCCTTGCCTCATCGATTCGCCAAATTCCTGGTGCTTTTGAACCATAAATGATCCAAATTCTAACCGAAGAGAAAAATTCATATGCATGACAGATGGAATTGAATGAAATTGATGAACGTCGATGAATTTTACGAAATATTAATAAACCGCTAATATCACAATTGCTAAAAAAGAAGTAATTTCCTCTCAGAGATTCGATATAAGTAAAAACATTTCAAAAATGATTATCTACTCGATGTGTTACGTTAGTTATTTTTTTATATCAGTAAATAACAAATTTGATAACTATGCTTTGGACACTAAAGAATTATTTTTGACGACAAGCTTTTGAATCTGTTTTTACTGATTTAGGTACAGTTTAACTTACATCACACATCTAACAAAAAATGCATCTGATCACAAGCGTGTCTTCTAAAATTTCGTTTTCACTCTTATTTATTCAATCCTTTTTAGGACCAGAAAATCGTAATCCACGCCTCTAAAAAATACTCAGATAACAATTTGGAATAACTAGGTTGCCATCTTGGAGTCGTCATTTTGAATTCTCAAATTTTTCATTGAATTGGGACCATAAATCACAAAATCCACTGGCCATCATGAAACCGCCATCTTGTTTTCTAGAAACATTAAGAATATGTCGACGTCTGGAGATGAGCGTCAGAAATGCGAAAGCTTTGCCTATGATGTCTGTATCAAATACTAAATGGAGATTTCTAGGCGATTCACCAAATAGTAATAGACTATAATCAATTCAAAATGCGATGTTATTTTTACTACGGTAGTATAACATCTACGAATTGAGTTTCAGGTTGTGTTTTTCAGATGATGTCAATGTAAAACAATTATATAATTTCCATGAGGGGTTTCTTCGATGGGTCTAATATTCCTAAGAAAAAGATATCCAAAATACAAATTGATTTTCTCCTTATTATAAGCCAGTGCAGTACCCAATTATAATGAAAATTCAATAATTATTGGTTGATTTTTCAAGTTACCTCGAGCAATCAACACAGTTACCCTTTATTTCAATAATACAATCGTTCCATGAATCAACCTTCTGATACGTATCCCTAGTGAAGGGGGAAACTAACGGAATAATTCTGTTATTATATGTATAAACATACAACCAGCGATGCATTTATGGGATAACAAATCAATTACTGACATTATATATCCCAGACAAATCTTGTTGAATATTAGAGCGGGTAATTTTTGTAACCTTGCGAATAATGAATATAACAATGCAACTCTGATTGTCTTGTGGAAATGTGAAACAAAACAAACGCACAGAAACACGTATATTTAGTTGTATACATATCCCATCCAATTCTTCAAATAATGGCCAAGTTCCTAATTACAGTTTTAGCATTCGTGAGTGACATTTTCGCGTTTTTCTTTCAATGGAACTAATTTGCCAAGAAACCTTCGCGACTTGAAAGAAGGATCGGTATATTTTGGATATTTCTGTTTTATGATGGAAGTTGGAAAGAATATTTGCTCATTCAAATGATCCTTAAAACATCTGTAATATTTATATTCGTTATTGCTATTCAGAAGAGTAACGGCACTGAAGTAAAAATAGATGTATCTCAGGAGTCACTAAGAAATGTTCAGTGATTTGAAACTGTTATGAAATGAACTCGAGTGGACTATTCAAATGACAAAATGAAAACCGTGGATGTCTAGATGGCCATAATAAAATGTAAGGTCTACGTAAATCACCTTGTATATGACACAAATTATCGCAAAATTTGCTAAACTAAATTGCTACCTCCTATATAACATAAAAGGCGCAATCATTTAGTCCTTAATAATAACTTGGTTTGAGAATAATACACCGAAAAAATAAGCGAACTAATTGGAAATACAGTTGTGCGTTGTGTTGCCACATCGAAAAGCGTGTCCCAAAAGTTACTCCAGCATTTATGGCACACTCCAAAAAATGTTGTATACATTTAATACAAGTTTGCGTCCCAAACCAAATTTGTTTTACAGTTCCCGTTTTCCAGTAAAAGGGTGTGGGCTAGCTTTTGATTCAAGCTGCAAGCTTTTTAATAATACATAAATAACTCACTTTTATGGATTTGAAGAGTAGGATGTGTTAATAAATTTTTGAAAAGCAGCATTATTACTAAAAAATGTGACACAAACGTTTCTTTATTGAGTTTGAAATTTATAACAGTATCCCACGAGTTTCTAGGTGCGCATGGACTATTTTGATTACAAAAATGGAAAGTTTTATTAAGAAATTTTTTAGAGGCATTATTACTCAAAAATGTGACAGTTACAGTTTAATTTCAGTTTAAAATTCATTGCAGTGTCCCACAAGCTTATATTACAGTTTTTTGGAGTTTTACATTTATTACAGTATCCCTTATCCTTCTATTGCGAGTTTCTAGGTGAACATGGTCTATTTTGATTACACAAATTGAAAGTTTGGAGAGTGGGACGTGCTAATAAATTTTTGGAAGGCAATAGTACTCAAATATGTAACATAAACAATTTTTTCTACAACCCTTTACGAAAAGACATCATTTTGTAATAGAATACCTTCAGCGAAAACGTGATTTCCGTCGCAAGTGAGAGAAATTCTCATAACGTTAACTTTCGTTTCTAGTGACGAAAGTTACATTTATATTTTCAATCATTTCCCGCCCTCGTATATAATGTTTTGATGACTTTAAATTATTAATAAACAAAGACAGGAATCATTCCTATAATTAGGATGCATTTTTTTTTACTTTTGTTCAATTAAAAAGCAAAATAGAATAGTAAAAGTACCGTGAGATTTAAAAACAATTTATATCTAGTTGCCTGGTTCATTAGTTTGACGTTCCTCGTTAATTGTTTAGACTTGTCAGTTTGCACTGAAAGCATTGTTAGTTTTTTAAGTTATCATGATTTCTGATTCGGAAAGTGATTTAGATTTTCCAAATACACCACCAGAAATAGCAAATCAAGCTGAGGAAACCTCTTTGGATTTATTACCAGTAAAATCTAAAAAGAGATATGAAGAAATATATGCAAAATTCATGGATTGGAGAGTTGATAATCACGTAAATTCATTTTCGGAAACTGTGCTGCTTGCGTATTTTGGATGGTTGTCAAAAAAATTAAGTCATCGACGCTATGGTCTATGTATTCGATGTTGAGAACCACTTTATCGATTAAAAATAATATCGATATCAGTAAATATCCCAAGTTACGTTCTTTTTTTAAACGAAAATCTGATGGTTTTAAAAGTCAAAAGTCTAAAAAAAATCTTCCGATGAGATACACACTTCCTTAAAGAATGCACCCGACTCCAAATACTTAATGACTGAGGTAAGTTAATCTCCACAGTTCTATAACTTATTAGTGTCATTTGAGGTGTCTGAAACAGTATGGCCACTGAGCAAATCACTTTAAAGGTTTTCAAACTCAAAAGTGGAAAATAACCGTTGCGGTAACCATCCTGTACCACTTAAATATCACTTAGAAGTCACAGTCACTTTCAAGAGAGTATGATAGTTTCGGTGACGTTTTGGTAACTTCCATAAAGCCTTCAATGTGGCAGGCACTTGATTGTGATATGTGGTGATGGTTGCCACGTTCTTGCTATCTCCATAAGTGATAACCCTCCAAATTCACCATTCCGCGCGATGACGAAAGCTAACCAAGTTTTCTCAAATTATTTTATGGTGGCTTACAAAAAGTTTGTTTACCTGTTACGTGAAACATGAATGATTTTATTCAATATGAAATGGGTTATGGTTTTCAATAGACAATTTTCCTTGATTCTGAAGTGACCGTGGATTGGTCCGTGCGATGACGAAAACTAACCTAACTTTTCTCAAATTATTTTATTGTGGCTTACAAAAAGTTCGTTTTATCTGTTACGTGAAATGTGAATGATATACATTCAATATGAAATGGGTTATGCGTTAATAGACAATTTCCCTTGATTATGTATAAAAAGGTTAATTTAAATAGATCGGATCTCTGACTTGTGCTCCTGCTTAATATTTATACTCCAATTGTTAATTCTGTGTGCATAAATGCCATCGTTTTCATTACTTGTTAATTGATAATTGTTTCTTGATAATTGTTCATTGGAGCTGCACAAATCCAGTATACTCGCTACATGTCCTTTTTTAACAATTAATGAATATCTACCCGCAATTTCGAGGTTAAAACTTTGAAGTGGCAGATTATAATAGCACGACGTCTTTGCCCCTTTCGAAGGTATAAGACCTATTGTAATTTTAAGGTTATAACTTTGAAGTGGTGAGTCATGGGCCTGCGACGTGGGTGCCACTTTCCAGTGGTGGAAAAGTTAATAATTTAGTTCCACTGGGCACTTTATGAAGGGAGGAGCTTTAGAGTGGTATATTCACACTTTTTGCCATTTTATAGATATATTCTTCAGAAGCCGCCATATTTACAGGAATACGCTGGGTCGCCTTTATTAGAGAAATGATCGAAATATTCAATAAAGATTTATTTGTCATCAGCACTGCATCAAACTTTGTAATTTGTTACGTAAGTATTTGTTTCAACTAACCAAGATTGATAAAACTATGTTTGAGGGATTTAAGTACATAATTTCAAAGGCGAGTTATTTTCAAAATTATAATGTTTTCCTTAAATAAAGTGTATTCAGATGGCGCGTGCTCACAATCGAGCTACAACACCCATATTTCATATAAAACTTTCAATCGTTTTAATTTTATCCCGATCAGAAGTATCCAAATTCAATATACTTACTAACGCGTTTGTATGTTTATATGTTAAAGTTGATCACGGGTTAGAAATGAATCAGGCAGAATGAAAGAATGAGGAACATTCATCACAAAAATATGTTGCCGAACAGAGATCGAGCTACATATCAGTCAGTTGTTTAACGTGTCTAGTGTCGGCCACTACATATCCACGTTTTTGCCAGGTGACCACAACGTGGTTGGAATGTGGCTATCTGAGATCCAGGAACGTAGATCGAAACGTAGCTGCCACCAAAAAAGTGTTCCCCATTTTGGTAGCCGCCGCGTGATAGAACCGTGAATATTACGTGGCAGTGGTTGTGGCCAAACACTCCAAAGTTTTCCAGAATCGTGGCCGCTACGTTCCGTCCACTCAAAATGCTACTTGGGTTTATTAACTACCAGAACGGAAAGTGTACTAGTCATGTGGTGGGAATAAATAAATTCAGTAAATTTCCTATGCAAATAGCTCAATATTTAAACTTGCCTGATCCCCAAAAATATACTGGGCATTGTTTGCGTAGAACTTCCGCAACGCTATTAGTGGATGCAGGAGGTGATTTACTTCAATTAAAAAAGCATGGAGGCTGGAAATCTAGTAACGTTGCGGAGGGATATGTTGATCAATCAGTTAGCAGCGAAAATCAAACACAAACCAAAATTTTACAATCTATACAAAAATACAACGCTATCCGATTACGGTGCATCTTCATCTGAAGTGACATCAGTTAACAACATAACAGATGTGGCATCGTCTACCTCAATACCTAAAAATATTTATTGTAATACTCCTATAATTTTGAATAATTGTAATTAACCAATATTTAAATCATAAGTAATGTTTAAAGAAATTCTGTTATTTTTTATTTAAAATAGAAAATATTTGTTCATTGTTCTTTTTTAGCATATTGTTATGATATAAACAGGGTTGTCGAAAAAGTATAGTGTTTCACTCGTCGAAAACATTCTATGAAGCTCGTGAACATTACCAGCCTCGGCTAGTAAACTGTTCTTTCGCTTCAAAAAATTTTACTTTCGTCACTCGTAAAACAATATACTATTTTGTTGAGTTTGAAATGTATTACAGTATCTCACAACATTATATCAGATGCTTCTAGGTATTTCGACTATAAAAATTGAGAATGCCACACAATAGTTTTTTCATTGATTTATGCATACCGTATTTGAACACATTTCCTATAATATTGGTTTCTGAGGTTCCAGTGACATTTTACGATTATGTTTGAAGGTTGTAGACGATGTGGTAACTTGATTACCATCGTTTCGGACGTCCATCGTCTTAATATATTTAAAAGGTTTTCACAACGTTTCGAATGCTTGTATCTGCAATCGTCTTCAGGTGAATACTGAAGACGATTGTAGATACAAGCATTCGAAACGTCGTGAAAACCTCTTAAATACATTAAGACGATGGACGTCCGAAACGATAGTAATCATTTTACGATTAGTTAGAAGAGTTGTTTCCTTGGACCATATTTCATTCGCAATGAATAAATATAAACAACCCTAAGTTGTCTTCAGTTCGATTGCCTCACCCTGGTGGATGTAAAGCACCGAAAGAGCATTAAACCATATTATATTCAGTAGTAGGTATAAGAGACACCAACACCGTTATGGATTCCACAAGTGTAATTTTTTTCAACGACGGACTACCAACATCTTTGAAAGTTTTGTTTTAAAAAACGGTAACTAACAAATATTTGTATTGATCCGTGGAAGATTACGCCACCGAGTTTACGTCGTGATACATATATGTAGGTAATAGGAATTTTGATATTTGGGAGTGTTTAACTAACCCCTTGGGAACCATCAGTATTTATTTTTATTTATTTATTTATTTCCAAAAATACATCCAACAGGCCCAAGAGCCCATTAATAGGTGTACAAAATTATTAATAGGTGATAAGAGTAGTCTTATACTAAGCTAATTAATACTAAGTGACTGAGAGCGTAATGTATAATTATCAATTAGGAAGTATGCTGAGAATATCACGCTTGAATTGTGCAAATGACAAAAAGAAAATATCTACATTGGGTGAATTGTTAACGCTCCTAGACATTGTTGATAAAGGTGAGTTGAAGTTATGCACAGTGTTAGGTACGGGTAAGTAAAATGTGTTACATGAGCGAGATGAGAAACGAGGTACATTGAACATCATTTGTGACAATAAAGTTGGACAATCTATTTGATTGTGTATTAATTTGTAAATAAAGCACATGTCTCTCATTTCGCGATATTTTCTTAGTGATATCAAATTAAACTCCTGTAGCAAGAGGTCATAATTATAGCCTCTAGCGGGATAAATACCATGTTTTTTATAATAAGCATATTTCAAGAATTTCTTCTGAACGTTCTCAATAGCCATAATGTATTTGGAAGGATTCCAAACAACACTGCAGTACTCAAGTTTGCTTCTGACCATAGATAAGTAGATGTTTTTCAATGAATCAAACGACTTGAAATCTTTACAGTTGCGTATAAGAAAACCTAAATTTTTTATCGATTTAGAAATTATATGTTCAATATGATTTGAGAAAGTCAGTTTTTGATCAAAAATAACTCCTAAGTCCTTTGATTCAGTGATACGCAATAGAGTTTTACCATCAAGTTCATAATTAAATGTGAGTGGAACTAGTTT
This sequence comes from Gonioctena quinquepunctata, assembly GCA_018342105.1. Lineage (NCBI taxonomy): Eukaryota > Metazoa > Arthropoda > Insecta > Coleoptera > Chrysomelidae > Gonioctena > Gonioctena quinquepunctata. The sequence goes on from JAFIRS010000344.1 coordinate 192,876, forward strand.
TCGAGTGAAAGTCATAACTTTACATTTTTTGGTATTCAAGTGGAGTTTATTCTGAATGCACCAGTTACTCAGAGAATTCAAATCTTCCTGAAGTACAATGTAATCCGTTTCTGTCCTTTATTTCTCTATAAATCTTCATATCATCAGCAAATAATAGCTTGTTAGAATGAATATGATCAGTGATATCATTGATGAATATCAGGAATAATAAGGGACCAAGATTTGACCCTGAGGAACACCGGATGAGGCTGTAAAGCAGGAGGATTTTATTCCATCACACTCAACAAAGAGTTTCCGTTCTGTTAGGTATGAATTGAGCAGCAACTGAATATTAGTAGATATACCAAAGCTTAGCAACTTCTTGAGTAGTTGAGGGTGAGACACGCGATCAAAAGCTTTACTGAAGTCAGTAAAGATTACATCCACCTGGTTCCTCTGGTCAAGTGAATCAGAAACGAATTGTGAAAAAATACAGAGGTTAGATGCAGTGTTTCTAGCTTTGACAAACCCATGCTGAAAGTTGTACAGAGAAGAACTGACATGATTGTATATAAGTTCAGATAGTATAATCTCGAATATTTTTGAGAAAACTGATATAATGACTATTGGTCTATAATTTTCAACATGAGTAATATTGCCGGATTTAAATACAGGACATACTCTGGACAATTTCCAAATCTTTGGATAATAGTTTTTTTGTAAGGCAAGATTGAGAATGATATATAGAGATCAGCCAGAAGGTTAATGTGATTTTTGACTATTTTAACAGGGATCCCATCGGGACCACAAGTGAGTTTATTTTTGAGTTTTTTTGCGGCATTATTGATTTGTTCCTTGGTGATGGTTGAAAGGTTCAAGAAATGGTGACTTGGCATCATTGTCAGATCAGATAGGTAGTCGCTTAAGTCTACGTTATTACCATCATCTTGGCTATACACACTACTAAAGTTCGCTGCAAAACCGTTGACTATTGAGAGAGGTGAAGAAAGTATGTTATTGTTATGAATCATTTCTCCTGGGATGCGAGATTTGTTTTTCTTTGAGTTGATATAGTTCCAAAACCCACGAGGGTTATGTTTGAGCATTTCTTCAGATCTCTCGATGTATAACTTATAGTCAGTTGCTATACTCAATTTGATCAATTTTCTGACGTTTTTGACTCGCTGTAAATAAGAAAGGTATTTGGTTTTTTTGTACATTTTCAGATAATGATTTTTTGATTTGATTTTATTTATAGTACATTTGCCAAACCACGCAGGGAACCTACGTGATCTACATTTGAGCAGAGGAGCACATTTGGACATAATGTTGTGCAAAGAGTCATTAAGTATTGTGAGTAGGAGATTTAAGCCGGTTCTGGCTCTCCCCCCACCACTATGACGTCACGTGTGACCTTGAATGGTTGCAGGTGTGCAATGTGTGTGTGTTTGACCTTGAGATTTGTCATTGAGTTTTGACATGGGGTTTTCGTCGACTTTGAGATTCGACTTCAGTTTTGACCTTGAGTTTGACCTTGAGATTCATAACATTAAGTTTTGACTTTGAGATTTGACCTTGAGTTTTGATGTTGGGATTGTTTCGGCAACCTTAAGATTTGATCTCGATGTTTGTTTGACCTTGACTAAAGTTGTGGTGTAGGCATACATATTCTGTGTAGTCATGACCTTCATGAATCCTTGTACTCCAAGCGAGGAGGGCATTCATCCTGTGAGAGAGGTAGGAGGAACTGCGAGTATTGATGAATGTGCTGATGTTCAAGCGCGCACTGACCTTCACACTCCCATCTACTGGAAATGGGGTGGGATGTCTCTTATAAAATGTGTGGAGTCGTTGATGGGAAATCAGATGTTAGATAATATCATCAGAGTGAATACAGAGTACGAGAAGTTTCTCAATTGAGTGAGTGTTTTTTTTATAAGGTGAAATAATCTATATTTTTTTCATACAGTCTTACTATGTCTTTTCTTCCAAAAGTTGTAGATTTGAAGAGAATCAATTCTTCAATAATTGAAAAGAGGGTGGGAGCTTTTGAACAAAGACCAATATCATCATTACCCATCGGTAAAGCTTTCAACATACTTGGTATGATGATTTGTATAACCCGATATGGGAGATCTATTCTAATGACATTACGTGATGATAATGATACTTTATTCAAATCATGGTTGTCAAAAAGTATTTCGGATGAATTCAATGCGGACGATGTCAGTTGCATAAATGCTTCAGATTTCAAATATACAATAACATATTTGGGTCAGAGTCCACAAGTAGCAGGAGTTTGAGAACTCGACCTCTAGTAGAATTCAACTACATTAAATGATAATATTGTTTATATGTTAATAGTTAGGATATAGTGATTTTATGTTGAATATAGATATTTCTCCATTAAAAAATAACATTCAGTGTAGAAGTACTATATTTGGAGCATCACATTTTTCTCATGTAAGTAAAATTATTTGAATGTCAATGGAATATATTAACAATTTTTTTCGTTTCAGTTTTCAATATGTGGATGCATTACTGAGTCAATGTTGACGGAAGCCATGGACATCAATACAGCCATCGATAGATTGAACTCCTACTTGAACCCTGTAAGTCAAGATGTCCTCCATGCTACAGTCTATGATTTGAAGGTTTGCTTCAATGAAGATGAAATCCAAAGATGTGCACATTTATCCGAGAAGTACGTCAAGGGTACAATACTTTGTGAGGAATTCAGCCAGGAGCCTTAAACTTGCAAAATTCTGTGAAGAAATGATCAAATTGATCTGGAAGGATTTCTCCACACCCTTTACCATTCCTACCTGATGACATCATCGAGAAATATCAACTATATGATGAATATGATGATGAATATGATCATGTAGATATTTGATATGAAATAAAACATATATTTACAAAATCTTGTTTATTTATTTTTCCATTACACATAAACATTATTGATATACTTAAAAATATTCAGATATAGTACAAAAAACAAAATATTGAACATTTCAAAGTGAATTACGAACAGGAGCCATCCAATGCATTGTAAGTCAAGAAGGTATCGTGTATAATGAGTGCATAGACTTTGGTGTTGGCTGGAAATTTATTTTTCTTGTTTCGAACTCCAGCTTGATATCCACTGTAGATGATTTTGTAGCATTCGGTTGATGTAAACAATCAATGATGAACAGGGATTCTGTTGAAATGCTTCAAGGTCCATAAGAGGTTCACTCATATCTTTGTCATAATAACTACGTTGAAAGTCCCATATGCATAGTAAGCTGAAGAGAATAGTTTTTATCAAAGTCCAGGTTCCAACGCTCATATGGGTAGACTTCAGAGTTCAAATACACTCGGATGTTATTAATGTCAGCATTTATGAATTTTGTCACATCCAGTGCTCTGTTATAGACTGCAGTGGTACTTTGAAAACCAATAATAATGAAGCGAAGTAATTCCAAAGTTTTCATTTTATTCTTTTGAATTCAGACCACTCTTATTTATTCTACTGAATAATTTGAGCTTCTGCTTGTCATCGGGCACAACATGTTTTATTTTCCATTCAATCTTTGTAATTTCCAAAGAGGCATCAACGTCTCCAATATATGAATTCTTGAATGAACGAGCTATAATCAAAATCAGTTCTTGTTTTGCATTAAGAATGCTCTTCTTATAATCCTCGGCAAAACCCATCAAATATTTGAGAGGAAGTTTTCCACTGAATAAATGACTGGGTGCATCAATGATGTGTTGTTTTGTGTCGGAAAGTCCCCATCCAGTTGTCAAAAGCATGTGAGAGTGTGATTGACCAAATGAAACCATATTCTTCATTGTGGATGTTATGCCTGGTTTTCGAACAACGGCAACTTGCTCACCACCCATTTCATAGCGGATCTCATCGAAGAGGAATGCCAAAGCATTGTTGGAAAGATAGCATACTTTGTTCACTTCTTTTGGAATGAATTTTCCTCAATGTAAAATGAAACTGTCGGCAATGTCCAGTATTACATCTTGATTGTTGATTGCAATTCGATTTCATCTGAATTTTGAACAATGGTGATCCATACGGCTTATAGGTATGCTCGTGCAGACTTATGAGAGAATGATCGACCACTGGTTCATTGAAAATATTCAACTTGTCACTGTTTGCTTCGAGTACCATTTTATTGTCGAATTCGAGTCCAATCGATTTTAGAAAATTAAGATCTTTCGCTGACAATGTATGTCTTTGTCGTTCAGCATACACTTGTGGAATGACCTTCTTCCTGGCAAAGCTTTTCTTTTGACGATATTTGATGAATCACGATCTTTGTTTGTGAAAATATTTCGTATTCACTGTTTTGTCGTTTGTTGTAGCAAAAACCCATTACATTCGTTATTGTAATTTCTTCAATTCCAATATGACAACTATTTCTTCCACACTACCGAAATCAATGAGATTATTTCGATGATCCAATATGCGCAGAGTAATGTTGTCGATGAACTGACGTCCTTCCGGACTGATGGGCATATAAATAATGTTGTTTGGCTCTTTTGTTATATTATAACCCGGCTCAACATCAACGTCAAATGAAAAAAGAATATGATTCTCTTCGTCATTTATGTATGATCCTGAAATGATATTGCAATCCAATCGAATGAGTCTCACGGGTACAATATTCACAGGAGATGTAGATTCATGCATGCGATTTGCACTGAATTCTTTCTTCTCGAATCCCAACAGGGATGCTATTGAGTTTTCATGTTTCAGGTTCACCACATACTTTGATTGCATCATACATTTGAATGTATTATTGTTTGCTCGGAGGCTGAACAATTCATCCAATGTGGTGTCATCATGTTTCGCGCCATGAAATACATGGAATTCAAGTTCTCTTTGGGATAACAGCATTTATTTCTTCTATCTCATATGCGCCACTTGGTATTTTTATAACACGTTTAGAACTGACTGTGGCGGCTTTATTTGCGGGAATGAAGAAAGTGATCAAGTTGTTTGTTTCCGTGACATTGTGGATTGTGTTGCATCCATAGAATCCCAAAAGCCCCAATCCATAACGGCTATTCTTATCCAGCTCAATGGGTGGGTAGAAGTCTGCACTCAAGACACTGGTTCCAACAGCTTGTAGCTCGAACTTTCGTGACATGACTGATTGCATTCATATGATAACAAATCATTTTATTGTTGTTCACAACACATGCGAAATAATTTTCTTCGTTTCCTCGGCGGCATTGTGTGTCCCAATTCAACTTGATTGTTATTGGCGCCAATATTACAATCATCGATGGTGCAATAACAACAAAATAGTTTTCGAGGTATGGGTCCATCATTCACATCACTGGAATTTGATGTTCCAACACTTGCATTGTCCATATGATGCTTCATAGCAATATTTATATTTTAAAATATCAATATCCTTCCTGAAGGTGTTTGGGAAGTATTTCCCAAACCGATGCAATTTCATTAGCTGCACAAGTAATCATGACCTCTTTGGGCATATCCGCAAGTTGACCTTTACTCATTTTTTTCAAGCTGCGTAATCTTGAATATGCGATGAGGGAATGCCCCATTCTCTTAATAGCCTCTCGATCCATTTCTGGCGTGAAATCCATTTTAGCTTTTTCGGGTGATTGGAAGAGAGAGAAACTTCAAGCATAAGTGTCCACACACAACTGTATTGTATTTCTGCTCACGTTCATAATTATACATAATTTTTTCGACTGCATGCGTACCTTTCCGGAAGTAATGGACCAACTCCACTGGTGGGGTAAATCTCCAAAACTGTCGAAATATGTTGCAACTCTTCCATCTTTCCTGTATGCCACCCAATGTGTTCCTCGACCGCTGAATCCATCCAAATTGATGATGGCTGTTTCATGATTACGTGGTCCTGAGGTTGGCAAATTATCACGCATGAACACACCACGAAAGTGTGGAATTTTCAATTGTGTGGCATAATATGTAAGATCTATATCTGTGAGAGGTTTAAGAGGTAGGGCATCAATTAGTTTTTTGATGTATAGGGTTTGAGATAGATACCGAGGCCTTTGCGATATGGTTTCAAGAATAAACCACTACCCTTTTTTCCTAAAGCTATCGCCTCCATCTTTCTGTTATGATGTTTTACCTCTTTCAGATCATTTCTGCTCGCACTTGCCGAATTTATAGCTCTGCTTATACCTGCAGCAGCACCAGCCAAACTACCCAATGCAGATAATCCGGCAAAAATTGGTATCAATGGTAAAATTCCACCAACTTTAGGAATAGGTATTATGCGAGGTGTGCGAATTTTTTCTTCCGCCTGCTGCCTTCAAATATTTACGTGCTGCTTTCAATGCCATTGTTGTGGCCATCTTTCTGTTGTTTGTCACGAATTGATTACCTCCAGCTTTATGTAATTCATCCCGAACTTTTCGTACAATTCCTGCTCCGAATGCTACTTTTCTGATTTTATTTCGCCCATTTTTCTTCAATGATTTATTTTTTCTCCTTCTGCTTGACATTGTTCACATCACAACCCATACGCGAAACGCCTTTTAGCATTCATTATGTTGGTGACAAGTAGAGCGGCTGCGCTCTCACGAATGCTTGCTCCTTCGATTTGACCCTATCCCAAGCACTGTATTCAAGTTGTTTGTCTGTTTATGTCTAGCTTCAATATCGTCGAGATTCTCCGAGTATTGAATGTCGTGGTTTTACAGGCCCTATCTAATTTATTGATGCCTGATCGTTGCGTGCCAATCGTTTTTGTAATTTAGTTCCGGGTCCACAATATTGATATCCTCCAGGTAAATGCAATTCAAACGGCAATTTATTTATTAAAGAATTTACAAATCCTCGACCTTTTTTTTTATTATTCGATCTGTTGTTTTTACGTCTGCTCCGTGTGGTGGTAGACATTTAAATGAAACATATCTCACACATCTTGCTTTAATAAGTGTCGAACCGTCAAACAATGCGCATTGTCAAGCAAAAAGAAGAGTTTGCAGTAGATAATTTGGATGCGAAAATCGGGACTGGATTAAATGGGACGAACTCATTGAGACATGGCCCACTACTTCCATCATCTGTTCGCTCGCTAATCATCGGTCCGTCAAATTGTGGAAAGACAAATGCCATGATATCTCTACTGACACATCCACAAGGATTGCGATTTGCAAATGTTTATCTCTATTCAAAGTCATTGAATCAACCGAAATATGAATACTTGCACAATGTGTTAGCGCCAATAAAAGGATTGGGCTTTTTCACATTCAGTAATAATGCAGACATTGTGCAACCCTCTGATGCCAAACCAAATTCAGTTTTCATTTTGATGATGTGATTTGTGAAAAGCAGGATATTATCCGATCATATTTCTGTATGGGACGCCACAAAGATGTTGATTGCTTCTATCTTGCACAGACCTATTCACGAGTTCCCAAACAGTTGGTTCGTGATAATACCAACTTCATCATCATATTCAAGCAAGATGAAACGAATTTACATCACATTTTTTCCGATCATGTCTCACCTGATGTAACATTCAAAGAATTTCAAATGATGTGTACGAAATGTTGGAACGATGAATATGGATTCCTAGTCATCGATAAAGATAGAAAGTTACAGGATGGACGATATCGCAAAGGATTCGACAACTTCATATATCCTTGATATGTCAATTTAAAAATACTCAAACGTTCATTGAACTTCAGTGAGATCACTTCAATATAAGTGGTGGTGTGTCAAGAATTGGAAATAATGAACATTTCGAGAGATGAATGTGCAGAAGCTGAAATGGTTACGAAACGTCAACTAGTTGAAGCGACGGAGGCTGCACGACAAAAATTTTGTCTATCAAAAGTGGAAATATGGAGGACAAGATAGCACTTGAAAAATTGTATGATCCTATAACAAAACCACTCAATGTACTTTCTTCTGCAGCTACTGTGAAACCACCTACATCTTTCATAAACCGCTCCATCCCAATGAGCACTCCAATTGGAAAACGACATTCTTTCAGTAGTGATGTATCATTGTCAGACATTGAGAATGAAACCATCAAAGATGGAAGAATGGCAGCAACTACATTATTCGAAACACCCTCTTCATCGTCAAGGGGTTAAACAAATGTGGAATCGTCCAGTGTTGATAATATTAAGAAATTGGGGGAACACGTGAAAAATCTTTGAGTGGACACAATGCATATGATACAAATTATGGTATACGAGTAGAACCTTCAACAAAAAAATTAATCATGGGAAATCTAGAAGTACGCTTTGGTGGTGGCAACATTTCCTTTGGGATGGGGCAATACAAGTACGTCAATTTCCTGGCAGTTCAGATTTATATAACTTGATATTCCTCAAGGAACCTCCTGCTGTAGATGATGGGAGAATACAACACACTTATGTTGAAATACTGGATCTAACAAAAGCATTGTACAAGAAGAATCAGGTGCAAAATGGAATAAAATATAGAAAATCTAAGAAATATCAAGGGATCATAAGACCGCTATTGAAATCAGTCAATGATATAAGTAGTGGTAAAGGGATGAAACGAATGAAATTGCAGAAAGTGTTTACATCAAAACACAAAACTATGTATATTGGAATAAGCCTAAAGAATTAGTGGATCGTTTACGATTGCTCATTGATCGAAAGCGTCTGGACACACAGGTCATGATAATGAGATAATATCGATAATAGAAGAGCTCCGCGAAGAAGGCATTATATATTGATTGATGCAGCTATGTGAAGCATCAGTATGGCTAGTAATGTCAAACGACAAGTTGTTGATGAGTTACACAAGCCGGCTCGTCGTAACTTCCAGAGAAGATCTACCGTCGTTAAAGGACTAGGAGATTTATGGCAAATTGATCTCGCTGAATTTCAACCTTATGCCAAAATTAATAAAGCTAATCGTTATATTTTGGTGGTTATCGATTGTTATTCCAAATATCTATGGACAAAGCCAGTCAAGGCAAAGACTGGGATAGCAGTAACTAATGCTATGAAAATGATATTAAAAGACGCCACGTATTCTCCAAAACACATACAAAGCGATCACGGAAAGAATTTTACAATAGACATTTTTCATCATTGATGGAGCGAAAAAAATCAAACATTATTCGACATTTAGCACTATGAAGGCAGCCATAGCAGAGAGAGCAATTCGAACGATAAAACCTGATCTACAAAGAGTTTTCAGTAAACGGAAATCACAAATGGTTAGATATCCTTCCAATTATAACGAAGAAATATAACAATAAAGTACATCGTACAATAGGTATGAGACCGATTGATGTGACAAACAATACAAAGCTCAAAAATAATTACCAAGAAGTATAAGAGAAAAAAAATTAAAAAAATCAAGCCAAAATATCGAGTGAATGATATAATGAGAATTTCCAAATTTAAGCAACACTTTGACAAGGGTTATGAACCCAATTTCACCACGGAATTATTTAAAATTGTAAAAGTCAACAGTACATATCCTCCGACTTACATTCTTGAAGATATGGAGAAGAATCCCATTCAAGGTTCCTTTTATGAGCCAGAATTACAGAAAACAAGAAATCCTGATGTATACCTCATCGAAAAGATATTGAAGAGAAAAGAAAATGAAGTTTATATAAAATGGCTTGGTTTTCCAAATGAAAAAAATTTTGGATTGATAAAATGCAATTGTTTAGCATTCAATATTTCTATTTGATTGAAATAAAAAGTATATAGTAAACTATGTTTTATTATCCTCTCGATCATATAAAAAATATTTCATATAAAAAATACATATACACATACATCAATGAAACAAATGAGCAGTCTAATCAGTATCACTTCCCAAATGTTTGTCCAGTTCTTTGCGCCAGTCGTTGTAAATGGTTGTCATTTCATCATATAAATGACTGGCTTTCCGCACATCCATTTCAAGCTTCCTTCGAAGACTGCTATTAGTGTGACGATCTGCCTGTTCTTTGAGCTTGATGGCATCAGATTGATTGCGCAACTTCACTATTTCTGCCTCCATTGTAGCAATAGTCTCATCCATTTTTTGCGCCGCTTCCAACTCTCCATCCAGATCCTTATCCTCTTGCTCCAATTTGGTGATGGCATCATTACCATTGATCAAGTCACGCTTCGCATTTCTTTTGACCATACATTTGCAATGACGTCAACAAAGCAAGGGAAATCTTTGGTGTTCGATGACACACTTTTTTTGGATTTTCCTTGGCTGATGATGTGCACGCCACTGAGTCGTTCAGAGAAGACTTCGATGTTGTGGGAAGATCAATGGGAGCTCTCCTCTTCCGCTTGGTTGGTCCGACAACTTGAACATCTTCTAGAATGTGGATCACAGGTGGAGAGATGGGCGGCAATAATTGGGAAAATGATATATCTGCTGAAATATCTGCTAATTGACTTCGAGGCACCTCCGTTGCATCCATCAAAATATATTGGTCCATATTGAAGTCCAAGTCTACGTCTTTCGATACTGCTCCATCACCACAATCAGCAAGTAATTTAGCCAAAATGCTGCTGTCATCGGAATTCATGACAATTAATTCGTAAATGGAACTTGTAGTGACGAAAACAACTGATTTTTGCACACAAAACTTGAGTTAAGGAGTGAAGAAAACAATTGATGTTGATGTAGAAACTCTGCACTTTATATATATAAATTCATCTCCTCTCTATTCGCGCATGCCTAGTAAATCGGACTCTTCTGCGTCGTCGCCTCCATCTGATTCTTATGATTTGAAAGTTACATGTGTAGCTGACTCAAAACCAAGGTCATCAGTGGAGATGTCTCTTGTTGATATAGTTGTAATATTCCCATTCGTACTTTGTGAGCTGAATGATCAACACAGTGAACAATATGAAGAGGGTGACTTTAATGAAAATATGAACACCATTCACTATATAGTAGCATGGAATTTTGCTCACAGACATGCAAGAAATGTGTATTGGGAATATGTAGCAATTGATCGAATGAGATTCCAGAGGAGAATACGTGAATCTGCAAACATAATTGATCAAATATTGAAGTTACACATAGACAAAATATAAAAAGTCAAAGATTTTATGGATTGAATAATGCTTGAATGATAGACGGATGATCATTATGATATAATGGAATTAAAAAATTGTAATGAAATATTGATATTGCCCCAGCTGCAGCAATATCACGTGCACATCAATCACATAATGATATGTAGCCACTTTATCCATTTCATCACAAATAAAAAACATTATTAATTGCTTCATCATTACCGCCTAATTGTTTCACTACTTCTCCATCTCACCGATTTCGTCGTTCACAAGTACTTAGTCACAATACTATAATAGAACCACAAATTAATTTATAGTATTTTATATGTATCATTGCTAATAAACTCATATACGTTATCATGTTTCATTAAAAAGTGTTCACTATACCAATGTACATAATCAAAGATTTATCAGCATTATAAAACATATAATTCTTCCGTTGTAATGTGAATGAAGCATTATTAACTAAACACAAGCATAGAACGTTGAAAAGCTAATTTCGCACACTTTAGCTCATATTATATTAGATTATGTAGCATATGGATTATACATGTATATAGTGTCCGAAAAAACATACAAAATATTTTCTAGAACACTTAATTACAACACAATTCTGTTGCAACTTCCATTAGAGAGATGTCGCAGGCATTCACTTTTTGCAGAAGTGACAAACCAGTTGCCTAACTAATACATATACCAAAATTGTACTTTATGGGCCGAATAAAAATTTTATAATGTCAGGAGTTCCGTGGTCGAGCGTGTAAACGCTTAGGACTCCCCTGAGTTGGAATTTACTAAATATCCCATATCCCTGCGGAAGGGTGGGTGGGTGTCAGAGAAATGGGATATTTATTAAGTTCCAAATCGGGGCAAATTTTTTGGTCGTGCTCCAATTATTTTAATCACATTAATCACGTAGAAATAGCCAATCTAGCAAAATTGACAGTTTTATTGGAGAACCGAGTTCGAGCCCCGCAGAAACCAAAATATTTTTTTATTTCAATTTCAATTGAATAATCATTATAATTGAATATAACTCCAAATTATTCGTTGTTGTTATTGATTCCTTATTGGCAGCCATTTTTTGGTTATGAACGATAATACCTACATAATTTTTTTTTGAATAATAATAATAATATAAGTTTATTCACAAAATGTTATTATTACAGAATAAACACAAAAATGAAAAATATTTAAAATACTGAAAATTCCTATGAGTATTTGTGACTGAATGTTGGGAAAAACTGAACTGAACATTCCTGGGAGTATTTGTGACAGTGAATGTTGGGAAACATCATTGAAAAAAAAGGTTTGATATAGAAAAAGCAAGTTAGTATACATCTCAATACTCCCTTTTTTTTATTTATCAATATCGTAGTTGATAAATATATTTTAAATATGCTTTCTACAAATCTTTCGTTTTTGAATAGCAAAAGCTAATGAGATCACCAAGTTAGTATACAACTCAAAATACTTCATAGCAATCTACGTCTAGTGTGTGTTCTATTCAATGCTTTCTACAAATCTTTCGTTTTTGAATAGCAAAAGCTAATGAGATCACCAAGTTAGTATACAACTCAAAATACTTCATAGCAATCTACGTCTAGTGTGTGTTCTATTCAACGTTGTGTAATCACTGAGTCGCAATCTTTATTACAAGCTAGAATAACGACTGTAGGTTTCATATCAAATATAACAATGTATCTTTCCAACTGTGCTGAGATAATCATTGAGCACTACGATAACAAGCAATCTTTCTCAATTCAATTTTTATTATTACAAGCTATAACAAACAATAAAAATTGTGATGTAATGATATTTCAATGACAAGTATAAGCGATGTGAAATATTCATTGATTTATAATAGTGTCAATTCAATTTTTATCACACTTCGATATGATAGTTTAAGTAGACATTTGTCTGTTCTTTCACTCTCGATGGTTAATTTAAGTGTCTTCTATTCAACGTTGTGTAATCACTGAGTCGCAATCTTTATTACAAGCTAGAATAACGACTGTAGGTTTCATATCAAATATAACAATGTATCTTTCCAACTGTGCTGAGATAATCATTGAGCACTACGATAACAAGCAATCTTTCTCTAATTCAACTTTTTTATTATTACAATGCTATAACAACAAAACATCTTTTTTTTTGAATAGCAAAAAAGCTTCCCTCATATTTATTATATAACTTCGATTGAATTCCTTTTAGCCAAGTAATAAGGATCAAGAAAAAGTAAAATTGGATCTTTGAATCGGAAAACCTGTCCAAAGTCTAAAAGTATTTTTTGTGACCCAGTCTATTGCTGAACGACACATAATCATACATCATAGACGTTTGCTTGCGGTGCATAATGCATAACATTGTTCATTGATGGAATGTTTCGAGGTTAATATTCTCAAAATTACTGTTTAGCTGGCGGTGTGCCCCTGGTTCTTTTTGTGGCATTAACATCTCGCTTGGTTTCTAGTGTGTTGAATCCGAGTTCAAAAGTATTGATATTGCTGAACTACACATCTCGACAATGGTTCTGTTTTGTAGTTTTTTTAGACATCCAAAATATTATCATAATGACCATCTACCTGCTGCCAATTCTTGATAATACTACGTATCCTCTAGTTGCATTTCTATTTAACTGAGGGAATATCCTTAGTTCCTTCAATACTGACAAAGCATTCAGTATATCAACTCAATCTGATATTTGCGAAGGGAATTCATTTGTTGTACATTTATTGACAGTTTTACTCCTTGCTAACGGGGCATTTGGCCAGCTCACCTGGGGTTGATTGCTTGTGTGGATTTATTGTAGTCTGCGTTCGCTGTGACAAATTATAAACATCACAATTGAGTATGAAAGTGAGGACTATCAATCCATGGCAGATCATATTATTTGCCAACTATTGAATTTTTAAATATAAAACAAATTTCTATATTTCATTTAGTTATTCGAAATGAATGTTTGCAATTTATAATGTTATTATTAACTCACACATAACTCTTGGATATACTATACATAGTGTATATACGAATATTCAAATATTGATATCAAATACATCAAAAATGAATGGAGTATTGGACCATTGCTCCAACCTCGCAATAGTATGTGTCTGCCAAGCCATAATACACATAATTCTGGAGGAATGGACTGTGGTATTTATGCAGTGGGGAGTTAGCCCTCCCACTTAGAAAGTTGTTTGTTGCCGAGGGCGCTGACGTTCTCACCTCAGCGCGTAGAGGACGCTTATCCCCACTCCTATAGTTGCATTTCTATTTAACTGAAGGCATTTCAATGGTTTCTTCACTACTGATATCAAAATAATTTATATGAGAATAGAACAATAAATTGAAATATACAAGTTATTTATTATAAAATTACATTTCTAACTAAGAATAAAACTCATTCATATTATAAATTATATTTAAAAATAGATACAAACATGTTTTTTACATAATCTATTTTACATATATTCAATATATTCATATCGTGAAGGTCTCCAAGTGAGCGGTACATGTACTTTTCTTCTTCTGCTCAAGTTCATCAATCCTTTTACATATATTGTCATATTTTCCTTCGAGTGTTGTCTGCACTTGAATGATTTGTCTTTGAAGCACTTTCAACACATCCTCAGATATATCTTTAAACAATTCTTTGACAAATGAACGAGTTACACAGTCTTGGTCTTCCATTGGTTGCCCAATATTCTTCAATCTTTTTCCTTGCATGTCATACTGCCCATCCGATGTGAGCTTGAAGTTAATGCCTGCAGGCCTACGTGAGACTGGTGCATTATTACATTTTCGTTTGCGACCGAATTTGTCTATGACATTGCTCATCCTTCCACATATAATGACAAACCTATACTGATCAATCGAATCAGGGTTTCCATATATATGACGAATAAGAATGAATTTTCCAATTTAGCTATGATATATATAACGTTTGAATGTTGTGAATTATTAGTTCATTTCTGCATTTAATAATGTGATTAGAAGGTCCAATCTACCTCATGATTTGTATTGTATTCTTGGCAAGTGTATCAATCATATTCTTACACAATCGAATATTTTCGTTGGGATCACATTGATAGAACTCTATATCTTTATGCCCCCAAGGTAGTGTCTGTGTTGTGTTAGGAATGATGAATTACTTAGCGGCAAACATCTATCAGAATACTGTTTTTTTCACTCTCCTCATTCATTCAAAATATAAAAATTACTTGATAGTCTACATCAAAAGTTTCTCAATAACACTATATCATCCATGTTTCAAAAAAGCATAAATTTTTACATGCACATTTTGTGTTAGCGCATTGTACAATCCAATTAAAAATCGGTTTTGATTCCCATTCCAATTAATTTTGATGATATTAATAAACAACGTACCTATTTTCAGTGAAAATCATAATCACATTGGTACACATTTTATAACGAATAATCTGAAAGATTTTGATTCTACCATATCAGTCGTTGGTATACATTTCAATTCTCATTCATACATGTAGGGACTGCAAACCATAATGGAAATAAATCAGCTTTGGATACTAGTCGTATCCACCGAATGCATAAATGCTCACCAATATCAATTACGGAAAAATTATCAAAATGCAGCGGATTATAGCTATGAGTAGTCTGCATTGCAAGTTGCATATCATTCATTCATGAGTTGTATGTAGTCATTCAACTCTGATAGAAGTGTGCGACATGGATGAATGATATGCAACTTACAATGCAGCCGGTTGCATTGTAAGTTGCATATCATTCATTCATGAGTTGTATGTAGTCATTCAACTCTGATAGAAGTGTGCGACATGGATGAATGATATGCAACTTACAATGCAGACTACTCATAGCTATAATCCGCTGCATTTTGACAGAAGAGTATATTGGTTGCATTATGAGTGTTAGATGGCGAGACATGCACATAATTGACTCCGACCATACCAATATTATCAAATACGCACAACCAACCTAAGGGGTTGCAATGTCTGACCACTGTCTAGTGTGGGCCTCATGCCTGGTTGCCATATTCATCAATTCAATGGATTGAGCGGGTATTCTTCGTAATGAGGAATTTCAGTGGTATGCACCATTTATTGGTGCCTAAACTACACTGCTAAAATCATTTTGTTGAGTGATGAGTTTAAAAAATAAATCAATTTTATTTTAGGTTTTTTTATTTTTCAGGAGGAGTCTCGCGAGCATGTGGATAAGCTGGCTAATTATTTTGTCCAATTCCATAGTGCTCTCTCGAAATAAAAAATAATAGGGATATGAGTGAAGTAATATTATATATAACAATGACTTCTTTCGATACATAAAGTCTATAGTTTTCGTCACGTTGTTTCTTTAAATACTCAACCACAATCTCACATGAATTAAATAAATAAAAATAATCAGCACCTTTTTTTTATCTCGAACTTTGTAAGCTAGTCCAGTGGTAGCGTGGCAAACAAATGAATAAGAAGCAAGAAAAATCCAAATAATTGGGGGTTGTGGGGCAAACGTACGGTAAACAACCTTTATATTGGAGTTCAGGTAGATGCTGCTTTGAGATGCGTACGCATATAAGTAATTTATTTGAATATTTATGAAATGAGTGAGTATATGTCGAAGTAATATCGAAGTAATACCACTTATACAGCTAACCAACAACTCGGATTTGTATCAAGGCCAGCACTCACATTTCGTGGTGTCCAACGTTATTAAGACATGTAGGTAGGTGACGACAATACCAAATTATCTTATAACATGCACATAGAGAACGATGACAGCGGTCTCCAGTTGCTCTGGTGTGTTTGTGTGTGTGGTGTGTGTTTGTGTGTGTGTGTGTGTGTATGTGTGTGTGGTGTGACTGGTGCACATCTTCTGGAAGTAACTCGATCAAGCAAACATTTGAAGTGTATCTGAAGGCAATCACATTCCGTTTTTAAACACAACTAGAATTTTGTTTTGCTTATATCAATCAATATCCGAAAAAGTGAATTCAGTTGAGAATGGGGATCATTTGAGAATTCAAATTTATATGTATGAATGAACCCCAATCCACTCCAGAATCTACATAGTTATAACATTTGAGATGCATCTGAAGGTCATCACATTTAATTCCTAAACTGATATGAATCGTGAAATACACAACTAGAATTTTCCGAGCAGGTGAGAGTGAGCATTCGAGAATTCAGATTTATGAAGGTCAGCAAGTCAACATTTACGCAATCCCATATAACAAAGCCACTCTCAGGATTGTAAACTTGAACTGTATCTGAAGGTCATATTACATTCCGTTTGTTTACTAATATTATGAGAGAAATACGCAACTAAAATTTTTCCGAGCAGGGTGACAGTGAACATTTGGAAGGTCAACAAGTCAACATGTACACAATCCCATATACCAAAGCCACTCTCAGGATTGTAAGACTTGAAGTGTATCTGAAGGTCATATCACATTCCGTTTGTTTACTAATATGATGAGAGAAATACGCAACTAGAATTTTTCCGAGCAGGGCGAGAGTGAACATTTGAGAATTCAGATTTATGAAGGTCAAGCCACTCTCAGGATTGTAAGACTTGAAGTGTATCTGAAGGTCATATCACATTCCGTTTGTTTACTAATATGATGAGAGAAATACGCAACTAGAATTTTTCCGAGCAGGGCGAGAGGAACATTTGAGAATTCAGATTTATGAAGGTCAACAAGTCAACATGTACACAATTCCCATATACCAAAGCCACTCTCAGGATTGTAAGACTTGAAGTGTATCTGAAGGTCATATCACATTCCGTTTGTTTACTAATATGATGAGAGAAATACGCAACTAGAATTTTTTCCGAGCAGGGTGAGCTTTCGAAAATTCAGATTTATGAAGGTTAGCAAGCCAACATGTATGCAATCCCATATACCAAAGCCACTTCAGGATTGTAAGACTTGAAGTGTATCTGAAGGTCAACAAGAAACATGTACGCAATCCCATATAGCGAAGCAACTCTCAGGATTGCAAACTTGAACTGTGTGAGTGAGCATTTGAGAATTCAGATTTACGAAGGTGAACAAGTCAACATGTACACAATAGCCATATAACAAAGCCACTCTCAGGATTGTAAACTTGAAGTGTGTCTGAAGGTCATCACATTTAGTTTGTTAACTAATATGATGAGACACAACTAGAATTTTTTCCGAGCGAGATGAAATGTGCGGTATTCACTCTTTGAAGTAACATCAGTAGCACTCGTCAAAAACGAAAAAGGGATATATCCTCAGCGGTGTACGTCACAATAATGCACATAAAAATGTTTTTCAATTCAAGGACAAATAGTGGAAGACACAGAATCTTCGAAAATTGGAAAGACGCAGTCCCATCAGTAGCATTCGTCAAAAAAATGAAAAAAAGGGTGTATACGTCACGATAATGCGCATAAAAAAGATTTTTCATGTCAATTCAAGGACAAATATGGCATGAAGATACAGAAACCTTGAAAATCGGAGAGACACTGATTCAAAATACCCTCCCAAACATTATGATGATAAATATCTCCACCATTCAGGTCCGATTCGATGCGAAATGACTTCAAAATCCCCACCATATGTGAGTCGATGAATATGAAGACCACACTCCATTTAGTTCCATCCACTCAACCTTGGGGTGCATGATGCGATTTACTCCATATTGAAACCACATCAGAGTGGATTTGTATGAGGGTCACCTTGAAAATGTTTGCCTGGTCACAGATCTCAACTCGATGTCAAGGCCATTCGAGCTCGAATGTGATGTGGATAAATGATATGCCTCAAGGTTGTCTCAAGGTGGAGGGAGTCTAGAACGATATGCACTCTCTCCCAATGCTCGAGGTCATCCCAAGGTGAAGTGTGTCTAGAACGATATGCACTTTCCACCAATGCTCAAGGGTGTCTCAAGGTGAAGGACAGACAACGTTACACACGATCACGTACGACTATGTGCCTTCTGCCCTCCCAATGTTATCCATCCACTCGACCCTGAGTTACCCTTCAATGTCAGACTCCATATGAGACAGCCTCACCTTGAATTATATGCAATGTCCTCTCAAGGTCACTTCAAGGTTAACGATACACTTACACACATAGCTGAACCCCCTCTCAAGGTCAGGGGCGTGCGTTATACACCGCCACATCCCAAGGTCACTTCAAGGTTAAACGATACACTTACACATGCAACCATTCAAGGTCACACGTGACGTCATAGTGGTGGGGGGAGAGCCAGAACCGGCTTAAATCTCCTACTCAGACGAAACAAATTTTTTTACATTACCAGTATGCAATGTCCATAACGTCGATTGTTGTAATGGATGTGTAACAAGTTTTCTATGAAGTTTTGTCAAAAATTCTGTTACCATCCACGTTTTGATGTACATTCAATAGGGATTATTCAATATTTAGGGGTATTTAACCCCTTGGGGATCAATACTTTGGACGTCAATGATCTGTAATAAATTCTGACACCCGCTCGATCACTATATAGTGCATATTTTCGAAAATACAGAGTGTGTGGTGCAGCTTGGATCAAAAGCTAGCTCACGTCCATTTCCTGTAAAATGGGAACTGTAAAAAAAATTGATTCGGGACGCAAATTTGTAATAAATGTGTACAAAATTCTCAACTAGTTCCCTTTGGAGTGTGCCATTAATGCTGGTGTAGCTTTAAGGACATAAAAGAGTGGTTGAGAAACCGTAGCTGTTGTCACACGAGCAAAATACTACTTTCGCTTGCCATTGCTACAATCAGCACTATATTGGAATGCCAATATTGTTCCATCTGCTGTTATGATTATCATTATCAGGTAATTTTTTTCGAGTCGGCATGACTCAAGCAATCTCAAAATCTCTATACTTTGTTCAAATAAACATACGTATTTATCTCAATAATACAATCGCTTCATGAATCACTCTCTAATCTGATGAATTTTCCTGGTGAATGGAGAAAGTCCCGTGAAAATGATATTACTATACACTGCTAGTCAAAAGTCCCCTCCCCCCCTCGTATCTTTTGAACGGGTATACTTATAATAATGAAATTTGGAGGGTGGAAATAAACGGATGTAGGCTTCTCAACTGGTCATAACAGGTGACGCAATAGTCATAAATGACGTCACAAGGCCACTGTGACCAATAATTTTAAATGGGACCCTATGGCAAGTGACAGCTCGTTTGAAAGGTATTGAAAATACCTATTCAGTCATACCAATTTTGTTTGGGTTTCGGCTGATTTTGATTGATAAATTGAAGAAATACGAAAATTATAGTTTCGCATTTAATTAATAAAGATTTAAGAACCAGTTCTTATAATAAGTGTTCAAAATGTGCTCCATCTACTTCCTGGCAGTAATGCATCCTATTGCTAAACTCTTGTCGTACTCGTCCCAGTGTGTCAGCAGAAATTGCCCTACATTCTTCAACAATTCGTTGTTTCAGAATGGCAATACTGTCAGGTGCTGTAGCGTAAACCTTAGATTTCAAGTACCCCCATAGAAAAAATCTAATGGTGTAAGGTCCGGTGACCGAGCTGGCCATTCGATCGAACCTCGTCGTCCAACCATCTACCACGATATTCTTCATCTAGGTAACGTCTTACTGCACCGTAATAGTGTGCAGGAGCACCATCTTGTTGAAACGTTATTTCCAAGTTGTCGAATTAATCTGGATTATCTTCTAGAATTTCAAGAATTAACGATTCAATATCATTTTGTAACATCTCCAGATACAATTCACCGGTTAAGTTAGCATTGAGAAAAAGAGGCCCAACTATGTGGTTTCCCAAAATACCTGCCCAAACATTTACTTTTTCTGGAAATTGAGTATGTTTTTCACGAAAGATGTGAGGATTTGTGTCACTCCAATACCTCACATTTTGAGTGTTAACATTTCCATTGAGAAAGAGAGTACTTTCGCCACTAAAACAAATTGTCTGTATGTAGCCTGGTTGTTGGTTCATTTTATTGGACATAGTTTCACAGAATTCTAGTCTTCGGTCGGGGTCATCATCTGAAAGTTGGTGCACCATTTTTAATTTGTATGGATGAAATTTGTTTTTAGCCAACACCCTATGTACTGTCCTTCGACTGACTTCACAGATAGACGCAACTTGGGCTGTGGAAGAAGTAGGGTTTACTACCATTTCTCCAATTATGTCAATTTTTTTGTCATCACTAATTGTTGGTCGACCAGATCGTTTGGCATCTTGAACACTACCTGATGCTTCAAACTTCCGAAGAAGCTCCCTCAAATAAACCCTCGATATAGGGCGATCGGGGTACCTCTCATTAAACAGTCGTTCCGCTGCATGGAAATTGTTTCTACATTCACCAATTATTAAGATAGCTGCTACTTTGTCGGCTACAGTACGATGTAAACACTTAAACGTCTCGTTAAACAATAGCTTGGGTAAATTTTCAAGGTATAAACACTTTTGACAAGTAGAGAATTCAAAAACGTCAACCTTTTTGACAATTAACCAGAGGCGTACTTTAAAATCTTTATTAATTAAATGCGAAACTATAATTTTCGTATTTCTTCAATTTATCAATCAAAATCAGCCGAAACCCAAACAAAATTGGTATGACTGAATAGGTATTTTCAATACCTTTCAAACGAGCTGTCACTTGCCATAGGGTCCCATTAAAAATTTTTGGTCACAGAGGCCTTGTGACGTCATTTATGACTATTGCGTCACCTGTTATGACCAGTTGAGAAGCCTACATCCGTTTATTTCCACCCTCCAAATTTCATTATTATAAGTATACCCGTTCAAAAGATACGAGGGGGGAGGGGACTTTTGACTAGCACTGTATGTATGCATTCATGGCATAACAAACTCAATTAATAATGTTTTACACTCTTATTCTCTGACAATATTATTATCACAGGGCGGGGAATTTGCATCATTGCGAATAACGAACATAACAAAGCAACTCTAATTATCTCGTGGAAATGTGAAACGTTTTCAAAGACGCAAAAACACACATGCATTAGTTTTCAGTGGTATACATATCTCGGCAAAAAAATATTACTTCAAACAATGGTGGTAAAAACCAAATTCCTGCAGAACTTTTGTAAAGAAATAAAAAAGATGAGTAAACTGGGGCCTTATGCATAAAATTGCCTCTTTTTTTTCATTGCAGAATAATGAGATTATTTTTCTCAGGTACAGGAGGTTGTATCAGATTTGTACCACCCAAATCGCAAATGATCAGCCCTCTCCTTCATTCCAATGTGGCTGTTGATCCTAATATTGATTGAAACACCTGGATATAATTTTATAGAGAGATATTTTAATTAAATTTTTGGAATAGTAGTTTCTTCTTACAACAAATTTCCATTAGTTCGAAAGCTTATACAGTGTCCGTCATACAGTTGGCTACATATGGGAAAAAAATTGTTATTGAAATTTCTGAAAAACTCTAATGGCGGTTCGTTTCGGCATGGCTGACAACTGGAAAATTCGTTGCGACTTATATCACGTGACCTCAGATTTGACAAGAATTTTAAAAAAGTTGTCTGTGGTGCCGAAAAAAGGCTCAAATTGACAAGATATCGAAAAAATATATTGAGGAAATATGTTTGGAATCTAACAAGGACCCCATCTACCAATTTTGAACAGAATTGAAAAAAAAACGAAAATACCATTTTATTCATCTATCCTTACTAATAAACATACATTCTTGTTTTATCTGGAAACAGCTTTAATAACCTAAATCACATGAGTATTGGTCAAAACTAATCAAATATTTGTGGAATAGACATTTTGCTGGAGATTAATTTAAACAGTTCGATCCTAAAATCATGAAGCCAAATCCAAAAGTGCGCATTTCTATCAAGCAGAAAGCATTCATTTCAATTCATAACCATTCGTTACGTAAAAAACTATAACAATGGTGATTCTTCACCCCTACAAGAATGAGTTGCACCCTACTAGGCCAATCAAAAGGGATTTTCTGCTCTATTGATTCTGTGACAAAAATACTACCAGGAAACCGACTGCGCCATCATACAAAAGTTATATCTTGTTGTTTCCTACTCGCAAGTGTCATTGCTAAATTTGTTACAAACATTTAAATGCAAAATATCTTTTTTGTTTTTTCGTTTTTTGCTTGTAACATGAAACTAATGAAGCAATCTAGAGCCATCAACGGACAAGTTGTGGAGTATTGAAATATGAAGGACAGGTGTCAACTGCGTCATTTTCTGAAGGAAGTAACTTTTTTAGATTTTTTTCGGCTTTTTGCGTTTCACGGTCAATCTGTCGGATTGAGTTACCTAATGTGCTATATTTTCGGAATCCACGTGAGATTTCCAACATTGTGGTTCAAACCGAAGATCGATATGACCACTTTGGATTTTCAATGAAATTTGGGGATATAGGGCTGCTTCGAAAGTTTCACTTCTCAACTTTTTCTCTGCGATCGGAATGATTTTTTTTTTCTAGACTAATTCGGTCATTCTGAATCGATTGGCGTTCGCAGAACTTCTCTATCTCTGATTACTATCGTTTCGAACGTCCATCGTCTTGCAGATACAAGCATTCGAAACGTCGTGAAAAGCTTTTCAAAAACATTAAGACGATGGACGTCCAAAACGATAGTAATCAAGTTACCACATCGTCTACAACCTTCAAACAAACGTTCTCTATCTCTAACCGTTCTACAGTTAGGAAAGAATTTTCACGGAAAATCGGGGAAGAAGAAATGTTTCCGGGAAACTCTTTCCAAAATCATATTTTTCAATCTTTTCTGCACATGGAGCCAGAGTTTCAGACCGATATCCCTGTCCATTATTTTTTTACGAATTTTAAAGAGAAGTCTGCAGGGACGCTATCCGCATAATCACTCTTCCTACTTTGGGGCGAGAAAAAAAAATATTTCTCGTACTCCGATCCTCATGAGTTCCTCACTATTCGGAAGGAATTATTTCGTCTGAAAGAAGCTAGATGATCTGAACTGTCATTTCAATTTATAACCATTCGTTACGTAAAAACGGTATTAAAGATTATTATTTACCCCTACACGAATGAGTTGCGCCATACTAGGCTAATCAGTAGAGATTTTCTGCTCTTTTGATTCTGTGACAAAAATACTACCAGGAAACCGACTGCGCCATGATACGAAAGACGGTAGTTATATCTTGTTATGTTTCTTACGCGCAAGTGTCATTGCTAAATTTGTTATAAACATATAAATGCAAAATATCTTTTTATTTTTTCGTTTTTGGCTTGTAACATGAAAACTAATGAAGCAATATAGATGCCCTCACTGTACATGTTGTAGAGAATTGAAATATAAAGGACAGGTGACAACTGCGTCATTTTCTGAAGGGAGTAACTTTCTGTGATTTTTCTCGATTTTTTGCGTTTCACAGTCAATCTGTTGGATTGAGTTACATCATGTACTATATTTTCAGAATTTACGCAAGATTTCCAACATTTTGGTTCAAACCAAAGATCGATACGACCACTTTGGATTTTTAATGAAATTTGGAACGATTTCATTTTTCTAGACTAATTTGGCCATTCTGAATCGATTGGCGTTTGCAGAACTTCTCTATCTCAAACCGTCCTACAGTTAGGAACGAATTTTCACGGAAAATCGAGGAAGAAAAAATTTTTCCGGAAAACTCTCTACAGAATAATTTCTTTCAATCTTTTCTGCACATGGAGCCAGAGTGTCAGGCCGATGTCCCTGTCCATGATTTTTTTACGAATTTTCAAAGAGAAGTCTGCAGGGACGCCCTCCGCATCACTTTTTCCACTTTGGAGCGAGAAAAAAATATATTTCTCGTACTCCGATCCTCATGAGTTCCTACTATTCGAAAGAAATTATTTTCTCTGTAAGAAGCTAGATGATCTGAACTGCCATTTCAATGTATAACCATTCGTTACGTAAAAACGATATTAATAGTTATTTGTATGCCAAGGCCGCGAAATACCTTTTTAGCGTACCGAATAAAAGTTATCGCCGAGGCCGTTTGTGGCCGAGGCAGGATAATCTTGAGGTCGCTGAAAATTTCCGCTGTCATGGCATACACACTATTTTTCGTGCAATCGTCAAAATTATTAGACTAGAGAATTGCAAATAAATATATTATTGCTTTGAAATCAACAGCAGTTCAATTTAATTAACAAAGTCACAGCGTTTCTATGGAAATAATATGGTGGAATATATTCAAAATATTTTGACAGTTCTTGACAAAATGCATATATGTCTGATACTGATATTTTGCACTCCTCCAGAGCTAAAAAGTATTGTAAACTTGGCGCTTTCCGTCTTGATTCCTGAAAAATCTAAACAACAGTACGGAAAATGTTACAGCGAGTTTGTCATTGTAGTATTTTAGAAATATCAAATTTGGAAGTGACGTTTGGTTTGGCGGCCGTCGCGAAATACTCACTTCGCGTGCGATTGCACGAAAAGATGATTCTTCACCCCTACAAGAGTTGTGCCCTACTAGGCCAATCAATAGAGATTTTTTGCTCTATTGATTCTGTGACAAAAATACTACCAGGAAACCGACTGTGCCATCATACGAAAGACGGTCTTGTTATGTTTCCTACTCGTAAGTGTCATTGCTAAATTTGTTATAAACATTTAAATGCAAAATTTCTTTTTTCGTTATTTGCTTGTTACATAAAAACTAATGAAGCAATCTAGATGTAGGGAATTGAAATAAATAATAAAGGAAATGAGTTTTAGCGCACCTCGATCGGATTATTAGTAAAGGAGAAAAACCAGAAAAAAATCAGCGTTTTTTTTTAAATTCATTATTTTGCCACTTTCTGAGTTGTAGTGCAGGCTTTGCACGACATAGTAGTTTTGGCATAATTGCAATCTGAATTTTTTAACGCACTTTATTGCAGCACACCTGGATGTTCCATAGGTGGTTCGATTTCAATTTTTCAAATATATTTTGAGAGTAGAAGTATAGTACTACAAAACTTATATTCTCATTTTGCTTTAAAATACTGCAAAATAGGTGAGAAATAATTGCAAACATGACCGAAAATGGGCGGGTACGTGAAAGCGGCTGAGTAGTGGGTGTAGAGCAGCAGTCGCGGGAAAGCATATGCATAGTAATACAAGCGCGCTGCTCCCGTTATGAATCTGCTGCTCTACCCACACTCCTGAGCCGCTTTCATGCACTCGCCCGTTTTCAGTCATGTTTGCAAGTATTTCTCACCTATTTCGCAGCATTTAAAGGCAAAAGGAGAATAGTCGTACTATACTTCTTCTCTCAAAATCCAGAAAAATTGAAATCGGGCCACCAATGAAGCATCCAAGTCTGCTGCAATATAAATTTAAAATACTTTAAAACATGCTAGGTATTATCAGTCGGTGGAATTTTTGAAGCCAAAATTTTCATTTTTATAAAATAAGCCAATCTTGTAATTGCCACACTATCCTCAGTACCTACCTTTGATTTTTGCAAAAAGGCCAAATGAATTTATTTCAGATTTTGAAGAAATAACTTCGTTAGAGCTGTTTTGGTGAAACTGTATGTTCTTAATTTTTTTTAACTCTCGCTGTTTTGGAATTATATTGAAAATCACATTGTTTTAACCCTTGCCGGTGGTGAAAACGCGCCTTACTCTACAGATAGTTTGAAGATGCTTATATAAAACTTGATTAAAAAATTCAAGGATTCGATTTGAAGGGTATTTTAATTGGACCAAAATATTCACTACAATCTCACAAGGAACTCATACCGTATTTTCTTTTATAGGGTAATTTTTTTAAATTCATTCTTAACTAAAATCGAATTATATTATTTCACTCCTCCTGTTTGCAAACTAGAAGTATGTGAAGCGTTTTACATTGAAGATTGTATGAATATATCGCATGTTCCTCCTCATTTGGCTGAAAAATTAAGGGGTTGATATAACACCCTGTATATCGTTGTTATCGGGGCATACTTCCCGTCCGAATTTAATTTTTCCATTCACCCTATTATAGAGTACAAAACAGATAAAAGATTATTATAATAAATATTTGATTTCAGTATCATTTACGGAAAAAAATCTTCGCATTTCCAGAAATCAAGAAATATTCAATAAAAAGAAAAACAGTATTTTGGAAACAAGCTCTCTTTTATATCCATGAATAATTTTGTTTGGGTTAGTGTGAAATCTGATTTGTAATTTCAGGAAATATTAAATGATTGTTATGAAGCTGATTTTCTTGGTATAAATAACAATTTTGCATCTATTGAATGGAATAATTATATATGTAAAACTTTTGTGGATTTGGCAATTTTGTCATATACTCAGCATGATTCTTTAATCAAGAAAAAAAAATTCTATAATTACACCCTGCCTGGTACAGTTCAAAACACAAACGTTACATTTTTATAACAAAGGAACGAAAGCGGAAATATTTTTTTTTAAACCGGAGATATATAAAATAATTAAATTTGATATATAATATATATATATATATATATATAATATATATATATATATATATATATATATAGAAAGAGGAGAGATAGTCTTTGCTGACTAGTTAGGATTTAAAAGTCTGAGAAATTCTTTGGGACAGCAGCAAACGCAAATGTACTCTTATAACATTATATTTCCAATATTTCGACAATGAATATTGTCATCATCAGGGAGCTACAAAGGTGAAAATACTATAGTATGTTGATAAATATAAAAATAACCTTACTTACAATGTTAGTGAGAATGGTCGTTTTTCGGTGAAATACAAAAAGATGTAAAAGACAGCATTAAAACATGTAAAACATGGAGCAACAATTAGATTTATAAGGAATAATATTTTTAACAAAAACATTACTGGTAAATTTACTAAAAGCAAAGAACAAATGTGGTGAACATTCTTTGGTTATGAATGTGAAAAGTGAGGGAAAATCACAACATAGAGGTTGGAATTTAACATAACCTAAAATGTCAACGTCAAAATTGTACAATTTTTAAGAAGAAGAAGAGACATTTGGTCTAAGCTGTCCAAATGAAAGTGGAAAACATCAATTGCAATTACTACTGAAGATGAGATTTTCTAATGGTAAAATTGGATAAATAAATTTTATTATGTTATTATATTTGTAAAACTTTCATGTTGGTTTGTATTAAATAGAAAAGGAAGATGAATTATTATTGAGAGCATTCGGGTTCTTGTCTAAGATTAATAAATAAGAATAGATCTCACTCAAATGATTGAGATCTGTTCTTTTGTTTAAACAATTGTTGGATTGAGAAATAAATGCCATTTCCAAAGAGATTCGTTTCGAAGCATTCTTTTCTTTTACTAAAATTTTTGTAGAATTATAATCCATATTGTGATCTTCTTTATTCACATGTTCACTGAGAGCACATCTTTCAGGGTGAAGTCTACAATCACTTTTGTGGGCACTTATACGGTCTTTTAGTAACCTAGCTGTTTGACCTATATATTCATGGTTACAACTTGCACAAGGAACGCAATAAACTAGTTTTGTTTGTGAGAATAACGGAGTTTTATCCTTGACCACATGTAATTATTGGAAATATAATGTTATAAGAGTACATTTGCGTTTGCTGCTGTCCCAAAGAATTTCTCAGACTATATATACTTTTATATATATATATATATATATATATATATATATATATATATATATATATATATATACATATTGAAGTCGAGTTTGAAACAATCGAATGAATGAGAATCACCTGAAGATGGCAAATGGGAATTTGCCGAAAAGTCGTAAAATCGGACTTTTTGAGGTCTGATTCAGTCAATTCGTATAATTTCTTTTAACGACGTTTCGACATAGTATTTGTCATCATCAGGTTAAAAACAATAACATTCGTACGATGCAAACGCAGAAATTCGTATAAAATAATTTTGTTTTCAACCTGATAACAAATACTATGTCGAAACGTCGTTAAAAGAATTATACGAATTGACTGAATCAGACCTTCATTCCGAGAAATTGAAGAAAATATATATGTGGTCAAGAAACTAAAGAATATATATATATATATATATATATATATATATATATATATATTAGCTTATGCCAGCTTTGCCCGCATGGATTCCAAGGTCATACTTTTTTATACTAACTTTGAATTTTCAAAAACCCTGAAATACGTGTTTTTCAAACTTAGGCTCGTTATTTTCACCTCCGGTTATACTATGAATAAATTAACCAATGGTTAGAATGTGATTTTGCTTACCAATAAACGTTAAACAAAAGCATGGTCTAACCTTTGGTTAATTTAAGGTGAAAATACCGGGCCTAATAGGTATTTCTTTATTTGTAACAAAGACCCCAAAAACCAATTTTTAGGCCCTAACTTAAAAACTTTCAATAACCCTGAAATACATGTTTCTTCATTGCGAATGAAGACCAAATACCTACCAATTTCCATGATACTAAGTTCAAAACCAACGGAACCCCTATACAAACTTTCACCCCCCTTTCACCCCTTTAGGGGTTGAATTTCTATCATATGAATTCAATAAAGAATAATATTTCAAGTGATTCACCATCAATCTGCGAATCTGCAAACTCTCAGAATTATGCTATATCTAACATCAGGGAATTAAAAAAACATGTATAAAATCCATTCAAAATCCATTTCCTATTATAAATATTTCCTAATGCATTCCTGTATGCATCACACACATTTTGAATCAACAACAAACTTTAATTTAGCAAAAATCAGCCATCAATCGTTCTGCTGTAGGTAAATATCTAGTTACATCACACATGCACTCCGAATATGGGGAAAACACTTTTCTTACGTGTTTTTGCCTCCTGAACACGAATCCGGCGGTCTCATACCGTTTCAGAGTTACATCGCTTTTTCCGAAATAAATTTCAAGCACCGTTTTCTCGCACAAAACTCACTCAAAATGCCTTCTTCTTTTTACCAGCATAAATAAACAATACACCCTAAAACAATACACCCTAAATCACTTATTTTCGGCACAACTTTGCACAAAATATCGTCGTTTTTATCGAAAAAATCCTCCTTCTTACACAGTTGCAAATGAACAATTCTAATTTCTTTGACAGATGACATTTATTAACTTTTTTAATTTTTCATGTTGGTAATAAATGAATCGGACTGTGTAAGAAGGAGGATCTTTTTCGATAAAAACGACGATATTTTGTGCAAAGTTGTGCCGAAAATAAGTGATTTAGGGTGTATTGTTTATGCTGGTAAAAAGAAGGAGGCATTTTGAGTGAGTTTTGTGCGAGAAAACGGTGCTTGAAATTTATTTCGAAAAAGCGATGTAACTCTGAAACGGTATGAGACCGCCGCATTTTTCTTCCGGATTCGTGTTCAGGAGGCAAAACCACGTAAGAAAAGTGTTTTCCCCATATTCGGAGTGCATGTGTGATGTAACTAGATATTTACCCTGCTGTATTCATGACCTAACTTTAACGTGGACATTTCATTTCTTAAAATCACTCGATTCAATTTCAATCAAAATAACTATGTAAACACGTTCAAAATATCTGTACAAGTATAATAGTTTCGAAAAATGTTATAATTGATAAGGCAATTTTGTTTATTTTGCTAGAAAAGTATTAACCCAATTGTGCGTGGTCCTTTTCTTTGGTATGGGTACAACGAAAGTGATCATATAATCGGAATTTATATGTCATTAAAATGTTCCTTGAAATCATTACCAAAATTTTGACCCATTTTTCGGACTACCCAGACTCTCCAGAGTTTCATGTGAACATATAACAAATTTAAAAAAATAGGAAAACACACATCATTACAAATATTCACAAGACTTTATTTGAAGTCTTATTTTCGATCAAGTCGTCTATCGAGAGCGTCTGCAAAATGCAGACACAACGCGCATGTCATTAACGTCTTTCCCTTGCTTGCAATATTGGAAGCCATAAATTATTATTATTATTATCAAACTGTGGTAAAACTATGAGAATAGTTCTGGTTCTCTGATAATCACTAATTTCTGCATGATAAATACTTTAAAGTTGGTTGAGTCCAACAAGAAGTTTGAATACAAGGAAATGTCTGTCATCCTTACCTTCTTTCGCGTAGCCTTTCTCTTTGTTAGCAAAATGTCCAAGTTTTTGCAAATCACTGCAAAATTCGCGTAACACGACACATTAACATGTTTCCGATAATCATTGTTAACTTTATATCAAGAATTAGACACAATTTTCACCGTTTTTCAGATACTTCGAAAGAAAAATCAACGAAACCGACGTTCATTTTGACAGAAGTATAAAGACTGGCAGTGTTCGAGTATTTCAGCCGATCGCTAGAATTCATGGCACTCTTCGAAGTTTTTTGTGCATTCTTTGAAACGTGGTATTTTGATAAAGAATGATATTATTTTATATTTATTCGGAAGGAAATTTCTAGTAGTTCTGTGTGTGTTTACAAACTTACAAACACCGCGTGTGGTTTGAGAACCAGTACCAGTATATACAGTAGGTATGAAAATAACTAAAATTAATAATGTTAATAATATATCGTTATGTTATTACAAGCGTTTATTTAACTTCACATTTGTAAGTATGTTCAGCTCAAAACTTGCAAGTAAATTTTGACCCACTTCTAGTTGTCCGATTAACTTGAAATTTGGCAGATATCCATAATTCCGGTGACAATGCATTATGGAATTTTTGCTACAGAAGAAACAAAATGACGACTCCAATATGGCTGACGAGTTTTGTGATTATGGTTCGATTCTATTCAAAATTGGTATGAGGGGGTTTTCGGGTACAAATATCACGAATTTTTTGTCAAAATTCCCAAATTCAAGATGGCGGCTCCAATATGGCGACGAGTTTTGTGGTTATAGCCCGATACCAATAAAAATTGGTGTGTGGGGGTTTTTGGGGTGGGATATCATGATTTTTTTGTCAAAATCCACGAATTCAAGATGGTGGTTCCAATATGGCGACGAGTATTGAGATTTTAGCCCGATTCCATTCAAAATTGGTGTGTGAGGGTTTTCGGGGTCGGACATCATGATGTTTTTGTCAAAATTCATGAATTCAAGATGGCGGCTCCAAGACGGCGACGTGTTTTGTTATTATGGCCCGATTCCATTCAAAATTGGTGCGTTTTTTTGGGCAGGAGATTATAAATTTGTCAGAATTCAATAAGATGCCGGATTTCATGAATGATCAAAAAGAATTGAATAAAAATGAATTGAAAAAAATTAAAACAAATGCATTAAAAAGGAAAAATGATTTATTTGTTTGTTAGACCTAGGTTATTCTGTGAGTAGCAGAACACCTATTTTATATTCGCGGCAAGCTTTTGAATTTGCTACTCACAGAATGACCTAGGTGAAACAATTAAAGAAATTATTTTTCTTTTTTAGTGCATTTTTATAAAAGCTTGATTTTTTTAATTTTGTCATTCAATTTGTAAATTCTGGTAGATGATAATAAACCATCTTGAATTTAGGAATTTTTTGTCAAAATTCACAAATTCAAGATGGCGGCTCCAATATAGCGACGAGTTTTGTGGTTATAGCCCGATACCAATAAAAATTGGTGTGTGGGGGTTTTTGGGGTAGGATATCATGATTTTTTTGTCAAAATCCACGAATTCAAGATGGTGGTTCCAATATGACGACGAGTATTGAGATTTTAGCCCGATTCCATTCAAAATTGGTGTGTGAGGGTTTTCGGGGTCGAACATCATGATGTTTTTGTCAACATTCATGAATTCAAGATGGCGGCTCCAAGACGGCGACGTGTTTTGTTATTATGGCCCGATTCCATTCGAAATTGGTGCGTTTTTTTTGGGCAGGAGATTATAAATTTGTCAGAATTCAATAAGATGACGGATTTCATGAATGATCAAAAAGAATTGAATAAAAATGAATTGAAAAAAATTAAAACTAATGCATTAAAAAGGAAAAATGATTTATTTGTTTGTTAGACCTAGGTTATTCTGTGAGTAGCAGAACACCTATTTTATATTCGCGGCAAGCTTTTGAATTTGCTACTCACAGAATGACCTAGGTGAAACAATTAAAGAAATTATTTTTATTTTTTAGTGCATTTTTATAAAAGCTAGTCTTGTTTTTTTTTTAAACATTTTTATTTTACGTTTCAGCCAACTATTTTGTGATTATCGTATAATGATAAATGGATAAATGTAATGTTTTTTCTAGTCATTCAATTTGTAAATTCTGGTAGATGATAATAAACCATCTTGAATTTGAATTTTTTGTCAAAATTCCAAATTCAAGATGGCGGCTCCAATATGGCGACGAGTTTTGTGGTTATAGCCCGATACCAATAAAATTGGTGTGTGGGGGTTTTCGGGGTAGGATATCATGATTTTTTGTCAAATTCCACGAATTCAAGATGGTGGTTCCAATATGGCGACGAGTATTGAGATTTTAGCCCGATTCCATTCAAAATTGGTGTGTGAGGGTTTTCGGGGTCGGACATCATGATGTTTTTGTCAAAATTCATGAATTCAAGATGGCGGCTCCAAGACGGCGACGTGTTTTGTTATTATGGCCCGATTCCATTCAAAATTGGTGCGTTTTTTTTGGGCAGGAGATTATAAATTTGTCAGAATTCAAAAATATGACGGATTTCATGAATGATCAAAAAGAATTGAATAAAAATGAATTGAAAAAAATTAAAACAAATGCATTAAAAAGGAAAAATGATTTATTTGTTTGTTAGACCTAGGTTATTCTGTGAGTAGCAGAACACCTATTTTATATTGGCGGCAAGCTTCTGAATTTGCTTCTCACAGAATGACCTAGGTGAAACAATTAAAGAAATTATTTTTTTTTTTAGTGCATTTTTATAAAAGCTAGTCTTGATTTTTTTTTAAACATTTTTATTTTACGTTTCAGCCAACTATTTTGTAATTATCGTATAATGATAAATGTAATGTTTTATATAGTCATTCAATTTGTAAATTCTGGTAGATGATATAAACCATCTTGAATTTGGGAATTTTTGTCAAAATTCCCAAATTCAAGATGGCAGGCTCAATATGGCGACGAGTTTTGTGGTTATAGCCCGATACCAATAAAAATTGGTGTGTGGGGGTTTTTGGGGTAGGATATCATGATTTTTTTGTCAAAATCCACGAATTCAAGATGGTGGTTCCAATATGGCGACGAGTATTGAGATTTTAGCCCGATTCCATTCAAAATTGGTGTGTGAGGGTTTTTCGGGGTCGGACATCATGATGTTTTTGTCAAAATTCATGAATTCAAGATGGCGGCTCCAAGACGGCGACGTGTTTTGTTATTATGGCCCGATTCCATTCAAAATTGGTGCGTTTTTTTTGGGCAGGAGATTATAAATTTGTCAGAATTCAATAAGATGACGGATTTCATGAATGATCAAGAGGAATTGAATAAAAATGAATTGAAAAAAAATTAAACAAATGCATTAAAAAGGAAAAATGATTTATTTGTTTGTTTGACCTAGGTTATTCTGTGAGTAGCAGAACACCTATTTTATATTCGCGGCAAGCTTTTGAATTTGCTACGCACAGAATGACCTAGGTGAAACAATTAAAGAAATTATTTTTCTTTTTTAGTGCATTTTTATAAAAGCTAGTCTTGTTTTTTTTTAAACATTTTTATTTTACGTTTCACCAAATATTTTGTAATTATCGTATAATGATAAATGTAATGTTTTTTAGTCATTCAATTTGTAAATTCAATAAATGACAAACGAATATCATTTATTGAATTTACAAATTGAATGTATTGTGGAAACAGGAGATTAAAAATATATATGACAAGAGCAGTGGCAATATTTCAAAACGAAAAGAAACACACACATTTTGAGTGGATGATTCAATTATTACAGTGTAATAAATTGAAGAAAGAAAATATATGACAATATACAAATTCATTATTAAATTTATGAAATACAAAGCTTGTTGGATTTTTTTCCCTGATGTTAAGAAGAACATATAGGAACAAGAGCGAGAACAATTCATGGCAAATACGAGAAATACACCCTCTGATGACATGAAAGCCATAATGGAAATGATAAAGCAGCAGTTCTCGAAACAGGAGGAACAACGAGAGAAGCAAAAAAGGAGGTTCGTAAAAACTCAGTTTTATCATTGTATATAGTCTTTATACATTACTTTCATCACATCTGAGATGTGTTTGTGCATTTGAATGTTTCTATTTTTCGTTTATAATCAAATCTGGAAATAAAAAATGCTCTTCTCGATTATCTAAATGAAAGTTGATATAAGTTAATAAAAATGTATTGGTACAATCAATAAACATTACAATGTACAGTCTTAACAATTAAAATGTCCGAGTTATCGTCTGACAATAAGACTTCTTTGGTGACAATTCAGCTATCAAACACATTCACAATATTGACACATCGATTTCTAGTCCACTTAATGACACTTATGAGTAGAATAGGTACTTACTTCATACCAGTAAATTAAAACATAACCCATTCTTGTATTGCCTTTCATATTAAAGAACAACACTTTTTACAAGAGATCATTTTCACAATAGTTTCAGACTCCCAGTTCAACAGAAGTTAATATTCTATAATCCTACAAGTACCTGAAGTGAACTTTGTATAGTTATTAGGGTTTATTATAAAAGTTTTACAGAATGGACGATGTTGTGTTTTCTCTTCATGTAGGAGTACCTCGTCTAAGAAACAATTTCAATTGAAATAAATATAATACTTTTAATTACAAATCAATATTCTCAGTCGATCGAATGTGGTCACAATTCGAACAAGTGCTTGAACTTCCAATCACGTTATATTATTAGTCAATTAACGGATATAAAAATGCTTTCGTTCTCCCTGTGTACTGGAAATATTGATTTTATATAAAAATCCAGAAGTTTATTATCATCTACCAGAGAATTCGTAGTTGAAAACCATTTTCCTTGAGTGTTATGAAATATATTTTCTGGAAAACGAAACAATTCGTTTTTTATACATAATCACACTAAACCTGTCGTCCCATCATCATATTGTCGTCTGTTTTGAAAAATTCGATGAAATTCAGTATTTACTCTAGCAAGAAATTCTAAAATCATCCACAGCAATTGAAATTATATTTTCCCCACTCTTGAAGTATAGACTATTTTACGGAATGAATGTGGCAGTTATACTTGTTGGAAGTTACAAAAATACTATTTCAAGATCATCAAAACACTATATTTGTTACTGAATTATGAACATTCTGAATCATGAAGAAAATATACATGGATTCATCAAGATTTTTAATTTGAATGCTGCAATATATCTAAACAACGAACTCGATTCTACTTTTCTTTCTACATTATATCAGGATTATTCCACACGTAATCTCAAGGATCACTACAAGTTGATACATTTTCCTTAACTGTATTGATAGTTTTGCATTAGCTCCGTGTGCCATTATCCACATCTATATTAACCTTTTCAAGATTAACCTCTCTTGCTTTTTCTGAGGCAAAGCATAACCCGAATAAAGATAGTAACATTTATTCCATTCAATTTTGTTTTCATCATGACCAACTTAATATCTCTGAAGTAAATCATCACTTCAGTGAATTATTTTCAACGTGTTTCTCTGTGGGTATTGAATATTCTTGAGGATATTTTTGAGTCCCTGACAAAGAAGGTACTTCAGTAAAGAAGGTACTCCAGTCATACAAGCCCTTGAACCCTGAACCATATGGCAACCTGGTTTCCAAAGTCTGAACGTATTCCTTCCAAACAATAATTATAATTCAATATTTACAAATGGTCCATCAGAGCTTCATGGTACTATTCTGCTAGTTGGTTATGAAAAAATAAGTTATCGTCTACCCAGAAATTGAATCTGGTC
This sequence comes from Gonioctena quinquepunctata, assembly GCA_018342105.1. NCBI lineage: Eukaryota > Metazoa > Arthropoda > Insecta > Coleoptera > Chrysomelidae > Gonioctena > Gonioctena quinquepunctata. The sequence continues at coordinate 229,705 of JAFIRS010000344.1, forward strand.
CAGCTGCCCACAATATCATGCGACCATGGTCACTAAACTCACTCCACCCACCCATTGGTTCACCTTAACCATACACTATAATACCTGAAATGAAACCATCATATATTACAAAACCGACACAATATGCTTCAGGGACAGATCCTTCTATCGAGGGACAACCCGTTTCCTTTTGTTCACTTGATATAATACTGATTCATATTCCGCATTTTGCTTCAGTATTCAAAATAATTCAACAGAATCACAAAAAACGCCATTACAAAATATTCCCCCGAATGACAGTGACTAGGTAATCTGAGGAAATGGAAAGTCTTCATCGCAGCTGGATTCCTGACTTGATGGAGGTGTGTCAAGTTGCGGGAGACCCAAGTCCAAATACTCTTCGTTTGCTGTTATTGTCAGAATCCTATCCAAGTCTTCGACTAGTTCAGAGAACATAGGGCGTTCGGTTGGTTGGTAGCTCCAGCACTCTCGCATCAGCATGTAGATTTCCAAAGAACAGCAAGGAGGTTTCTCCATTCTGTGACCATTACGTAGAAGCTGGAATAATTTTTCTACGCTTGGAACGGAAGGATATGGAGTACCTGAAAATTAAAATGGTTTTATATGGTGAATAATTTTTTCTCAATGGCATTCCGATAATATATCTATGGATTGTGACAAAAATAATTCTGTAGGCTGTTATCAATTACTGAAGGAACCATCTTTGAAATGGTGACCATAGAAACCTGGTTCTCTACCCACACTATTCATTATTATTTGTTAGTAACGAGCTGATAGAGATCTAGTTGAGGATGTTCCCTATGGAAGAGCATGATTTCCATTCTTTATTATATATGCTACATTTTGTTTTCTATATTATGTACATAGTTTCCTATGGTTGGTAACAGATGGTACCCAGTGACAAAAACGTGTCATTATAATGACAGTAGTGGTATACCCTAGGAATTCTATATATAATATACTTTCACTAGTATTATCCTGTTACAGGTCACCAGATGGATACTGGAGACATTTTATACACCAAATGTTGATATAGTCCTTGTCGGTGACATCGAGTTGTATTCATTCGATCACTCACTTAATTCTCATCAATTTGACGACTTGAAAAATGTGTTATCTAGTTTTAGACCCAGTTCGAAGGTGGAGTGACCTACCCGATTGAGTAATGATTCCTTTAGTATCATTGACCACATCTTCACTACCATTCTAGAAGCAATGACATATGTTTTAAATAATAGAATGATACTCCTTGAAACCAATATCATTGAAAAACCAGCTCAATCACAAAGAACTACTTTCAGAAGATCCGTCAACTCAGAGCTGAACAAACTAATTTTCTGTCAGCTCTCCAAGATGAAACCTGGCAGTTTCTGAGAAATTGTCTATTAATGAAGCCTTCCATAATTTTTACCATGTATATCTCTTTTACATCAATCAATTATTTCTGCTAAAGAAATACTGCTTTAACCAGAAGTGCAAATGGGTTTCTAATGAAGTGAAAGCATCTAGCAAAAATGTCTTCATTCTAAAAAAAATTAACCAGAATTGACAACGAACTTGAAACTACGTTTAAGGATCTGAGTAATATACTCAGAAACTCTAATCTGCCATATGTCTTCAAAACTCATATAGAGAATTTCCTTAAACCTAGATTGAAAATGCTGCTCTAGTGCTCGCTCATTTTAACCAGTGTGATGTTGCTTATGGTCCATGTATCGATAGTAATAATACCAAGAGAATACAAAAAGCACAAAACTCATCTATGGAGTTAGGCGACCACAGCATATATCAAACGAATTGAAATAAACAGGATGGCTCAGCATGTTTAATAGACAGAAAAATCACTCATGCTTTATCATACAATTTTTAGGACAAAGAATCGGATTGTTTATACCAAAGAGTCATTTTCAGAACGGATGTGCATTATCTGAATTGGCGCAAAAAAATATGACAATAATCACAAAGCAAAAGAAGCTAATTTTCTTATAATTTTTGGCGATATAAAAGATGTCCCTGGTTGTTTCAAAGCACTTATAGCATTTAAAAATTGGTACCAACGGCTCTTGTTTTCTCAACAATGATGTTTCATAACTCAAATTTTCATTGATTTTTTTCTGTTCTTAAGAGTAGTATCAGTTGGTCTTTGTTAGTTTAAGTTTCTCATGTTTACCTTATAGTTCTGCTTTTATTTAATGCCTTACCTCTTTTTTTTTCTCGGAATCCTATTGTATATTATAGACGGTAAATAATAAATGAACTATTATTATTATCAGGTATTTGAAGATTGCTCTTAATATGTTTTCATATTAGTGAGAGCAGAACCAGCTTTTCTCTGCATAAATATATATGATATAAACTCGAGAGAAAGCCACATGTGTGTTCGTAGGTTCTATAAATAATCAATATCCGCAAACGTTACACAAGCCGCCTGCATAGTATCATAAAATGCCGTTTTCGAAAGGAAGAATCCAAACAAATTAGAGAGTTTGGAAACAATCGGAGAATTTACATTATTATTCCGGCCTCTTGAACAGCACACATCTTTTTGCGACCAGTTTATGTGGGCGAAATTTAAATTATCCAGATGTATGCCGAATAGAAGTGGTAAATCAGTAGCGTAACCAGTAGGGACCTTCCACTGACAGATGTGTATAATCTGAAATTCAGCTTGTTAAACATGTTATACGCTACATTTTTATAGCTGTTTTCAAATGTTTTTTTTTTGTCGAACGGAAACAAGAATAAAGCATCACCCCAACAAATGTTACGTGAAATATCAAGTTTAGAATATATAGCGTGAGGAAAATTAAACGGAATATAACGTTGAATTTGCTAATATGTTGAAAAATATTTAACCCGTTTATTTCCTGACTATATGAACGTATTTGAGAATAAATTTTGGTGAATATTAACTTAAAATTATTGAAAGTTAGTGGACCTTGAAAATATTATGCAATTGAACTTTAGACAAAATTTCACCTTATTTGTACTTTTTGAAGTCATTGTGCCTCCCTGCTAATTTACCTAATTTTCCTATAATATTACTTGGGATATTCTCTCAGGACAAATCAAACATTGATGCTCTGGAAAAAGAATAGGAGGTGAAGGAATTTTTTACCAAATAAATCACTTTCAAACATTCATACCCGCTTACAGTAAGCATCAATTTGTTGAAACAGGAAGTGTATATTTCTTCTGACGAAAACTTATATTTTGATTCATTTTTATGGTATTTTAAAACGCACTAATGTATCGGGAAAGATTTATTGATTTTTCCTTCCAGAAGAAATAACTAATATTGTTTACTTCTAGATGCAGAAGAATCTCAGAAAATGGAAATGAATGAATTGATAGCTCTTCAAAAAATATTCGAACGTTGTTGTTAAAAAAAGAGTTTCCGTTCTCATACCTCATGCTCCGTAGAACCTCCACTAACGACCATTTTAAAAGTGTTTCAGTTTCAACCAACTAATAGCCATATTTTGGTATCAACTTGAAATTCGCCTCGTTTACATACTCTGCGTGACTATGCATTTTGACAGTATTATAGAATTATTAATTCAAAATGGCGGCTTGAAAACGGTGCAAAATTTTGTAGATTCATGGTCAGAAAGTATTAAAAGTCGGTAGAAGAGGTTTTTGAGGTCGGAAATTATGATTTTTTGACAAAATGAATTCAATATATAAAGATATTGTAGATTTTGCAATATCAGGATCTTTCCAAAAATGGTCTCCAGTAGTATTTGGATTTTTTCGTCAAAATAAAAAAAATGCAAATGGTCCAATGATGACGTCTAACGTGTCTTGTGATTTGTGTTTCTATTGGAGATTGGTATCTGGGGGTGTTTGGTTAGTAGAAGAGTACAAAACCTTGTATTCTTGGAATGAGCGGAATCAGGATATATAATATAATAATAATAATAAATTTATTTCACATGCACAGAAAGATTTACAAAAAACTAGTACTATGTATATGTAGTAAAATAAACCTAGAGAGATCCACTAAAGGCAGAGCCTGTGTGTGGTAATATCTACAGTGGGAAAAATAGTAACATAGTGTAGAATATAATAATATAAAAAAGTTTCATTACAAAAAACATTACAAAAAACATTAAAAGTGTCATTAAAAAAAACATAAAAAAGTAGGTATCACAAAAATATATTAAAATAATTAAAATAATTAGCACTAATTAATAAAAGAGAAAAGAAACATTAAGAAGTATCAATTTTTGGAATTTTGGGGAAAGTAACTATAAAAATAAAAGAAGTCATCGATTTCGCCTCAAGCGCTTTGTGAACTATTTCAAAAGCTATTCTAAAAGTTGATGGTAATGAAAATAAGAAATGTTTGAGCTTATTTTTGAAAATATTTGCACTGGAAATTGTCTGTATTTCTACAGGAAGATATTGAAACATTTTTGGTCCCAGAAAAGAAAAACTTCTTTGGCCTTTCGTTTTGCGCATAAAAGGAATGAGGTAGGTAGTTCGTTTGCTTCTGGTATTATACTGGTGGTCAGGGTTTTTTAGATCAGATTTGAACTGGTGTTGTCTGATGTTACCGCGTAGAAAAAATAATTGCCGTGGATCCAGTAAGCCAGTTTCATTAAATAATTGATCTGAGGGATACTTGAAGTCTTTGTTAAAAATAATTTTCAGTAATCGTTTTTGAACAGTTATAAGTTTATTAAAAATGTCAAGGGGAAGGGTTGGTTTTTTTGAATCCTTAGATCTTTTAGGTATTTCAATTTATAGATCAGAATTTTTTTTTTATAATGAAATCAATTTGCTTATCCCATTTTAAATTGCTATCAATCATTACACCAAGATATTTGATTTTATTGCATATTTTTATTGATATTTTATTGTTGATACACAAGTTGTTATATGTGGGGGTATTCCTTTTATCTATATGTATGGGCAAGAAGAAAGTTTTATCGAAGTTTATCGTCAGCAACTTATGACTGAAAAAACCTTCAATGTGGCCTATATCTCTTTCTGCCATATTTTTCAAAGATTGCCAGTTATCGTGGGTATATAAAATCGCCGTATCATCCGCGTAAGTGATGAGTTTTCCTTCAGTGTTAATTTTAAATAGGTCGTTCAGCGGTCCAAGAACTGTTCCTTGAGGTACACCGTATTTAATGACATTTAGTTCACTTTTTTCCGATTTTATCTGAACACACTGGAGTCTGTTTGATAGGTAACTCTCAAATAGTTTCAGAGGTATGCCTCTTATGCCAATGTTTTCCAGGCATTCGATGAGTAGGATATGACTCACTGGGTCAAATGCTTTGGAAAGATCTACGAAAACGCACAGAGAAGGTTTTCCTTTATCCAAAGCGTTATACATTTCTGTGGTGAGAGCCAGAATTGCATCTTGGGTTGATATTCCCTCTTTGAATCCATACTGACTATCAGAGATTATATTGTTTTTGGTAAGGTAGTCATTTAGACGTTTTTTATAATTTTTTCGAAAATTTTCGCAACAGTAGTGATTAGGGAAATCGGTCTGTAATTTATAACTTCATCACTACTGCCCGCCTTGAAAATTGGTTTTATTACAGCTTTTTTGAAGATGCAGGGAAAATGACCCTGTTGAATGCATTTATTGAATATGAAGGCCATTGATTCTTTTATTATTGGTGCTAAAGTTTTAACTGTTTCTGTTCTTATTCCGTCTATTCCGGGTGATTTTTTATTTTTCAGTAATGAAATGATACTACTAACTTCATCAGCGTGTGTTGGTTTCATGAAAAACGAAGTCAAAGCGTTATTTTTTTGGGAGGGGTAAAATTTGGGTCTTTATAAATTTTTTCAGCAAGCTTCTCACCAATTTTGGAGTAATGCTCATTGAATATATTCGCAATGTTTTTTTCATTTGTTTCTTTCTTTCCATCATGTTGAATCACGTTAATATCCCGAGAACTTCTATTTTTTTTTGGGCATACTTCATTTACCGTGTTCCATAAATTGTTACTATTTTGTGCATTTTCTTGTTCCGATAGTATTGCAGCTTAGTTAATCTCAGGAGATTTCTCACGTAGTTTTTATACTGGGTGTAGTTTTGTTTCAATGCTATATTATCTGGCTCCTTGAGTAGTTTTTGGTACATCTTATCCCGTGTGCACATGGATTTAATGAGTCCATTGGTGATCCATATTTTACGTTTCTTTACTTTATATTTGTGGGTTGTTGTACAATTTTTTATTTCATTATCCAAGATATCCATGAAAATATTTGCCGCAGCTTTTGCACTTTCCTTTTCATAACAGTATCCCAATTGAAGTTACGTAGTCTATTTGCAAGCTATCATAATTTATTTTTGAATTGATGCAGTTTTTTCTTGCTTTTCTATTATTTTTATTATTTTTATTATATTTATTCTCGTACATGATTTGTAAAGTTGTTGTGAAATGATCAGTTGCATTCGTTTGTATTATTATGGGTAGAATGAGTTCATGATCTATGGATGTTTTCACAAATATATGATCTAAGCAAGACCTACTGTTTGTTGTTACCCGAGTATAATTATTGATCATAGATATATATATATATCAATGATGTTATTTTACACAGGGTGCTCCATTGGAAAAATGCAACTTCAGTTTGCTCAGACAATATTTCCTTGCCCATAAAAGACCAAATCAAGAAGATTGGCACACCCTATAATTATATGAAACTATGTTTGCCATATGTGGGGAACTTTTTTATCATTGGTTCTTCTGGAAACTGTGTACATAAAAATTGTAGATAGGCTGAATACCCTTTCTCATAAAAAATATGGTTTATATAAGTTGTTGATTATTAATATTATTTCAGAAATTAATCATACCAATATTTGTCCTCAAGTGACTCCTGACCTAAAATATACTTCTTCATTAGAAAACTGGGTAGCATGAGATGAATGTACAATGGGATTCTTTTCAAAATAGCTGCATCTAATAAGAGGCTCATTTTGGTAAAATGATAGATTTATGCAAGCATTAATTGCTTGAAGATTTTCACAATTGATCAGATAGATACAATTTATTTTTGATAGAGTAGAATCGAATATAATCTTCAAATTTCTATTTTTTTTGTGTTATTCTATATAACTGAAAAAACTATCTCTTGAGTTGCTTTCCACACACTATCTAATTTATGTTATACATATATATCCCGAAATAGGGATCATTGGTCCGCCTCTGGAGTGGATAATGAATGCGCCTTCATATCATGGTATTTCAATAACTCAAGGTCTCCAATAATAAGACCTATTGAAAACAAAACTAGGACGGTTAATCAGCAGTGTCCAATCAATCATAAGAATGACGAATATTCAACGCCTATACTGTCTCGACATTCTTAAGTGTTTCGTTTTTGCGTCAAAAGCTCTCGCAAAGGAAGCAATCGAAACGGACTATTTTTATTCAGCGAATCAATCGAATGTAGGTAGTAATAATTTCCTGTCGATTTATTCTTGGAACCAACATCATCCTCGGTTTATTTTGAATAGTTACTCATTCCTGTGATGGACAGTTTGAAAAAATAATTGCTCTCCTTTTACCTGACGTTCAAAACGAAGGTATTTACTTCCTTCCGGTTGTCGGTTGTGTATATTCGTTATGACGATACTGCTATTAATTTATTAGATTTTTTATGTCACGTTACCCACAAGTTTGAAAATATAATCCAAATTAGAGAAATAGTCCAATGTCTATAGGCCAGTAATTATGGATATTATTTCAAAATTTAACATTAATTCCAGTAGTTTGGACACCCTGGTGTAAAGAAGAGTGAGGAAATCCACAAAGCTATCCTGCAACCTATTCCAAAGCCTGGAAAGGTATTTGAAATGCATATAAAATAAAGTTTGCCCTATTTTTAGCAGAAGATAAATTCAGAGTACTACATCTACTGAAAAAGGTTGGAATATGGCAACCAATCAAGAGATTTGGAAACAAATATTCCAATATTTATGTTGTATTTTTGATAACTTGAATGAAAAAAAAGTTTTGCAAATTATAATATAATGAATCATAATAATGAATCGAAAATATATTCTGAAGACATGTATAAATTAAGTACTAGATATATTGACGAATTTGTAACGTATTTCGGAAAATTGTACTTTTGATAACAGGAAAAGTTTTCAGAAAAAAAAATCGTGACAATTACAAACGAAAGTCGGAAAATTAATGGAAAATAAAAAAATGGATTTCCCCTTATATTTTAATTGTAGAAGTACTGCCCCGGGGGTAAAGTCAAATGAACTTTCTTCGGCCTTGATTCCATATGGCAAGTCTTGGCGAATAAAATATGTTCCACAAAAATGCCAATATTAGAATAATCAATCAGGGTCAAATGCTTCCCCAGCACCGATACATCTTGTATGCCAAAAAGCGTTGTGCATTATTCTATCCTGATACATTTATAAAATTTCTAATAATCATCAACAGTGCCTATATATGCAGCCACTAAAGCTGCACACGGAAGAAGTAATTGAAATCCCTTTATAAAATCACAGACACGCCTTGTTATGTTTTGCATTATAATCTGTATGTGTTGAAAAAGGAAACATTCTCAATTGAATATTGAATAGAAATATTTTTCTGTGAATTGAAAAATCCACGATAAAAATGAAGTTATTTTTTATGAATGTCTAACAGAAAACTACTAATTCCCCGGCTGAAGCCACGCTGGACATTTACTACATCTGATAGGTATTCTGAAGGGACCCTAACTCAAAAGAAAAAATCTGAAATTGAAAATTTGCATTTTCATTCAGATAGTTATTTGATTTTCTATTCCAGTCTCAATTAAGAACTCATATAAGAGAATGAGCCAAAGAAGAATATTTTCCAAAAGAGAGTACTCACCAGAAATCATTTGTAACATTGATGCAAGGGAGGCATCGCATTCACTAGGTCTTCAATACATTTTTGTAGACGAAAATCTATTTCACGCTTCCACGATAATCAGGAAGACCAGAAGAAATGGGAAACACATTTTCTAGAAGCAAGCCCACTTTGCAAAGATGGAAAAACGTTAGAAACATTTCTTTTAAAACAAATCAATCTATCATACCCCATGTTAGGTTTTTATGTCAAAAAACACTCATTTCAAAGGGTCTCTACAAAAGAAATGTTTCTAACATTTTTCCATCTTTGCAAAGTGAGATTGCTTCTAGAAAATTTCTTCCAGTCTTCCGATGATCGTGGGAGCGTGAAATAGATTTCCTGAGAATGCGATGCGATGGTACTCTCTTTTGGAAAATATTCTTCCTTGCCTCATTCATCTATATGAGTTCTTAATTAAGACTGGAATAAGAAATCAAATAACGATCTGAATGAAAATGCAAATTTCCAATTTCACATTTTTTCTTTTGAGTTAGGGTCCTTTCAGAATATCTATCAGTTGAAGTTCAATGTCCAGCGTGGCTTCAGCCGGGAAAATAGTTGTTTCCTGTTAGATATTCTTGAAAAAACTTCATTTTTATCGTGGATTTTTCAATTCACAGGAAAATATTTCTATTCAATATTCAATTGAGAATAATGTTTCCCTTTTCAACATGAATACCCCACAAGAGGTTATCTTCAGTCGCAGATGATTCCACATCTGATTTTATAAACATCCTGTTCATATTTTCAAACAAATCAAGTACATTTGTAATAATAATTTTCAATATTATTATTTTTTTGTACGTTACATACAAATTTGAAATTTTCTCAGTACATTTTTATTTTATATTTGTCTTTAATATTGTGTCTCTACAAAAACGTCAATTTTTCACCATGTTTGAAAACTACTTGTCTGGAATGTATATATGACTGACTCATGAATGGTAATGAATGAAATAAACTTTTGACATATTCACATACCCTATAGATTGTTATCCAAGCTATGTTATAAAATCAAAAAAACACAATTCTAGCACTATCCGCAAATCAAAATTTTCAGGGAAGAAACAACGTTACTGTAACTGAAAATATTTCTATTCAATATTCAATTGAGAATGTTTCCCTTTTCAACATGAATACCCTACAAGAGGTTATTTTTAACGATGGAAGAAGGTGAGAAAGTTTATCTTTCAGTCGCAGAAGATTCCACATCTGATTTTATGAACATCCTGTTCATATTTCCAAACAAATCAATCTGTATGTGTTTCGAAAAAGGTTATTTCAAGATGCCCCATTCACATATCTATGGATTCAAAATAAAATGTTATAGAATAAGATTTGTTGCCCAAACCCCTTTTATGAATCAGCCCCCAAGATAATATTAGTCTGGGAATGGGGGCATTTTCTTAAGAAAAAAATATTCAATATTTTGGAAGTTGTGTTAATGAAGTACAATCCATTGGAAGCCAAGGAGTACCGTTTCTAGGGAGCATGACTATTTCATTCATTTCATATATTTTGTTTTTTCCAGGGATTTAAATGAGAAAAATTATATATAATATTCGATCTGAAACTTACCTCCCAAAGTCATTATCTCCCATAACAATATTCCATAAGACCATACATCCGATTGTGTTGTATACACCCTGTGGAACAAAGCCTCTGGGGCCATCCATTTGACCGGAAGTCTTCCATCTGTCGTTTTCCGATAATAGTCGTTACAGTGAATATCCCGAGCTAATCCAAAATCAGCAATCTTCAGAATATAGTCGTCGCTAACTAAAACATTCCGCGCAGCTAGATCCCTGTGTATGCACTGAAAAAAAAAACGTTTATGATATACTGTATGACCGAATGTGAGGGAATATATTACCCTTCTCGATGCCAAATACTCCATGCCTCTCGCTACTTGGTACGCAAATGACACCAAGTCTTTCTGCGTCAAAGTCTTCTTGTCTTTTTTCTCTCCAACTGCCAGTTCGTATCCCGAGGACGGTCGATGTTGTCTCAAGAAATCTCGCAGATTTCCATGAGGAGCATACTCCACAACTACATAAAGTGGCCCGCCTTGGGTGCAGCATCCCAGGAGGTTTATTATGTTTATGTGCTTTCCTATCATTTTCATCATCTCCATTTCTGACACCAGGTCCATCATTTCATTGTCTGTATGACCCTCTGCAACAAAATGGCGTGGTCATGGAATCAGGCTGGGTTTTTCTGACTCTTACCTTTCAACATCTTCACAGCAACTATGGTATTGCTTCCAGGCTTCAGGAGATTCATGGCGTCAGCTTTGACTACCTTACCGAATGCCCCTTCTCCGAGATTTTTTCCAAGACACAGTAAATCTCTGGGTATTTCCCAATCAGAATCCATCGGTAGTTCATATTCTGAAATCATTCCATCTCCCGAGTGGTTCGATTGATATTTTTGCTTTTCGATCTTGACTACTGGCATCAACTGAAAATATTCGGATTTTATATTGGTAAAAAAATGTGATAAAAAACTATTATTGACACATCAGTATATTTTCCTGATCAGAAGATAAGAAATTTGTTATTGATGTTCTTTACACGGTGCAAACCCAATCCTATCGGGTTTTGTTCAAGCGTGTACCGGGTTTTGTTCAAGGGGGTAGCTACATTGATCATTTCTTTCTTTATTTTCCCTCGAAACTAACTTTCAGGTGAGAACTGATGTTGACCTTGGTGGACAAAAGCGCTCTACTATGTGTTAAATAAATTTTACACGAAATAAAAAATCATCTTTGTCAAAAATTAAATATTTTAACTCCATGCCCTAAAATATCAATTATATCCATGTCATTTGCACTTGTATTATACCCCATGAAATCTTCCAAAATAAAGGATTATTTGGAATTTGACTCAGGAGTTCTTCAATTGTCTGCGTGATCTTCAAGTTATTTTCTTTTACTGTACTAAAATTTGGAATATATGGTTTTATTTATTTATTTAGCGATATACTCAATACAGGAAAATCTGCAGTACAGAAATCTGTAACATTCTTGATAGCCAGCCCTAAGTCCATTGAAACTGAAAAATGTCTTATTCCTCAAGACACACAAAAACCTATACAATAGGTTTCGGGGTATTTGCCCTTCATCAGTACAGGGTGGGCCAAGCAGACAATGATTAATGTCTGCGTTACCTGACTGAAACAATTAATGTCAATCCATTTCAAAGCATTTGCTGGGATCGAATTAGCAGAATGGAGCTAACGCGATCTCAACACAACTATTGCAACTAAAACATTACCAACTTTGAATATAATCCTGAATCTCAGGATAGAAATATCTGCAATACAGAAACCTATAAAACTTGTAGGACTTTGCACGTTTATCCATCAGATGTCATTAAACGTCCGTCGAGGCATTAGTCAGGGGATTAGTTGTTTTTTTTATGGATATGCGACCAACATACATACACCTATTGTATAGGTTTCTGTAGTCAGATGTCTTGAGGAATAAGACATTTTTCATTTTTAATTTGAAATTCTCGTCTGCGAATCATCGCAGATTATTTTCTTCATACTGTATTTCATCACATGTGTGTAGGTATTTCATCAATGTAACTTCAAAAATAAATCTATTGGCCAAAAGACTGGAAACGAATATTTTCCATAACTTTCGAATAAAATATGAAAAGATGCACTTTGAAAATAAAATTATTGATAATGAGTAGTACCAATGGAGCAGCATTGACAGGGCCGTCTCCAGCGAGTGTGCACTACATTAAGAGAGGGTAGGTGCCCCCTAAAAAACATTCATATATATATATATATATATATATATATATATATATATATATATATATATATATTTCTTAAATTTATCTTATTGAAAATAGGATGTTTCTCTTGAATATGGAACACGTATTTGAATAGTCTGTCTTTATGGTACGAACTCGAAATTGAACGAAATAATTTATCAGGAGAGTTTCAAAATCCCAATGTTTTTTTGGATTTTATTGTATACTACCCTACAATCGCTAACAATTTTTAACCGACGAAACCAAAAAGGAGGAGGTTCTCTATTCGACCCGTATATTTTGTTTTTTTCCATAATATTTTTTTATGTATGATCACGCATAACTTTTCACTGAGGCGTCCGATTCCGATAATTCTTTTTTCAGTGGATAGGGTGTACTTCGAATTTGGTCCCATTTGAATTTAAAAGATGAAATCCACCCCTAAGGGTAGCGAAATGAACGATATTGATCACTCACCCTCTGAATTCTGGTCCGTTAACCGATTCTATCAGGCATAACTTTGTACTGGGTTCTTCGATTTGGATGATTCGTTTTTTAATCGATAGGGTATACCTTATATTTGGATTTCGAAAGGAATTAGCCACCCTTACGGGTAGAAAAATAGGGGATAATTGATTTTTCACTAGTGAACATTGGCACACACATACGTAGTTGACAATGACAGATCGCTACTGACATTATTCTTGTTCCGTCAAAATCAGTATATTTTATGAGAGGATAGAATGATATACAAAGTAATGAAATAAACTAACCAGAACAACGAAAATAGTTTATAGTTCAACAAACAGTAAAAGTAGATAATCATATTATTCAACTGGTAATAGTTGACGTAAGGTGGGTGAGTAAGTATTTTGGAAGTAATCAAAAAACAAGTAGGTAGTAATTGGTAGATTTTAGCCACAAAAAATTCAAAAATAAAAACTTTTCAACGAAAAATTAAACCGACGAAATACGGAACTGAAAAGTAAAAAATAAAAACTTTTTAACAAAAAATTAAACCGACGAAAAAATCAATTGAAAAGCATGAAATAAAATAAACCTTCTTAGTCTAAATGATAATCGAGCTCCTAAACTAATATAAGTAACTGATTTTGAGTCGGCGCCAAACAAACTAGCAATTGAATCAGGTGAAGCGTAAAAGGATGGCAGCGAGATGCACGGCTGCGTTTTGATGACTTCTTTCATAGATAATGATCTTCGATAATTGTTTGTTTGGCGCCGACTCAAAATCAGTTACTATAACATGTTAAAAATAAGTTTTATCGAAGTTCACATTATTACAGAGGTATATTCAGAATCAATTCTTTGATGAAAGGAAGTTCAGTCTGCTTTCAACTTAACCCATAAGGTTTATTTTATTTTTTGATTTTCAGTTGATTTTTTCGTCGGTTTAATTTTTTGTTAAAAAGTTTTTATATCTTTACCATATTATTCTTGGATGAAATATTTGTTTGCTATAACCAGCGGGTATATCTTCTTTTTTCAGGCAGTTGTTGGCAAGTCCTCTTCTACTTTTCGATGGTTAACCATAAGGATCACAGCATTTTTGGGTAATTAATCCGACATCTGCCCAAAACCTTTTTCGAAAACGTCAGCGGTCAGTTCGAAGAATGGTGATATTTTGTAGATTTTCATAAAAAGTTCAATGAACTACCAATCCATACCTTTTCATTTCTAATAGGGGTTATAATATTATTCAAATCAGTAACACTCCTACAATGAACGCCTGATATTGATAGCATATAGATTCAGTTTAACATTTATCTATCTATTTTTCTTCCAAAAAATTTATTGCTTCTACTTAATCACCTGTCCATCATTCTGATTTTCCAATGAAATCCCATCTCTTTTCATATTTTATTTCGACATATTTGTGGGAAATCATCTTTTCCTGTAAATGAAGTTATGATCTTGTCCAATGTTAGAATTTATTTATTGAAATAAATAGGATTGAACTTCAAACTTCAACTGCCATTGGTTTACTTCCTCAGTCTTTTTGGGAGTACTAATATTTCCATTTTTCTCTTAAAAATCTATGAATTGTTGCTGTGTGAACTCATATCGAAACATGATGCAACTATTTTTCGAACATTACTTGAAGATCGTTGGTGTACAAGTGAATTGGAGACTCTCAATTATTCATTGTTTTCTACCTACTGTATCTCCAGCCTTACTAACTGGCTCAACTGTGGTAAAAATTGTGCTTGCACACAAATACACAATTTTTGTACTACATACAAGCCCAATGAGTTTTTTATAGCCCTAATTTCCTTCAATGTCAATATTTTATTTTCGGTAATATTCTATTAAATATTTCATATTATATGGATAAAAACTCTTTAAACATAGTAGGTAGGTAACGGCTATGATTTACAGATTTTTGTGGAATTACTGTTTTCTTCTTTCAATACCATGAAGTATGACTATAACGAACAAAGTTTTTGGAGTATAAATTATTTTTTGTATGGGTAGATTATACAGAGTGGGCCATTGAAAATGAAACAGCGGCTCTGTAGGTCGGCAGAACCGAATTATATAAAAACGCTCGGACATGTCAACTACAGTTTTGAGGGGAACATCGTTCGCGATGAAATTCGCCCGAAATACATTCCATCCCTCGGAGCTGTGACCGCCACCCCTAAATTTCTAAATGGCAACATAAGGCAAGTGATACCTCATTTGGAAGATATTTTCCTTCTTAATATCAAACAACAAAAATAAAATAATTCTATCGATTCGCTTTCGAGATATAGGAACTTGAAGTTGGGAAATCACTTTCTATTCACTCAATCAATAAAAATAACATCTTACAATGCAACTGTTTGAAGATAATTATCATTGTCAAGGAATTGAATGATCTAACTGTTTACCAACTGATAACATGGAATTCCGCTTAAATTTTTTATTTCATCCTCATTTACTTGATCGAAAAAAATATAAGGTTCTTAAGAATCGATAAAAAGACATTTTCTCGAATTTGACTCAAATGCGAGTACAACAAAAACATGTATGAGATGTTTTTTTTGCCAAATCACAATTGTGGACGTCTATCAGTGTCAAACTGATCTTTGATTGAACGACATTAGAGTGAATTACTTGACTAAAGCTGCTGAATATCTTTCCGCAATAAGGTGTAAACGATCGCGGAAAGAGTTGAAATAATAACTTTTTTTTTTTAATAATGAGTGCGGTAACCGTACAGCTAATTTGTTCAATGAAACGCATCCAGATAAACTTGTTGCTAGAAAATACGTTCTAGAATTAGTGCAAAGATTTCGTCAAACTGGATCAGTTGCCAACAAGAAACGAGACCCAGAACGCGAATTTCCGTTGAGAAATGAAGCTGTTGGAGTTGCACTTTTAGGACAAGTTCATGCAGACCCACCATTGAGCACAAGGAAATTGGCTAGTGTTACCAATATCAGTAGAACCAGTATCTGCCGAATCGTGAAACATCATAAATTCCACCCCTACAAAATACATTTGGTACACCAATTGAATGAAGATGATTTTGATAGGCGACAGAAATTTTGTGAAATTATGACTACGAGAATAGATTCTGATGAGAATTTCCTTTTCAACATCTGCTTTTCTGATGAGTCTACATTCTTTTTGAATTCGACTGTGAATCGTCATAATTGTCGTTAGTGGTCAGATGCCAATCCAAATGTTTTCCACGAAGTCCATACTCAAACTCCCCAAAAACTCAATGTCTGGGCTGGTATTTGGATAGAATGTTTCCTGGAAGTTGGATTGGAAGAAGAGGCTCTATAGAGTGGCCAGCCAGATCTCCAGATTCAACCCCACTTGACTTTTTCCTGTGGGGTCAGTTGAAAAACAAAATACCGTCGAATATCGCCATAAATGCTACGAAATGTGAGGTCTCGTTTTGAACAGAACTTGTACTATCATATGGAAATAATTATTGCGACAGTTGCTTTATCAGATATTGTTTTTATTGATTGAGTGAATAAAAAGTGATTTTCCAACTTCAAGTTCCTATATCTCGAAAACGAATCGATAGAATTAATATATTTTTGTTGTTTGATATCAAGAAGGAAAATATCTTTCAAATGAGGTATCACTTGCCATATGTTGCTTTTTAAAAATATAGGGGTGGCTCCGAGGGATGGAATGTATTTCGGGTAAATTTCATCGCGAACGATGTATCCCTCGAAAATGTAGTTGATGTGTCCGAGCTTTTTTATATAATTCGGTTCTGCCAACCTACAGAGCCGCTGTTTCGTTTTCAATGGTCCACTCTGTATATTGTAGGGGGTCGTTATGTCTATTTATCCTCTCCGTACCTCGACCTATAGGGTCTTTTGTACATCACCCTTCATCTGTCTGTCTGCATGCGATCGGATATTATCCCGTTATATTTGCCCCTAATAGTGACGACCAGGTCATCGGCGTAACCTTGACTCGTGATTCCAGATTCATGTAGCTTCCCTATCAGAATATCCATGGTCAGTCACCACAGGAAAGGCAATAGAACCCCGCCCTGGGGACAACCTTTTTCCGCTGTTCTTCTGACCAATTTCTCTCTGAGAGCAGCTGCAATGATTCCCAGCATTGCATGTATCCATCTGATCAATGAGGTATTTATATTCCTTTCCTCTAGCGATCTGATGATGAAGTCATGTGAGGTGTTATCGAAAGCATCCTCTATATCTATGAATGCACATAGAGCCATTTCTTTGGCCAAGTATGTCTTTTCAATGCTTTAAACTAACCATTGTAGAGCATTAATCGTTGATTTTCCTGTTTTTTGTGAAGCGGTCTGTCCCAAAGGATTTCACTTCTTATATAACAGTCTATAATTTTCTCCATTGTTTTCAGGAGAAGGGGTAGTTCTAATTGACAACGTCTCACTTTTTATTATTGAAACATGAATAAAATAAATGTTGAATCTAGGTTTGGTGCTATTGAGAGCTTGACGAATAAAAGTAGCATAAATCAGTTTCCTCTAAACGAGTTCGAATTCATTGAAAAATAATATAATATCTGGCTTTCGAAATCATCAAACTCTGTTTTGAAAGTGGTAATAATTAATGATTTCAGAAAGCCCGCAAATCCATGTAATACTTGGCTCCTTGAAGTCATTGTCTGTGTTAATTCAATAGAAAATATTTAAATTATATTTAGACTCAAGTACTATGCCAGTTATTCCAGCTACTAATTTTTTTATTTGTATCGCATTTTGAAATATGCAAACATATTTATTATTATTATTTTATTAATTGATCTTTTTATTCCATATCTCGAAAAATTCAGTCCCTATATCTCAAGAACATGTAAATGCACATGCTATGTGTACAGTATCCAAATTACTTTTCCTCACAAAGTGCAAATGTCTTCTTGAGTTTCATTATATATTTTGTAAAATTCGTTCTTATTATTTTTTGGGCATAAATTGTTCCTAAGCTCATGTATGTTTGCTACGTTTACATATATTAGAAATAAGACTGTGTAGAACAACAAATAGTTTAATATCAATTGCACACTGGTGACCAAGCTTCTAGGGACAGCCCTGAACATTGGTTTACCCAATATAACATACCAGTGGTTCTGAAACATTTTCTGATGCACTCGTTATTTTTTCTATTATGACTTTCTTCGTCCATTGAGTCACAATTGCAGCCCTTGCAGTTTCCACAGCTATCATTTTCTCTCGTTTCTCCCTGAAAGCAAAATGCGACTAACAGGTGAAATCGTTACATTTCATTCAACACTGTTACCTTTTGATTTTCTGGCGGTAGTGTATACAGATGAAAACTATGACAAATACGACGAAAAATGAGAGAATCCCAACAATCACCAATATTGTCCCAACGTGCCTTCGTTGCTCCTGTTTCTCTAGAGTTATGGGATATGTAAAAAGAGATTTCTATGAAAATGTTTACTCTTGCGAAATTTATCCAACGAAACAAATAGTTATTTGAATGGCAATTTTGTTATAAAATATATCTTCAATATGATTTACATTTTCAAAGTAGGTCTAGGTCAGTTATTCTGCTTGCAAAAATCTAAATTCCTCAATGGATCGATCCATTTTATCGTTTTAACTTCTTGAATAAAAAGAACGTATCTATAATAAACAACAATAATAACAGATAACACTCATTTTTCAGGTGGTATAAACAGTTAATCATTCGTTATTGCAAATTAAATTATATCCAATTTTTTCACTCTTCGATATACAAATTTAGACGAGTAAGTATTATTATACAAATGTAGCATTCAAAGTAAATAAATTCATGAAAGGGAACTTGTGTGTGGATTTACGTTATTTGTCTAAATAGTCATAATAATAAAATGTTGGTTTTCCATACATATGTTCGTTTAATCGCATAATTGATTAATTTTTTCCATCTCACAAACGAATCTAAAATTATACCCAAGTATTTTATTTTAATGAAATAGTTTTATTGTTCAAACAAATCGAGATACTTAAGTGTTCCCAAGTCTATCCTATCACATGAAAAACTGCAAACAAGGAAAGTATATAAATGTGACAAAGTTAACTATAAATGATTTATTAGTTCAAGTGAAGGATTTATTGGTATGGAATGGGAGAGAAGAATTTAGGTTTCCCGAAATCAAACGATAGCAGCTGAATAATTTAATATTTTTATAAAACCACTTTCCACCATGCTCCTTGAGTATGTTCTTCATAGAATAAAACTGTGACGTCAGCAAAGCTCACAATATCACCAGACACTTCTTATTCGGAGAGATCAATCAGTCAAGTAGATGTTGAAAAGTGAATCCAGAAACTGTCCAAAACCTGCAAGAGTTGTTCATGATCAATAGTATCGAATGCCTTTGCCAGGTCAACGAATACTCAAAGTAATGGCTGTTTCGTATCTATCTCATTCGTTTATTAATCCTGCAAGTCTGACAAAGGCATTCACTATTGACTTTTTTCCAGAAATTCATATTGTTTTCAGTTTTCAGTGTTCTACTCTTGTTCAATGGAATCAACTATTCGGTGCAATCACGAAAGTTCCATTCTGTTATTATATTGAGTATTTGAAAATTGATAAACAAATCGAGATACTTAAGTGTCATATCCTAGAGGTTTTTCTATATTTATAATTTCTATGATTTCCTCTTCTTTGTGAAATATTGATTTTGTTATGATTTTTCTTGTTTTCTTGGGTATAAAATTAGTATTCGATAATTATGGTCTTATATATCCGAAATTTGAACAAAAAGTATCTGCTTTTTTCTTTGCAGTAATGTCGGTCAATCAGTTCAATTGCCACCAGCCACACAAATTTTCTTTTCAGCTTTAACGAGTTTTTATATTGTTTGTATTTAGCAAAATCGTTTTCATTATAATCGTTTGAAATGTTGTATACTATAGACATGAGCTATGATGACTATATTGTCTATTTAAAAAAATTATATATTACTGATTCTATAAGATTACGAACTAACTTACCAGGTTCTGTATCCACAACCTGTAAATAACCCTTGGAAACAGTAGTACCAAGACTGTTCGAGGCCAAACAGGCATACCACCCTTCATCTTCATGAGTAACGTTGGATATTCTGTAGACCTCCTGGTTTGTATTGCCATCGTCACTTTGCTAGCAGAAAAAAATAAATAATGAAAGACTCGCACAATCATCAGTATGAACACAATTACGTTGGTTTACTACAACACAATTATATGGAATTAGCACATAAAATGGACATGCAAATTATATGAAAAATTAGCACAAATTCCATGCTAATTAATACAATGGATGACATTTGAATAGATGGACGTGAAAGCAGGCAACTAATTAATAGAATATTATTTTCAGAAGAATTTGCTGCAACTTGTAATTGGGGTGTTCAACATAATCATTTCAAATTAACTCGACTTTTCGTATTTCAACAGGACTCGTCGCTTTTTATTTCCTTTGACTAGTGTGATGATAATCCTTCACTCTCCTGGACAACCCCAGTGGGCTGATAGTCTACAGTTCCCAAAATGAACGAGATAAATCCATATTTTATAATGATGGAACGTTGAAATAGCAGAATATACTCCCATCATAAGATATCGCTAAGACATCCATCGAATAATATGAATTGATGTTGAGCTGGATTATGGTATTCGGATATTATCTCTACCAATCACTTTTATAGAGTTAAATCGTTTTGGTATGCCAGCAAAATAAAAGTGTTCTATTATAACAGAATACGATTACGTTCAAATGACATTAAGGATCATTATGTTCAAGATAACATTACTTTCATACTGAGTACTTTATAGGTACTATACTTATAACTCATCATTACAATGAAGTACATGATACATTATAGCTACCACAACTAACCAATATTATTAAGGAGCGGATACAGCAGGTACGAGAGCAAAACAAAAAATTCTGCGATTTTGTTATAAATCAAAGTAAATTGTTTGGACAGATTAATTAATTTAATGAGCATATTTTGATTGGGAATCTATAGTTTTTCAGAATACTTTTTTATAGTCTATACACTTGTTTCCTAGCTAAAACCAGTTACTGATGCAGACACTGTTCTGTTGATAATCATACAGGTAGATTTTATAAGCAGTCACTGCAACTTAGATTGTTGCAGGGTACGAATTCCTGACTTCACATTGTGATGAAACCATCAATACTACATCTGGGTAACCAAAAATTTGTTAAATCTATGTAATGCTGTATTGTTATTCAATGTGATCTTGTTTTGGCAACCCTCGGTATGAACCAAAACGAGACTACATCTATAACTTGTGCTTGTGAACCTCTTAGATCTGGATGGTGACTTGCGGTTTCTGCAAAATAATTCCCAACAACTTTCGGATAATAGCCCATAGTTGTGCATGATGGAGCATCTCCTCAACTCTTCGTTTAATTCAAAGACTGCTGAAAACTATCAGAGTTCCTCCCAAAAATGTTATTGACACATTGTAAATAACTGAAGAAATACCATTTTGTAAAACACATTTTTTTTTCTTCAGGAACAGTAAATTTTCTCGATATAAAGAAGACTTTTCTCCAAATAATTCTATGAGAAATTTTAAAACTCTACCGAATCTGAGAAAGTGGAAATTACATAAAAATTAGAGAATATTTGATAGAGAATAAGTTCAAAACAATGTTTTGAAATTGTTGACAAAAAACCTCTTCCTTCTAAATACTAAAATATGTGTAAAGGGGATGATTTTGCAGAAATATTATGGGTGTTTTCAGTCTTATTTTAGTTCGTACTGAGCATTCTTGAAAGTTCTTTCAATTCTTCTTTATGATTCATATAGATGAATTCTTAATCTCACTATATTGTAGAACTGAGGTGTGGTGCTCTATTTTTAGAGAAATACTTGGGAAGACTTATTTGAAACATCTCAAAATTAGAGAGCAAATTATGGATCAGAATTTCAAGGTACGGTATTACCAAATCGCAAAATTTGTAATTTTCTCTCGTACCATTGGTACTTTATGAGTACTTCACAGAAGAACCAAATGGATGATAATATCCTCGACATGTTTTTTGGGTATAATCAGATATAGAACATACGAGGATTCTTTGAATTTTAAGGTTTTTTTCTAGTGTGGGTTTCAGTGGGCAAGGATCAATCTCAATATATTATTTGTTCTGAAAGTTACTCTGGTGTCATACCTGTTATGTATCCTTTTTTCTCAGATAACCTGAAGTAATAAATAATTACGTTTATTGCGGGATTTATAATTGGATGTGATTCTATTGATAGTATCCCTAAGGAAATAAAAATAATTTTGATTTCATCTATTATTTCTTCACGCTGGTATGATGACTAAACTTGGTAAACTGATGTGTTCATCCGTTAAGACTTTTTACCCAAAAAACATCTAAAGATTGGTTGTTCTTTCAAAAATTTAGTATGTCACAATGCTATACTGTATTCTAGTTTATGATCTATGTTTATATGATTACTGGCAAGCCCTAGAGTATAAGAGGAGACCAAAAGGATTGGGCAAAAACTATTACTGTCAACTTACGATACCATCAATAATCATATCTATATACCTGGAGAATTGTCGCATTGCATATGCTTGGATCAGTGCTGGAACAATTAGAAGGAGGTTCCTCTATAAACTTAGTCCAAACGAAAGATGGGTGTAAATCAGAAACGACTTCACAGAACAATGTCACGTTGGACCCAGAAAAGACCGTTGTATTCTGAAGTTCTGTGGTTATTATCGGTTTGTTGTGATATCGTTCTAGAAATGAAATTCACCATCACCATACAGAAAATAGAAGGATGAGATATTAGAACCAACAGAATCCGCCACCTTTGTAAGCAACCATCACCGCCAGAACACGAATTTTGGCAACCATTTCATTCAATATATCAACATCCATCTTACCGGTATGGTGGATCGAATACTCTTGTGGAATAGAATTTTATAATCGTACAGTTTTACAGGGCTAGTTGAAGGTGCTTGTTACGGAATATTTGTCTTATTAATTCTTGATTCATCTGTCTTCTTTCAGTATCCATTGAGATACTGTATACTAGGTGAAAATACCCCGACTTGATCAATATTTCAAAGCAAGTTAACCTAGTGGGATGATTATGCATCAGATATAATCTAATTCTCATCGAGGTATAAGCCGGGAAAGTAGTTGTTTTCTGTGATTCTGTGATTAATTGATTTTAACCTTGTGATTAATTGATTTTAACCTTGAAATTTTTTGATTAATTTCACGATCAAGTAGCAAGGTATATTGTTAATAACTACGTTATACGGATCTTTGCCCACTCACTTGATTGAAAGCAATATAAATTGTGTGAAGAAACTGAAAAATTTGTCCATGACAGCTGATAAAATCTGAGTTTATTGTTACAATTATTCAATAAATTTATAAGTGAATATGCATACCTACAAATAATCATGAATATAAAGTTACGAAAAAGTAAATATGAGTAAAACGAAACTTTTCAAAGGCAATAAAGTAGTTCTTTGTTAGATGTATGACGTTAGTCACTCTGTTCTTATATCGGTGATTTACAGATTGAAAAGCCGGTGAGTTTTAAAATCTATTGTCTACTGATTCAAAAACAGAATGAGGTTACCTAATATATCTAACAGTTTTTTGTGCATCCGATTGAAAGCTTATAATAGGGAAGTTTTTCTCTACTCATATCATTTGATCCTTCTCTCTTTCACTTGCAATTTTTTTTATCCGCCAACAGTTTCTAGTTGACTGAGACCATAAATAACCAAAATCCGGCACCAACCATAATGTATACTTGAATTGTGATCCAAAAACTACAAGATACCGATTTTAAATTTGATCGGACCAAAAAATCACCGGACAAAAATAATTTGTTTCCCTCTCATCCTACAACTTGGTGTGCCCATCTCAATTCCTTGGATTCAGAGCAAACATTCATAATCTGCAAAATTACCTATTGAGTGATTTTGAATAAAATCAGACCATAAATCACATAGGTAACTCTTGAATCTCGAACATGTAAAAGCTACGTTCACTAGCCAAATCCATTGAATTAAGTGTGTGAATATGAGTACAATGAGACATCATGTTTTTAAGTGGAAACTCCATACTCTATCTACAATGCAAGATCCTAAATTATATTGAGTCTTTCAATAAATGAAGTATACGGAGAAGTTTTGGAGGATTGGTCGTCCTCAGATTTACCCATTCATGTACTCTTTCTCATTTGCTATACCATAAATTTTTGTATGTTTTTTTAATTATATGATCTGCAAGTCTCTTTGGTGAGTCAAACGACATACAATATTACCTCGAAAAACGTTGCCAAAATTCGTATTTTGTGCATTTTGTTGATATTGAAAATGTATATGAAAGACATTTTCCAGAATAAGGAGAAGCAGCAGAAAAGTTCAACCAGTGGAATTGAAATAAAAATATGCCTCAACCATCCCCAATGAAGAAAATAATATTTGTAACCTGCGCTGTCCAGTTACTATAATCATCGCTCACATCTGTCTGATTTTCTATTTTAAACCATTGTATGTATGGTTCCAGGTCTACTATGACCTGCGGACATTCAAAAGTGGCGTTCGTGTATTTCACAATTGTCAAGTTTTGGGGATATCCATCTTTTATGTAAGGTTTGGAAGGAAATCGTTCTGTTCAATAGAAAACAATAACATGTTGAGGAGTACCACGATAATTTCAGTTTCAAATACTCACCAACAACATCCACTTCGAAAGTGAAATTTATGCAACCAACAATGTTACAAACAACACACGTATAATTTCCCTCGTCCTCCAAAGTTGACTCCTCCAGCGTCAAAGACCAGTGGTTGGTTTTTATCTCACCCATTGATCTTGTAGGAGGTGTTCTATTCTTGCTGTACCAAGTTATATTCGGTGTGGGATACCCCCCAGCTTTGCAATTCAAACGGAACATGTTACCAGCTGGTTTCACTACTAATTTCTGCATTTTCTTCAAAAAATGTGGCGGTTCATAAACTGTAACGTTGAACTTTTTCACCAAAGTATCTTCGTTTAGGAAGCATGCATATATTCCTTGATCCTTGTGGTTTATTTGGTTGAATTCCAGTACATTTTGTTGACTCTGGAATAATCGGTAATGAGAAAAAAAATCTTACCAATCTTCAGCCTATCCAAAATATTTGAAACGTAGTAACTCGTCCATAAATGTTCCCCTCGAGAACCTACTGGAGTAGAACATTGTATTTCCATTCAATAAAAAAAATATTTGATCCACAATGCATTTGAAATGTATATGTCTAAGGAATGAATTCCTTCACATACTCGTTCTCGCCATAATAGTTGCTTTCTCTCTGTCTGTTGTCCACTGCTCCTGTGTGCATCACTTCTCCAACAAAAATTCCATTATTCATCCTCAAGAAATGCCTTAAACGTCAGCACCTTGATTAAATTTGTGATTGTTGGTTATCTATATAGGTCATACATTTTTTGTAACCACTTCTACCCACGGATTCTCAGTATCTTTCTCTCACACCTATCTGGAACATTGTATGTCCTTCGTTTTATATGAGCAGTTACTTTTACTATTTCATTAATGTATTTTTTTTACTCTGGGACACAAATTCACGAATTAGTGCTCTGAAGTTCTCATCAGATTTCCCACACACACACGTTTTTTCTGCTGATTGAGAACCATCATTTGTTATTCAGTAGCCAACCAGAAAACAGTACGCAGTTATTTTGCAACTTTTATAAAAGTTTTTCGTGTAAATGTAACCACATAGTATGTATTCATGTATGTCGACTGATGGTATACAAAAAACTGCTTTTATATGATTTTTTTCATATAGCTCTGTCTGAGACCAAAGTGAATTAAACCATAGAAAGCGGATGCATCTAATTGGGTGCTCTCTTACTTTGCATAGGTCCTTTTCAACCTGATTCATTATCTCCTTCTGGGTTCCATACTCTTTGACTTATCTCAGCCCATTTTATAACATAATGAGTGTGAAGATTAAAAAATGTTCGAAACTCAGGATCTCATATATTGTATGTGGGGATCTTCAAGTTCATATTGTTGAGTGGTACATCAGTATCTAATTGGTTTGATTTTCAACTTTTTGCCCCATAAGTCGGGTTGAGTTCTAGAAAAGCTAAGGAACTACAATGGCGAATAACTCCAGATGCAATGTAGTTATTTCATGGGAATTAAAGGGATTCCAGTTGCACAAACCTTTCGAAAAAAGTCGTGTCTAGGATCACGCTAACGTGGATTACATTTCTCAATTGTGGAGTATTTTGGAAGGCTTGTATCAGTCTGTTATTGTCGATTAGCGATTAGTACTTGAAAATTATCAGTCTGACTGAGATGGGGCTATCAATTAGAAGCTTTCCTAGTTTAAATAGCATGATCACAGTCGCTTTTCAGATTAACAGAATATATCTCTTCTGGAATGAGATTGTTTATTTCAGCAAATAAAAAAAATTGAAAAAATCCTTTTCAGCGAAGAATAAAAGCCGAAACTCCCGCGAGTGGATATATTAGGTATTATATATAATGACCGCTTGCCAGACGTTTCTCATTTAGCGTGAGAAATTGGATGCACGTTAACACGGCCTTGATAAAATCGGGTCGAGTCGTTTCAAAATTTTGGACTAGACTGTTGTATCGGATAAGTTACCTCCAAAGTTATCCAGGTCCCATTTAAATATTTCCATCGTACATTGAACTTCTGAGGACACTCCAGATCCAAACTGTTGTTGGCTACCAGAGTTATATTAACAAAACTATCACTCGCATAATTTTCGTCGATATACAGGGATTCTGAAAATAAAGGCATGATATAATCATTTTTAGTAGAATATTCAAAAACGTTATTTGAAACGGAAATTTCCCATAATCACGATTAAGCTGAATAATCATTGTCAAGTTTGATACCTGAATCGTTGTGAAAATTAGCCAGTAATCACATAATTTATCATGAAATCACATCGTTATATAGTAACCCAAATTCGTATAATTATTCAACGTATGATCATGATCATTCGATTATTTGGATCTTTTTTTTTTCATATTATTCGCTCTCCAGGAACTTGGCGCTTGGGTTGAAATAGTTTTCTTCTCAACTAATCGGTATTTCACTATTATCATCAGACATTACCATTCAATTCCATCAATAGGAAAAAAGGCTCGCAAACATGGATGCAAGTTTCGTTGCATGGATTATGGATCACAAATATTCAAATAAGCAAATATAGTTATCAAATCCATTGTTCATATAGAGTGTATCTACTTAAGTTGGCGACAAATGAAAAACTTTTTTATTTTTGGAACGAAGTTCCTTTACGCGGCTTGCGCTATGTGTTGACTGATAAACAATGTAACGTAAGAATAAAGCGTTAGGCCCCATCCATGCGAGTTTCTCTCTCTCTCTCTCTCTCTCCTGTGTCTTTCTATCATATACGAGTTTGTGTGACAACTACATTCGGTAACTACACTAGGTCCTGTCAGAATTAAATGTCAACGCATTCAATTCCGATATAGGGAGATAGGAAATGCAAAATTGATGGAATAAGGGATTTTGAACTCACTACATACAGTGATTTGATATTTGAATTCAAATATACCTTTTTCAGCATGTTAGGAAGCCTCAGTTTTTCGAGTAAGGCAATTAATAACTTAATTGTGTCATTTTGTAGTTGGTAGATCTTCAATGTGCTCCGCGAGTTTCGTGAAATTCAGTAGTTTAAAGTGTCGTATAAACCTTAAATCCAGATTTCCATGCCTATGTTCATAACTACCGTAGAATTTACCGAAATGTTCTTAAGCTTGCGAAATCTAAATATTTCCAAAATAGAATTGATTCCGCGAATAATAAAAAGAAAGAGACGTGGTCCATAGTTAATGACCTGCGAGAAAATCCTAAAAAAAGGAACAGTGTAAAAATTGCAATCAGTGCGGATGAGATCAATGAGTTCTACAGTTCAATTGCTCGTAAGCTTAGTGACAACATAATTGTCCCTTACGACCCTCTTATCAATGTCCATAATTGTCATACAAGGGATACTTTTATATTATACGATACTAGTATTGATGAAATCTTCGAAGTGTTTAGGGATATCAAGAATAAAAAATCAACTGGATACGATGACATCTCCATGAACATATTTCAGAATCTTCCAAGAGTAGCACTTGAAACTCTTGTCGCATCAATTATTATTTCCTTTCGCAACGGTAAATTTCCTTCATTCTTGAAAAAGTCTGTGATAATTCCCTTGCACAAAGGCGGTAGTTTGGACGATCCCTCAAATTATCGCCCAATATCCCTCATCCCGACTCTGGCTAAAATAATTGAAAAACTCGTGAAAAAAAGGCTCAATGAATTCCTTACTGCTCATAAAATCATCAAAGAAAATCAATTCGGTTTCCAAGCTAAAAAGAACACCCAAGATGCAATTTTCTCCTTCCTGTATGAGGTATATTCTGATATAAATGCCGGAGATGTAGCAGCAGCAGTATTCTGTGACCTCAAAAAAGCTTTTGACTGTGTAGACCACAAGATACTTTTGCGGAAACTGCATCGCTACGGCTGCGAGGGAGTTACTTTGGAATGGTTCGAGTCCTATCTAACTGGGCGCAGTCAAGTAGTAAAAAGCGATACTACTTCAAAATATATTAATATTGAGTATGGAGTGCCACAAGGATCGGTTTTAGGACCTACTCTTTTCCTTGTATACATAAATGATTTACTGAGTTTACACACTTCTGGAAAAGTTACTTTATTTGCAGATGACACCACCATTCTATGGCATAGTAAAACTGTTGACGATTTGAATAATAAGATATTCATGGACATACATACAATCGAATCTTGGTGCGACTCGAATCTTCTTTCATTTAACATAAGAAAAACAAATATAGTAACTTTCAAATGTACTCTTGAAGATATACCTCTCGATAATGAGATGATTGAAAATAAAGATTGCACAAAATTTTTGGGTCTTTTTATTGACAGCAATTTGAAGTTTGAAGCACACGTCAAACAACTGAAGAATAAAATCTCCTCAGGGTGCTATGCAATGAGAATTATTTCAAGGGAGCTTGGTACTGTCACGGCTATGACCGCATATTATGCATTAATTGAATCTCAATTGAGATATGCTATACCTTTCGGGGGGGTATGTAACTCCAGTCTGCTGGAGTCAGTACTTAAACTGCAAAAGAGAGCCATCAGATATGTGTTCAAACTAGGACCACGCAATTCATGTAAGCAGTTATTTGTAGAAAAAAAGATATTGACAGTTGTGGCTGTCTTATACATAAACATATTTCAAAATTTGAAAATATTTCGTCGTGTCATAACACTCGCCAAAAATCAAAAAATAATTTAAAATTACCCTTGCCTTCCTCATCCCTGGTAAAGGACTCAATTTTCTATAACGGCGTCAAAATGTATAACCACTTACCGTCTCATTCTAGAGAGAGCCACGATAGTACTGAAAGCTTTAGAAAATATATCAAAAAACTACTCGTGAGCAGACCCTATTATAGTTTGCAAGAATTTTACAATGACAACTTTTACTAAAAAAATGTGAACTGTCTTTTAATTTGTGATTTTATTGCTTTTATTGTATTGTATACTCGATTAGAGCGATGCTTATAAGTCGAAAAATTGACAAAATGCTCAAATAACATTTATCATTTTTTATATCGATATTTTATTCATGTATTGACATTTATTTTATTAAATAATATGTATGTGTTTGTATATATGTATATGTATATATACTAAATGTTCAAAGAACAATTTTTATAGGTGTACATTTATTTTATTTTATTTATTTTACATGCTTGTGCGTATATAACCATTATTATTTTGTACTGTTTACCTTTTACTTTGTCAACAAAACTAGATTTTATCGACAATAAAGCATATTTTGATTTGATTTGATTTGACCTTAAAGTGTTGAAAAAGTTAATTATAAACTCTTTCGTTAAAGTAAAAACAATAAAACAGTGTGTTGAAAGTGATCTAAAGGCCTAAAAAGAGTAAAAATAGTGTTTCTAACACTGTATCTGGCCTTTGGAAAACTGCAGGCTATTGTGACCCTTAATAACCGCCGAGTACGGGAATTTCGACGGTATTGGTTCGCCAGACTGAAAAAATGAAGTAAGGATTTCAAAACCCACGAAAGTGAAACCAATTTCGCTTATAAAGTAAGTGAAGGACACAAACAACCACAGCTGAATTGCTGGATAAGTTCAATAAATGACCTCCAATGGAAGAATCCAGCGATGGAGGTGCAGATCGCAACAAAAGAGTGGATAAATTGCCACAATAGATCAACCAGTGACAAAAAGACATAATTTCACCAAACCAAACCACCGAAACTGATAAAAACAGTGTGTTGGCAAAACTCACATAGGAAAACAGCGAAATCGCCAGCTGTTTGGTACTAGAAGCAGAGGAACTCCGAAAAAGATGCGATATAGTATATCATTTTCCTCCAAGTGAAGCCAAAAAACTAAAAAAACTCAATGATTACATTTCTAAATATAGTGAAATTGTAAAGAAGAGTAATATTAAACCTAATAAAGACACTGGAGAGCCAGGCACCGGGTCCGATGCCAAAAAGACCGCCCGAGCCGAGATTAGCGCAGAGTATGAAAAAACTGAAAAAAGTTCAAAATCACTAATTGAAACGGAAAACGAAAAGAAAGTGGTGAGTGTAACCCATCAAAATGTGGGGAATGGAAAGGGGCTGAGAAAAAGACGCTAAAAATCCTCTGTCTAGAAGAAAAAAATCGTTCACCACACTTTCAGAACAACGAAACTGAAGAAAAATTCAAACATTAAAATATGGTATCACTCCCCATGATGGAGGATGATGAGAGCACACAGCAGAAAATCCATTTTAGACAGAAAATCCATTTTCGACAGAAAATCCATTTTTGACAGAAAATACATTTTCGACAGAAAATCTATGTTCACACTTTCAGAGAGACGAATAGTATTACCAGGAATAAAATACCTTTTACTGTAGCGGAGGAGTTTGGAAAAAGGATATATAGGTATAGTATTGCTTCGTATTACGTGACGATTTCTATCAGTCAACATCTACCGCAAGCCACGTAAAGGAACATCGCTCCACCAACGATCATTTTGGAGACTGTTCCGAAATTTGTTGAAATTGTTGCTTCATCAGTTAGTTAAAAGAATATGTCTTGACAAAAATGGGTTATCTTCTAACATTCTCTGGATGTCACAGCAGAATGCAATCCGTCTACCATGATCCGGTACGTATATTTATCTACAAACCTCGTATATGACTGATACATTTTGAGATTTGATTATTACAAATTAGGTTTCAGAACATGCAGAACTTTTTATGAGGAATGACTTTTTTTCCTAAAACACAAAATGAAAAAGTTTTCCATTTGTCGCCAACTTACGTGGACACACTTGTATATTCTTGTTTGATATATTATCATTCCAACAAATTTTTGAAATAACATGTCTTAAGGCTTCGAAATACGCGCTAAGGCTATAATAATAGAAAGCGAATAGTACGCCACTGCATTAGTTATCGCACGCCAGACGACCCGATGATGTAATGGCGAGTTCCGAAAACTGTATTCGAGAGCTTCGCATCATTCCTTTTTTGCTCAAGAGCAGAATAATTTCATACTTGCAATACTAAATAAATGTTTGGATTACATGACAAAACAGAACATAGGATATTTTTCTCAGACCGAGTCGGTGTCGTCGAAAAAATTTAGGAGGATAAACAGGTCATGACCCAAAAAAAAAATCACCCTGTATTTCGATACATGTATTAACCTAAAGTTTTAGTTTTAAAATTCCCCACGATTTTTTCGTTCAATTCGTCATGGAAATTACCTCCAACTAGAATTTAACGATGGCAATGTGTCCTTGCTATTGCAATAAAAATTATACTGGTATTGTGAAAAATATTATTACTCAAAACAAGTTCAGCCTGAACTGTCATTCCAAGTAATCTTTATTTAGGTTTTGGCACCCAAACTGTTCAATTAATTAGCTCAACAGAGATTTAAAAATAAAAGGTAGTGAAAAATAAAACAATCTTCGTGGAATCGATTTGATATAATACAGACTGCACTATATTGCCAAGACCAAGCTGATTGAAAACATGAAAAATTACAGTTTCATTCAATTCGATTTCTTTCCATACAGTGTGACAATTTAAAAACTTACAATAGGCTATATATCACAAACAAAAGATGAAAAGAGATCTCACCCCCACCTACCCCAACTAAAAAAGTTTAAATAGCAAACCTGCACGTGTGATACATCATTGAAAAGCCTATAGAAAATGCCATCCAATGGTATAAATAATAATTGTACAGGGTGAATCAATAATTACCAAATTAATACCAAATTAATTTTAAAAACAAACATACCCCTACTTGTGATACCATGTTAAAAAGCTCTAAAGGCCAATAAATCTTTATTTTCAATGATGAGTGTCCGTAGGTACTTTTGTTGTTAAATAAAAACTTGAATGTGCCTTTTTTGCAAAACCAGTTGTAAACTGTAAACATCTGTTTTTTGGGTTTTGTCGCAGTCCATAATTTTATTGTTCATTTGAGACATTTAAATGTCATTAGTGCTCATCATTTGTACGATCGGTACTGTCATTTAGTGTAGTTGTCACGATGGTTTACGGTATACCTGAACGTGTGGTGACAATTTTCATATTTGGTTCCCAGAACCAGTGTTATTTACGAACAGCTCAAATATTTAATGAGAGGCATCCGGACAAAATTATTAGTCACTTGTACATCCGCGATTTAGTTGAAAAGTTTAGAGAAACAGGATCAGTGCAAAATGAAAAAAGGGAAGCCCCAAGATTACTGAAAGAAGCAAGCCAAAATAGAAATAAAATTTTGTACATACCGATCTGGAATAAAACAATTCCAATCTACCTGTTTAAAACATAACAGATATATGCGATGGATAATCAAGTATTTAACTGGACCACTGTAGACATATGTCGGTCTAATGTATATCTTAAACATCTTTGCACAATGTTTACAATTTATGGCCAAATTATAAAAAAACAATTAAATAAACAAAATGTTCCGTTGAACAATGACGGTTGCAAATCTCTTACATCACGTAAAAAATTAGTGGTAATTATAACTGCAATTTGCAGAACTTTTGCCATTATTTGGGCAGTTGTAAAAATGCAAAAAATTAATATTACTGAATAAATAGGTTCCGTTTTTCGTTGCAAAGTTACACATTTACTGAGACCTATATTCTCTTTATTTGCAAGCACAATAAAAACTTTTGTAATTATTTCAATGCTTGTGGATATTGAAAATGGCAGCGTCGAGAAAAAAAGTTTGTTAAATAAATGATGCGTTTCTCAGAAATGGTTGCAAATATACAGGGTGTTAGTGAATAAGTGCGACAAACTACAGGAAAAATAATGACAGTATGCTATATAACTTTTGTCCGCGAATGATTCGTTTTCCGAGATACGGGGTGTACTATTTATTTATTGCTCGAGATATGTAAATGAAATTCGGTGAGGTTCAAGAGCTAGGCTATTGCGCATTTTTGACATGCAATTGAGAATTGCATGTTCATTATTGGCACGCATACGGGTAATGATCTCAATTTTTTTAAAGAAAAAATGGTACGCCACTGAGATATTTCAAATTTTTTAATTCCTTGTTCAATTTGTAACAAAAAATCAATCTTGCCTTTTTTTCGTATAGGGCGCCGTTTTTATGCAAAAAATAAATAGGCGCAAAGCTACAACAAATGTTCAAAATGACCTCCCTCAGACGTGATACAAGATTCAACTCTTCGCCTCATTGATTGTCGTATTCGCGCAAATATTCCTGGTGTATTTCTTATTGTTTCAGAGCCGGCTATATTTCGATTCCTCAGGTCTTCAACATTTTCGACGGGATTGCAATAAACTAATGACTTGAGAAAATCCCAAATGCAAAAATCTAGAGGATTTAAATCCGGAGATCGAGCAGGCCAATGTTCCGTACCCTCCCTACCTATTTAACGATTTGGATATACTGTATCTGAGTGATTACGTACAATGATGCTCCATCATGCATGAACCAGAAGTGTTGTCTCAGCTGTAGAAGAATTTCTTCAAGAAGAACAGGTAACTCTTCCTGTAGGAAATTAAGGTAAGAGTCGCCTGTTAGTCGTTGGGGAAGGAAATATGGACCGATTGAATGATCATCAAGTACCCCAAGCCATATATTCACTAAAAATGAGCTTCAAAGTTTCCATGTGGATTTTCCTCAGCCCAGAGGTGATTGTTATGGAAATTTCGTATACACTGTCGTCCAAAATTAGCCTCGTCGGTAAACAAAACGCCATTCAAAAAATTAGGAATTCGAGCGATTTGATGAAGAATCCAATGGCAAAAAACTAGGCGCGGAAAAAAGTCTCTAGGTAGTAGAGCTTGCACACGTTGAATATGAACGGATACAATTGCTGTTCTTCAAGAATTTTAAATACAGTAAAGTTGCTTACATTCAGTATGTTGGCAATTTTTCAAGTACTTGTTTCAGGTGACTCCGCAATTAACTCGAGAACTGCTTCTTCTAGGTGCACAGTTCGTACTTCTCGAGGGCGCCCGCAGTCAGCCGTTTGTTTCTTAAATGTACCATTTTCGCGCAAACGTTGGTGAAGACGAGCAAATATTGTGTGATGGGGTACCCTACGTCCTGGATACAACTCAGCATACAATCGTCGAGCTTGCCGACCATTTCCATCACTTCGACCATAGACAAAATGCATGTCTGACAATTCCGCATTTGTATAATTTTCCACTCTTTTCGATAAAAGAAAAATCAATTGCTTATTATCATCAATGTTATGCCAAACTAAAAGGTTAAAAAATGAAGAAACGCTGATTTGACATTTCGTTGAAATATTCGTATTTAACAGAATGTTGACAGTAGCCTACTAGCATCGCTACTAGATAATGTATTAAAGTGATGACAAATACGCGTTAAGAAGTTTAATTTTTTTGCATAAAAACGGCGCCCCATACGAAAAAAAGGCAGGAGAGATTTTTTGTCACAAATTGAACAAGGAATTCAGAAATTTGAAATATCTCAATGGCGTACCATTTTTTTCATTAAAAAATTGAGATCATTACCCGTATGCGCGCCAATGATGAACATAAAATTCTCAATTGCTTGTCAAAAAATGCGCAATAACTACCTCTTAAAACTCACCAGATTTCATTTGCATATCTCGACCGGTTTCAGAGCAATAAATAAATAGTCAGTTTTTAAGGAAAACTTTAACACCCCGTATCTCAGATAACGACAAAAGTTATATAGCAAACTGTCATCATTTTTTCATGCAGAATCACCCTGTATATGTGAATATGTTAAACTTTTTTCCCGTTCACTTATGAAGAACTTTTCTAATTTTTTTAAACAAATTACAATGAAAAACTTTAACAAACGACAAAAACTTCCGTAACTTTTACAAGGTTGCAAACTTAATGCATGTTGTAAAACATTATTACTATCGGTAAGCCTGGTTTGCAGAACTTTTGCAATTTTCAGTGCAAAAATAAGGGATGAAAAAGTGTTTTGCAATCTAAACAATGTTCCGTTCATCGTAAACTTCTGCAAAATTTCATAGTTTATTTTCATTAATGCACTAACATACCATTAAAGTTTGAAAATTTTTGGAATTAAGGTGAATTGATTGTCTATATCTACTGGCCTATATGGACTGATCATGCCGAAGGGCTCATTAAATATTTGTAACTGATAACTGATCTGGTAACTGATAGCACTAGATCGGGAAGTTACAAATCGGAACTTGTGCACAGTAGAGCCTCCCGATATCGAAAAAAAAAGTTTTTAACGCATATTTGGTATGGAAGTATGAAAGTTTCTGTTCATCCAGAATAACTAGAACTAATTTCGAACAGTTACGTGTGAACAACATTGTGTGAGCTTGTTTTCAAAAAAGTGCATTGGCATCCCTACTGCGATAATTTAATAATATGGGTAATATATCAAAAATATTGCTCATGCAACGTGAGACCTGGCTTATAACGGCTCAAAATTGTTCGAATATTTTACTGTATTCGATTCCTGGTGAGAGATTTACATTAACAATGAAATGCTGAAAAAAAAAATCGTGTTTTATAAAATAATAGAGAGTTTGCAAAAAGTATTCCTAGAAAAAGTGTACTATACTTATACCAACCTGATGACGACGTAAGGGCAATTACTTCGATCTCTTTGAAAACACATAGGGCTGAAACGATGTACCAGATGTGCGACCTCATGATTTATCTCCCGCCAGATCCTGTAAATAAAGTAAATATTATTATTGCCACATTTCCAAACAACATTAGCTTTCTTCTGCCCTTCTAAGAATGTCTTTACGCCTGAGCTTTGAGCAAGATTTCGTGAATAATAAATTGCAATTTTCAGCCATTATTAACGGAAAAACCGCGATTTAATGATAACATGGTACAGCGCAAAAGGATGTTTATGTTAGGAATCATGTTCACCGACGCCATTATTGAGTTCATGAAATAGCAAACAAGCAATAATTGGATCGGAAACAGCTCGTAAATGTAATACACTGATACATAAACTATTATTCAATACCTAGCAAGAACGAGAGCATCATCATAGCTTGAGAATGAACTTATTTAAAATCTTAGTGTAAATGTGTATGGTATTTCAAAATGTATTCCTAGGTTTTTCATATTATCACTTGAATGTAATCATCACCAAGACACTGTATTTTATATCACTGAAATGATTATTTATTATTAATTTAATTTATTCACTTCACATTTCAAATCATTGTAGTAGATTTATTCAAATATTGTCATACAATTAAAAGAGTTAAAGTGTATCCATTCTCAGTTGGATTGGCTGATAATCCCGAGCAAAACATGATAGGATTAAGCGACCGAACATGCCCATTCATATGCGGACATTTACTCTCTTACCTCAAATGTAACTTTGCCTATTTTTGTTTAAGTATGTTTTTTTTGAAGTCAGTTGAATGTGCCGAAAGAATGATAATGGAACTGAATTTCCAATAATTTGTTGTTTTGATTTACCATCAAATTCTTGTTTGTTTTTCGGGCTCGAGACCGGCAGATGTTATCACTAAGTGATCTAAGATATGAGATATAAAACATATCAAGAAAGTGTAGAATAAAAAAAATAACAAGCATCACTGTTTATTCAGTGTTCTGAAAAATAATAATATTATATTTATTGAGCATCAGTGCTACATAAAAATAACAGACGTTTACAATCAGGATTCGCTACAAACATCATATATAGGAAAACTAAACCTAATTAAATAAAATTCAAATTAGGTATGCAATTATAAAAATTGAATAAAAGATGACAAACACGCTATCAAATAGTTATAGGTAAAAACTTTTTTTTACAAATCTTTTTGAAATGATTTAAATTATCACAGTTTTCAATAGTAACAGGGAGTTTATTAAGCTCAATTATTGATTTCTATCAAATAGTCTTAAAATCTAATTATACAAAGTCTCAGGGTTAACTACCTTGATAGATGTAAATTAATGTTTAATTGACTCATCTTCTTACGCTAATATACAACAGATATGAATTTAAATAACTTTCCTAATGATTGAGAATTCAAACATTTCTTGATATAATTATCATTTCAGTAATTACCCGCCCAAAATGGTGATCGTCTGTGATGGAGATTATAAAACAAATTTCAGTAAACTATCTAGAAAAAGACGGTTTGGTTGTGATTAGGATCAACGTTATTGAAAAAAAACTATTGCTTTCTCGCCAACGTTTCGAACTTTAAAAAATTCATCATCAGGTATTTGTAACAATGAGTTTTACTTAACAATTCTTTTTGAGAAAATTTGAATATGGTAAAATAATAGAAAAAATATACCAAGAAAAATGCCCCACAAAATATTGAAATATTTCCAGGGGTTCAAAGAATATAAAAATTAGTTTTTCCGAGTATATACAGTAAACAATAATAAATAAAAAACAGACATTCTATATTCGTGAATAACGAACATTTACGGCACAACAGATTCCACATTTAGCTCGAGACAAATTAAAAGTGAGTTAAAATCCCGAGAGTGGCTGTGAATCTATGATATTATTTTCATGTTGTTAGAAAAAAAACACAAAACAGTGGTGATCAAAAAACCCATACTGATAACGAATCATTTCGGTAGCTGACTTATCAGGTTGAAATATGCCGTGTTCAATCGTTCCATATCTCTTCTGGTATTTACACTATTTGGTGAAGAATTTGCTGATTAGTCCTTTAGACAAAGAGGATTTCTGATCAAGAATGGTAGGATTTATAAAATCAAAAGAATGGCCATTTTCTGTAGTGTTTTCAACAAAGGCTGTGTTCTTGTGTCACTGTCATATTCAGTTATTCGTTTTTTCAAATAACGTCGTGTTTGACCCACATAGCATTTTGTGCAATTGTTACAATTAATTTTGTGTACAACATTTGATTGTAGATCAGTGGGAGTTTTTTCTTTTTGGGGTGAAAAGAATCTTTTTCCAACAGTGTTTTCGTTTGATCTAAAACTGCATTGTCAAATAAAAACACAAAAGTTCGAATGCCACCAGTTTTTTTTTATTTTTACCCCTCGAAATTGAGAAATGATTTGCTTTGACATTTTTTTTATTTGAAAATTCGTCCCAAAACAAGTCATTTCTCAATTTCAAGGGAAAAAAAAGGTGTCAGTTTCGAGATCCAGAGCTTAAATCTGTTATAGCTGGCGGTGGCGCTGACGTTGACGATTTTTTTTCTTTCGTCTATTTTCTCTGTTTACCCAACATAATTTCATTTTTGAGCATAGTAGGTAGGCAAAAGCCTCTGCCCTACTATATACAATCGATAATATTTTCTTGTCCACTTCTTGCCAAATTCCCTCTGTTGTCATTCATCCTGATGTTTCTGACCATGCACTCCAAATTATCAAACTTCCAATTAAATCTTGCACTATTAATGAGCCCCATTTCACTCTCAAGCGTACGTTTAGTGATCAAAACATTTATTATTTCAAAACTTTACTGTCACGTGAATCTTGAGACTTTGTATATCTCAACAACATCGACTTCGACACAAAATTTTCCAAATTCTACACCTTATTCCTTGAACTATTTGACAAAGCGTTTCCGCCTGTTCCACGTATAATCAAAAACACGCAACTTCAGAAAGGTAAACCCTGGATTACCAATGAAATCATCAATGAAGGTATACTACTTCGTGATATTTTTAATATGAGCAGAATACAATTTGGTGAAGCCATTTATAAGCAATATAAATTTCTCTTGAAGAATCAGAATGAAAATTGACCATTCCAAAAAAGAGTATGTCAGCAACAAATTTCTTGCAGCTGAGAACAAATCTAAAGTTGCCTGGAATATAATAAAACAGAATTCGACATCCTTCAATGTAGACAATTGTTTACCGACTTATTTTGAAACTGATAATGGAATTCGGGTTCATGGTGGCCCTGTAATTCCTCAAGTCTTCAACGATTTTTTTGTTGACTGTTAAATTACTAATCAATGATACTAAGCCTATTGGTGAAGTTCATCACGACATAAAAACAAACTCTTTTTTTCTTCGTCCAGTTGACGAAACTGAACTTCTCGATATTATCAAGTCTACATCGTCCAAGAACTCTAGCGGCATTGATGAATTGCCTGGTAAAGTTTTGTTGACTGTTGCTGAACTTATCATCGAACCACTTACATACTTAGTGAATTTATCGTTCCTTGGGGGTTCATTTCCCCCATGTCTCAAACACGCCATTGTTGTTCCTGTTCACAAAAAAAAAATAAGCACTAAATCTCCAACTACAGGGATATTGCATTGCTGTCTTCATTCTCTAAATTGTTCGAAAAATCCTTTCTGAACAGACTTGTAACCTTCTCTAAAAAGTATAACTTACTTTCTGAGCGCCAATATGGATTCCAAGCTGGTTGATCAACTCAAGATGCTACTCTTTCTCTGGTCAACAATGTTTTATCCAAATTTGATTTGTCTCGTGCATTTGACACCATCAGTCATCAACTTCTCCTTGATAAACTTCACGACCTTGGTGTTCGTGGTCAAAGTCTCAAATGGATTGAAACTTATTTAACTGGCAGAACTCAATCTGTTAAGGTTAGGCTCAAGTCGGGCACATATTTTTCTGAGAATCGTAACATCTCAACAGGTGTCCCCCAAGATAGTGTCCTGGGTCCTACTCTTTGTAAATGACGTCCCTAATATCAATCAACCAAATTGTACTGTTCAGTTTGCTGATGACACGTCCTTCATATTCAGTTCTGCTCTATGTGAAGGGCTGTCTGATCAGGCTGGTATTGCAGTTGCAAATATGCAAAATTACTGTTCCAGGAATGGCCTTGTACTAAATAGCAACAAACGAATACCATTGTTTTCTCTCTTAGAGAAATGGACTGCAGTATATTGGTAAGAACCAATACTAAATCTATCGTACAGAAAAAATCAGTTAACTTCCTAGGGTTGAACATTGACTCACAATCATCCTGGAATTGCCATATTGACTCAATGTCCAAAAAAATATCCAAAGATTGTTTCTTTATTTGGAATCTCAGAAATGCTGTCCCCATCAATATCTTACTGAGCTATTACTATGCCTATGTTCTCTCAAATCTAAATTATTGCTTAGTCTGCTACGGTAACAAATATTGAGGACCATATGTTTCAAAAACTATGGTGATTCTTGTAAGCAGTTATTTATTGAATTGCGGATTCTAACTGTGATATCCATGTATATTTTGAATTGTGTTACACTTTCACGAGTTTAGCAAAGATATACTACCCGTCTTGCTGCTGGTTATACTCTAAGACAAAATTATAATTTAATAGTTCCTATTCACAAATTAACTTCTGTAGCTAACGGACCTCATATCATGTCCATAAAATTATATAATATTCATTAAGAAAATTTGTAATCTAATTAATTTCAAAAATAGTGTTAAAAATATTCTCTACAAAAATGCCTTTTACTCAATAGATTAATATTTTCAAACTGATCTGGCTGCTTGACAGACATCATGAATGTTTGCTTGTGTACTATTTTATTGTTTATACTATTTTTTACTTGTTTTATGTGATTCTCTTCTACCACTCTGAATTCTTACATGTACATCTAATTTTTATGACTTTATTTTACTGCCATTTTATTTTATTTTTCATTTTTGTATTTGACTTTATCAATGCTTGTAAAGTCTCAGGAAATAAAAATATTGTATTGTATTGTATTCTATATTTCTTTGATAATAATTATATAGATAATAATTAGCATTAACATTGTTTTATCACGTTGTTTCAATTGAAGGAAATAACCTAATAGACTACCTACTCACACTTTTTTCACCCACGAGCTGTCCATGAAAATAAGTATTTCCGAAAAACTGTTTATCACTGTAAACATAGAAACATAGTAAGTTGTCAAGCATTTGAATTTTTTTCTCATTATCAGTGTACTGTCCTCAAAAAGTTCCTTTTAACTGCTAAATATAGAATAAAAATACATCTTTAAATATAGAATAGTTCAAGTTAAGTTTCACTCTTATGTGTGTGTTTAGGAAATGTTGCAACTACTAATATTCATTCATAACGGATTAGGTTATCATATTGAAACGTAGTTTGAAGTTACTTTGATATATTTCAAAACACCCCGTGAAGAAGCCCGGTTATTTATTTCTGTCGTCAAAACAATAGGCACAATATCGAGATTTGAAGCCATCTGAGGCCATAAAACTCGAAACATCTCCAGATTTCCCAACACAAAAATGAGAGGTAAAAATACAAAAGGTAACGGAAATACCATGAGGACTCCAATAAGTCTGGCCCCTGCCATATTTCTGTTCAGGGCCTGTGTTTCAGCACATGTGTCTCACACGTGCTGCCGTTTTTAGTCGCTGGATGAATTTCTCTGCACTGTAACCCCATGTTGGATACTATGTTGCACACAGAAGTTATTCTGAAGATTTGCCAAGCTTTGTTCGCAGGGATATATTCAGACCGAAAATGCTTGTTTCTCATTTAGAGCGGTCGGTCTGTTTTGTTTTTCGAAAATCCGTAACCTTGGGTTATTTCCACAACACGCAGGTAGAAGATACTTGAATATTATATTTTTAGGGCGGTGAAGAGGAAGAAGAAAATATGTCCTTCATCAGATCCCGAAGAGAGTGAGTGCTCTTCGTAATTGGTCCTCTTGTTTTTCTATTTCATGATAAATAATTGAAAGTGGCTCTACATATTATAATAGTTCTTTTCTTTTATTGTTAAAATTATTTCAATTATTTTTTTACATTAGTCTTGTATGTACAATGTATTTGGGCCCTGAATCTTTCTTTAATCCAGTCATAGTTTTCAGAGTTTTGAACGAATGAGATTCAAACCTGGTAAGGATATTAAATACGTAAATTTGGAAAAAAACAATATTTCATACTACTCTATATCTTTCAGTTCCACAGAAAACGACCCTAACTTTGAATTTCAAATGAGAAATTCCGTATATTTTCACATTTTTGGGTTACAATCGCGGAGTTCTGAGAAGCAAATCGACCCCTCCCAATTTTTCATTTCATCTGGAGTGCGTTGAACGTGCTTCAACCAATCTAATATAACAGTTTTTTTTTCGATAGTACCTACCATGGTTAGTAATTTCCAAATGAGCTAACTACAAAAAAAGTTTTTTTTAATAACAACATCATTTGAGTAACAACTTTTGAAATAATGATTTTCACGACAAATTCAGTGATAATTTCGAATCGATAATGTGAATTCACAAATGCTTCGATGAATAGTTATAAGAAAATTCATAGATTTCTCTTGAAGAAATTGCATTCTGCCATTTCTTTGCTGTATCAAAAGTGTTTCGCATACCATTTGGCAACATGGCAGGAGTTATAGTAGCAAACACTTTACAAATACGCTTCTGTGAAATTTCAAGTATTCAAGTGATAAACTCAAAAAAAGTACAAACGCTGAGATCTGGAGATCGGGCAGGCCAACGTACAGTTCCGTTTGTTGCAATTACTCGTTCATTGAAACGGTTCATAAAATGATTCATAGCTTGAGCGATATTGTGAAGGCCTCCATCTTTATAATATATTACTTCAGGAATGGTAAGTCCATTAACATTTCTTTAATATCTTTCTGAAGGAATTCTGAATATATTTCCCCTAACAACGAACCGTGAAATTAGACTGGTCCAATAATCTTAGTTGTCAACACCAGTCAAGCGTTATCTCTGAATATTTCATGAAAATCCTTCCCTCCTTCCACGAAACGAATACAAGAAGTTCACATGATGTTGAATTGAATCTGGGTTTGATAGTTTCTGAGAAATCCAAAATGGTGTGCACTGATTATTTTAATTGATCAATTGAATAATTGGTCAAAAGAACAAAAAAACTGATTCCATACGAGAACTATAGTGTACTCTCAAAGAGTTGAATAACCTATAAAAACCGACTTATTTTTTGACTCCCGATCAGGTTTTGTTTTTTCAACGCGTCTTGTCTTTTCCGGAACCTAAACGAGAATCCAAACGTTTAACCGCATTTTATAAAAAATCTGAGTCAGTGATAAGAACAAAACAAATATGCATATGTTCCCATAAACATAGTCAAATGAACGAAGTAATATACAGGCCAAAAATTTCTATTATTTCAATTCCTACATAACCCGTACAATGATTAGCCTCATCAACACCTCAAATGCAACCTTGGATTCTGGAGGGACAGTTTTCGTAAGGCTTTTTTATTTATATAGTTTCTATATTCACTAGGAAAAGCATGATGATTACAAAGCAAGAACAAGAATAGATTGACTAGTGTGACATGGATAACAAAATGTCAACGATATT
Source organism: Gonioctena quinquepunctata (assembly GCA_018342105.1). Lineage (NCBI taxonomy): Eukaryota > Metazoa > Arthropoda > Insecta > Coleoptera > Chrysomelidae > Gonioctena > Gonioctena quinquepunctata. The sequence continues at coordinate 273,785 of JAFIRS010000344.1, forward strand.
GAAAAGTATGCTTTTGTTGTTTTCAACAACCCTTAGAAAACAAACTCAAATTGTAGATGATTCAGGTACAAGTGTCTCATTCTTCAGCCAGTTCACTCCTGATTGATCTAGAAGAATCATTATCCAACTGATACTGATGGAAGATATCATCTCAAAATATAGTATGAATGTGTTTAGAAGTGTTTCAACCTCTTTTTTACCAACCCTCAGAAGTGTTCATGAAAAGTTGTACGGTATAGACATTTTGTCAAAGTCTTCCAATGGACTTGATTATTTCTATATGAATCAAACTCGTTTATCGAAATGTTTGAAAGTATTTTTGTTGTGGTGTTTTAAGCGGAGTCAACTAGTGTTCTAATCACAATAATATATTTCTTGGATGGGTAAACTCTAATTGTTTTTGAATGGTGATAAATAATGATAACCAACTTCAAATGAGGCGTGGAATTGGTTTTGATGTGAGTGGGTTATCAGGCAGAATTCCGTGCTGTGAATGTTTATGTATATGAATCAGTCATGACCTCGCATCGAACCGTAGAATTTCTATTTCCTCATGCATTTTTTGAATAGATTAGGTTGGGTGGTATTGCAAATGTTACGGATATCCAGAAAAATGCCACAGAACATGATATAAAATATTTGTTTCATACCTCAATCCTCAATACAAAAACTGAACCGAAAACCCTATTGATTTCAAACTTCACCTACGTTATATACCATGATAAATTATGATAAGTACACTAACTATAAGTGATCATTAGTCATTTGTTGATCATACCTACAATCATTGCATTATCTAACAAAGTTTGAGAAAAATAATGATAAAGGTTAGTGATGAAATCCAAACAATGATAACGACCGACTTCTACGAGAACAGTTATAAAATTACTTAGTGGTGTTGTTCTTGATTTGTCGTATACTTGGATCACCAATCCTACAAATCCCATTGCCAGTCTTGGTCCGATTTTCCAATCCCTAGTACCAATACTTGGGAGATCTCATACCTCCCAGACTATTCAGCGAAACATTACAAGTAGTAGAGCAGGTGAAATATCTAGGGCTGATTCTTGACAAGAAACTAACCTGGAACCCGCATCTTCAACATGTAACCAATAAAAGCAAGATAATCTTCATGATGTGCAGGAGAGCTTTTGGAAAAACCTGGGGGCTCAAACCGAAAGCCATACACTGGCTTTACACATCGGTAATAAGACCAAGAGTTACTTACGGCTCACTCTTATGGTGGCCAAAAACAAATCAAAGACAGTCAGAAACCAACCTTGGGAAAATCCAGAGGATTGCCTGTCTCTGCATCACGGGTACAATGAATATCACTCCATCAGCTGCAATGGAAATAATCCTAAACCTCGAGCCCCTTGACTTACATGTCATTGGAGAGGCCAGGATGAGTGCATACAGACTGAAACAAACACAAAACTGGAGAATCCGAACAACTGGACACACCAGAATCACTCATGTAATCAACATCTACGAATTCGAAATAATTTTAGACTACATGCAACTCCTATACTCATTCGAAAAACCATTCGGAACATGAATTGACGGATCTGGATGGGCCCCGAGTATAGAATCACAATCAACTGCGGACCTAGTCTGGTATACAAACGGTTCAAAGACAGTTGAAGGAACGGGAGCAGGAATACATGGGGTAATACCAAGAAGGGACTACATGATACCACTTGGCAAATGCTCCACGATATTCCAAGCTGAAACACATGCTATTATGGTATGTATGCATTCAGAAGAATCTAGAAAGTGGTTATAGGAAAAAACACATCTACATTCTATCTGACAGTCAAAGTGCTATCAAAGCCCTCATCTCTATATAGATGAAGTCTAAACTGGTCTGGGAAGCCTCCAGAACCTCATCGAGCTGGCAAAACACAACAAGGTCACCTTGATGTGGGTGCCAGGTCATAGAGGCATTGAAGGCAACGTAAAAGTGGACCAGCTAGCTAGACAAGCATCTGAAACGCTATTCACAGGGCCAGAACCTGTGCATGGGATTAGCAAAAACCGATGCAGGACCCTGATCGATGAGTGGATAAAAAGAAGACACCAACAATATTGGGATCAAACTGTCGGGCAAATAGACAGCAAAGTCATGGTAAGGCACCCAAACCGGACCCTGACGGCTGACCTTCTGAACCTGAACAGAACGAAGGCACGTATAATAGTAGGTCTGTTGACTGGACACTGCGGCCTAAGAAAACACCTAAACACCATGGGAGTACGCAGGGAAACCGTGGAGTGTAGGCTATGTGATGAAGAGGAGGAAACAGCCTCTCATATTATCTTCGACTGTGACGCCCTAAGTAGAAGGCGACACAGAACCTTTGGAGAGATCAGCCCGGAAACAGGCATGAATCCGAAGAACCTTATTAACAGGCTACTAACCTAATTAAAGGCACAAACCTGTTTGAATGAGGAACCACTGACGACAGAGTGATACAATAGACCCCAGCTGGTCGCAGTGTCAAGGGAAGCTAGTGCCAACCCTGTCTCTGGCTCGTCAGTTTTCAACCAACCAACCAATACTCAAATCTCAGTACCAATCCCCCTATTACCCAAATGTTTTATGGAAATCTAGCTCGAAGATCTAATCTAGGCCATTTTCGATATTCATGTTTTTCTCAATACCGCCCGATTTAGAGAAATTGAATAAAATGACCTCAAAAATTGCACTAAATAACTGCTATTGCAATAGGATATAATTAGATCATGATGAAGCTCGAATTGCACAATTATTGAAAATTTATTGAAAACAATATTATTCCAATCGGGTAGAATGTATTTAAATTTTTGCTCACAGTAGACTGTTGATTTTTTTTTCAGGATTAAAACGGCATTAAAAATATCCGCGACTTGTCGATGAGTTGTATTTTCTCTGTAAATGAATACGATTTCAATGTTTTCCTACTTAGTCAGCATTTTTATTCTACTACTTACTCTTATAGACCAGCGATTTCGTGAGTCCTTCGTGTCGTTTTTACTCTGGCGTAGAACCAGTTCATACATGTAAGGTTCCTTCGAGTATGTCACCGGCCATATGAAATCGTATTTTACGACATTTTTATGTGGTCTCAAACTTTTTGAATCAATAAAAAGTGAAAAAAAAAATATTTTTAAGAAAGTTATTTTCACCACCATATCTTTAGAAATATTAAAAGTACCGATTTATTTTTGTGTCAAATTAAAGCACATACTGTAGCGCTTTTACTAATATAATCGGTTCTCTAAAAATCAGATAAACTAAAAATATATATTTTATGTATTGGAATTTTCACCAATCGATGAACTTATTTATTTTTCGAAATATTACATACATGCAGCGAAGAAAATAAAGCCTAATATTCACAAAAATGTTTTTTTTTTCTAAAGTGTATCGTTTGGCAATAGCGATTTTTTTATCAGTGCTAAATGTGTCGAGACGCAATACACCTCGCACATACAATGAAAATTCGATCAAAACTGTTGAACGTTCAAGATGAGCAGATATCAATGTACCGAATTTCAACGTTACTGGTAGTCGCAAAATACAAAAATATCGAATATTTTTAAACTCGTATATAAACAAACAGACCCTTTCAATATTTTTGACAGAGAATATTTGTGTCAAAATACTGCAGAGTACTTAAACGATAACGAAACATTAACAATTGCTGGAGGATTTAAATTAACAAAAAAAGTTGTTTCACTTCATTATCATTCAGAAAGTCTCAAAGATCTATTTAGTTGCCCGGAAGAGGCAGGCATCGATATGGCATTTTGCATGCAATATATGAAACAAAATTTTGCAAAAAAATATTGGTGAAATCAGTTGATTCAGATGTCTTAATTTTACCCATTCACTTTTTTTGTTCGAACTCTGACTTACATAAAACTAATTTATATATGCAACTTGGAAACGGCTCTACCAGACGATTTTTATCAATAAAGATAATAGTGCAAACTTCTTTTCCTCTTGTCTTTTGGCACTTCATTGTTTTACAGGTTGTGGGTTTTCTTTAAATAGTGAAGAAATTAAACCACCTAAGGATCGGACCATCATTGGATTTCCAAAAAAGAGTACTCTTTTTTGGAAAACATTCTTCTTTGCCTCATTCATCTTCATGAGTTCTTAATTAAGACTGGAATAGAAAACAAATACATATCTGAATGAAAATGCAAATTTTCAATTTCAGATTTTTTCTTTTGAGTTAGGGTCTTTTCAGAATATCTATCAGATGTAGTTCAATGTCCAGCGTGGCTTTAGCCGGGAAAGTAGTTATGTTCTGTTAGACATTCACAAAAAATAACTTATTTTTATCGTGGATTTTTCAATTCACAGAAAAATATTTTTATCAATATCCAATTAAGAATGTTTCCTTTTTCAATATTGTACAATATTATTAAGAGGAGACTATTTGATATTTAATGTACACACTCTTAATATTAACAACATATGATCAATACAATATGAAATATTGAATTATAATATTGATCTTCCAGAGGATTCTTTTGATCACTACTTGTGTTGAGATTCTTATTATTTCAATAAAAAATCGGGTTCACGTGGGACGCTGATCGAAGTGTTATTCTGTCTATTTTATTCAAAATAAAAAATAGCTTGATAGAACAAGTATTTTCAGAGATATAGCGGTGTATACATTAAAAACATGTTTCATTGAAAAATGGATTTTTTGAGTATTTCTGAAATCTCGACCAGCAAAAAAGTCGTAAAAAATGATTTCATGTACACAATTACCTTATTTAAAAATCCCACTAAGTCTGGTTGGGTTCTACGCCGTTTTTTTCGAAAACTAAGCGACTTTGCTTCCAAATTTTATTCTATTACCCACAATTTTAGAGAAACTGTCAATGAAATGGCTTCAAATTTGGTAAGATGGTAGGAAACCGAAAAATAAACAACTTTTTCAAGTAATAATTTGGGAAATATTGAGAAATAACCTAATTTCCTGTAATTTTTTTTTATAAAACGTCAAATTTGACAGGTTGACTACATCTGACGAATAACTGATTAAACTGGAAGATTTCCGCAATTTCCCTTTTTTATTCTACCCCTGGTACACGGCTTTGTTCATCTCCATTGGTTTTTCGATTTGATAAAACAAGATCAGTGTCACAAATCTCATACTCGAGAAAAACTTCATAATGGAACAAGTACCACTTGCTTTAATAAAATGTTGGGTTTTGAGTTACATACCTGTTTGCCTTCGATCCTTTTATTTCCGCGCAAGGAAATTAAATATTTCAGAGATATATTAAACTTGTTAGATTCAAATCACAAAATATCACACTAGTATCTAATCAACCAAAAATAACCACCTGAACTGAGTTGGATAATGTATTAATCAAACCATAAGAATCTGTAAGCATTGGCGCCAGAACCGTATGTTGTGGCACCAACAGGAGAGCGTTTGATATACGAAATTATGGTCTAAATCTTTTCTATAATAACGTGATATTGTTTAATGAGAATTAAAATTGAATACTCACGTTTATATACATTCTGTGGGCAAAAAAATCCGATTAGATTATTACTTCAATATTCGCAATATGCAAACTATATATGCAACACTATAAACAACTACCAGGAATCTTTCTGATAACAGTTGAAGATCAAAAGTTTTAATTGCAGTTCAATATTATCACGATTTCTTCTCCGTTTAACAAAACAGGATATTGTAATGATTCATAACGTACACCAAAAATATTCATCCTTCAATAGAGATAATTCTGCACTTCAGTTTTCTTTGGCTGACCCTGTAGAAATGCCATTTATCAAACCTACCACGCGCATTGTTGTACATCAAACTACACACAAACCATAAGCCCACGTGCACATGACCACCCATTGAGGAAAGTAAATCTTTCGTATGAAATCTTGAGTTTATGTAATTTAATGCAATGTTAATTAAATTGGGTAAGTTAATCTAGGGTCATGTGGGTTGAGAGGTCGAATTAGAAGGGCTTTATGAATGTTTCGCCTGTTTGAATCGAGAGTAATATCCACATTTTTCGTCTAATTCATCACAGATGCGAAGGGTTCGATGGAGGGGGAAATATTGCTGAACCCGGCAACACCAATTCCATAATTGAAAGTCGGACGTGTGTCATCTGTTTATGCAGTTTTCGAAACGACACACGGCTTGATCTTTCATAATAAAAAACCGGTTATTTCTTGTTTATTCAATGAGAGAAATAATTTTGCATATCGCAACTTCGAGCTATTCAATAACTATTGTCGTGGATGGATTTCCCTATCAACCCAGGCGATCCTAAAGACTCCATCCTGCTGCACATATTGTTCCTTCTTCGCACGAACAGATTGACATTACCCAAAAACTTAGTTCATACCTTCGTACCAAATTTATCTCCCGAATGTACTATTCATGCTCCTTGCCTTTTCAGTACCCCATTCAAATCATATCCTTTCCCATATCCTTCTAGCCCTCTCGATGTTTTTATTTGTGAATATAAGGGGAAGTATGATCAATCGTTCATCTCCCACCCTATTATTCATATTATTTCAAGAACCTTATCGGGACATTTTTTTCCATGACTTCATGGTTCCCACCTTTGGTGAAGCCAAAACTATCTAATTCCACTCCTAGTTTATCACAACAGTTAACCAATATTATATAATTGCAATCAACTGAACATTAATAAGAAGGATTTGTTGAGTAACCTGTATCCTTCCTTTCATAAATAATAGCAACAACCATGCTTGACAAGCGCGCATAATAATTTCACCAATGCCCGGCTTACCACTGCTAGTTCTTCTTCAATAAGTGTATCTTTCTTTCATATAGAAACACAAAGAGGACGTCAGTATCCTTCCAACCGGTATAACTTTCTGAAAAGACAATGTATCAACTTCTGCATCCTCCAGTCCTCAAGATATTCTTACACGAGCGTTATGATCAATATCTGAATATCATTCAAGGGTATCTTGGAGAATGAATCGAATTGCTGTTGGTCCGGTCTACTGGAACCTTTGAAAATTATCATGTGGAGCTTACTTGGTATTTTTATTACTCCATAGTCTTGAAGGAGCTACTTTAGCATAGTGTTGTAGCGTTTAGTTTTGCTTCTTTTTGTGTACTGTGAATATTTAATAAACACCAGACTGTCTGACAGATCCTGAAATGAGTCCACTCGCAGTTCAAGTACCATCTGCACTCAAAATATTCCGTAGTCCTGAGGAAACTGAGGTGTTTGTTGATATGGCAGTGTTCTGATTTCCCTCATATCCAGTGCTAGAAGAGACTCAGTGCGTCCTGTTGAAGGACCTATGTAGCTTCGATTGTCTCGTACAGGGAATCATCTCTCCATTTTCCTTATGATTCATTAAATCACTGATTGGGAAACTCCTGGAATTGGTTATAACCCTATCGTTGAACAACTTGCTGCTTATCTGCCCAGATTTTGCAACCTTTCCAGATCTATTGTGGCTATATAAAATTTGTATAGTGACACCATTGTGTCTGATGGCATCGATCTTGCGACAGCTTTCTGCCCTATTGTTCGGTGTCCTCGACAGTTTTCTGAATACACTCATTCTCATTTCCTTCTCTAGGCGAATTTACAAAGGAGGAATGTTGAGGAAGACTTCCATAGCTGCTGTCGGAGTGGTGGACATTGCTTGTCTCTGTAGTTTGTTGAGTTTTACTCGTGCACTCTCCTGTGATCCTTTGCTCCACCAGATGACCGATCCATAGGTGACCATCGGTCTTACCACTGCGAGGCCAAGCCAATACATTTATTTGGGTTGCATTCTCCATGTTTCCCCACAAATTCATAGGGCTTGTCCTGCTCTGATGTATACGTTTTTAGATTCCACATGAGTTCTTTATCTAAAATTATGCTATTTGGTTTCTTCCTTGGATAGAATTGTTTCCCCATAGAGGACCAGCTTCCTCCAGGAACCCATAACGCAGAGAACAATAAATAAAAATGTATTGTTCCATCTTTTGGTCCTGTTGATATTTTTCATGAAGATAATAGGAAAATATTCTTCTACTCCTGAGAATGCCTTTGCATTAACCAAATCAATAAAAAAGTCAAATATTAGAGAAACACATTGAAGTTCAATCTGTATTCTATCAATAACTAGTCAATATTGTCTTGTATTGGATTATATGAGAATAAAATAAAAATATACCTATAGCGTGATAGTGGAAATATTGTGTCCGAAATATAAAATGAAAGAGGGGGAATTTTGTGGAAATTTAGAGGACAAATCATTAAATTATAGAAAAAAAGGCATCCTCAAGTGGGAGTCAAACCCACGACCTTATGATTTCTAGCCATACGCTCTACCATATGAGCTATTCGAGCACATAGGAATCGACACACTCGTGAACACTTTTCTTCCACAATTTAATATTCATGTGAGAAATGAATCGAAAATCAAACGTACTTATCACTGGCCGTCGCGATCCATTACCTGTCACTCAACTTCATAGTCATTCGAAAATTTTAGTAGATCTAAGCAGATATAGCGTTTCATATACAAATGGGTGTTATTTTGTGGCACTTCTAATGCTTTTTTCCGAAGCATTCACTCCACTATTGTATGGTATGTTGTTCGAAGTAATTAGTATGAGCTATGGGCACTGTTCAGATTACATATTTTACATTGTAATCACTGTCGTTAATTGCAACGTATATTTGTTTGGTCGTTTTCCTTTTAACGTTTTCTGTTAAACATTTTGATAAATGGGTCTTTATGTATCTTCACGTTACTTTTCGGGATAATGTAAATAAATTCACAGTTTATGTTGTTTGATGTATACATGTGGTTTGGTAATAAAAGGTTCAAGATCAACAAAGACTTATATACTCTCGATACTTGATTGTTCTTCCTATGCTTCTACAAGTTTTATTCCAAGACTGCCGAGACAAACACATAAACGATTCAACCGAAAAAATGATAATAAGTCCCTTCCTCGTTAGATCTATTATTAAAAAAAAAAATATGTTTGCATGTGATTTTTATTCCATATCATGTATGATTTATTCTGTTGTATTACTTTTCATAACAATTTCCATGAAAATCGCTGATTTCTGAAAGGCGTTTTATTGGCAGATAGCAACGGGGTACGATTTTATTTCCAAAATGTTGGAAAGACAAAAATATATCAATATCATTATACAATATAATAATTTGGGATATATATACACATTTCGAAAATTCTAAGATAATGAGAAAAAATATTTGAAACTATTTTCAGAAAAGCTTCCATAAAATAAAATATTGAGTCAGTGCCGTAGAAAAAAATCGTCTACAGTTCAATCCAAGGTTATCCTTTCTACTACGAAAAACATCCAAGTAGTTTTGTTCTACGTTCTGATGATTCATTTTCATTTTTCAAAAAGTATGAAAAGAATGAGACCAAATATACCAAAAATTGAAAAGAATTTTGGAAAACAAACCAGACTTTTCCAATTATAATCACTGGAATCTAAATTGCGAAGAAGGCTTCTATTGATTTGATGTCAATTGTTTAGTCGAGGTGAACCCATCAAATTTTAAAATTAGAAATAGGCAGACCCAAAGCCAGAACAGAACAAAAAGGAGAATTGATTTGTTTGAAAATATGAACAGGATGTTCATAAAATCAGATGTGGAATCATCTGCGACTGAAAGATAAACTTTAGTCACTATCTTCCATCGTTCAAGATAACATCTTATGGGGCATTCATGTTGAAAAGGGAAACATTCTCAATTGAGAATGTTTCTCTTTTCAAAAAGGAGAATTTTTCCAAAACAAGAATAGACTCAATAAAATAGAGCTTATGCACAGAACATTGAGCTTTGTGAACATGATTCAAGAATGTAACGGTTTTCAACATTTCCGGTGTAATTTTGTCTAGGATACCCTACCAAAGTAAAAAATTCTGTTGCCATGGTAACATTTTGAAATAATTGCAATTGATTGGCTACAAAATGTAAATGTGAAATTTTCATTGTAAATACAGATGTATGAATGTTTATAAAACTGTAATAAGTATTAGTAAATGATGTTATTACAAATCACCAAAATGGATTTTGTCCAAGTAGATCGACAGAGAGTGCTTGTTGTGATATATGTTTTTACTCAACCTCGATAAAAAAAGGTATGTTGGTGCGCTCTTTTTCGATTTATCACATGCATTTGATACTCTAAATCACTCTATTATGGAAAAACAAAAAATCTAGGATTTGGGGATAACATAATATCTTGGCTAATGTCAAATCTAAAAAAACAAAAATTTATGTGAAACTTAACAATGGGAGCTTAGATCTTTATGATATTGACCTAGGAGTTCGCCAGGTTTCTATATTGGGTCCTTTGATTTTTCTATTATTTACAAACGATATGCCTGCATATATGAGTACATAATACACTGTTATCTTTACCGATCATTGTTCTTTTGCTGTGAACGCAGAATCCCCTGATGAATCATTCAATTTTTAATTCTAATAAAACTTTGTTCATGCAGAAAATACAACTACCATTGCATATAAATGGAAATGTTATTGAGTTTTTGGGTATCTAAATCAATTCTGATATGAGTTGGACACTGCATATTGATCATGTGTGTGAAAAGATTAACAGTGGCTACTATATACTCCTTCAACTGAAAAATATCCTCAGTCTTCCGCAGTTATCGAATATCTATTATGCAATCGTTTATCCTGCCAATAGAGTTTTCATTTATCCAAAAAGAATCATGACCAACTGACACCTGTAAGCCATACTTCTCTCAGAATGATATCGTGACATTCTATTCAATATACATATACCCTTAGATTAAGGAAAGATTATCTTTCATTAAGCTAAGCATATACTGTTGTATGTACGGATTTTTTTGTATATTTTCTAATAGTTCGGATAACCATGGTCATTTTACCAAAAATGGCAATTTACTACTGATTCCAAAACATATGTCAAAGTTGTATGAAAAAACCCATCACACCTGGGTATAAAGTTTTATAACCATCTACCCAAAGATATTGAACATTAAACACATTTTTGGCGTTGAAGGAAGTTTCTATAATTTCAATGAATTTATATCTCTCGATACGCAAGGACAAAAAGATTTGTCATTTTATATGTGGTTAGAATGCACCACTGTTTTATACTAATTGTTTGACTTGTCTGATATCACTATTGTGATCTCAAGGATGAATAAACTATTATAGACTTATTTATTTATTTTATATTCTTACTATTTCCAATATGCAATTTTCACAAAATTGTAGTCAAATTCCATACTTCTACTATTTCCCAAATGCAATTTTCACAAATTTGTAGTCAAATTTCGAAAGCTCTTTACAGTTATTACTATAAGCTGAAGAAATTCAATTTTCACTGGGGAATCGCCCTGTGCATTTCTCGATACTTTATTCTTGGCTGTATCTGAGGGCGGAAATACGCACTTGTATTCCTTGAAAGGGCGATAACATCTTGAATGGTAACCTGTCCCTGTACAAAGAGCCATAAAACGCTACCAGATTGGGGGTCCACATTTTTAACAGTGTTTCCTTGAATGTTGGCACGTGGGCCAGGTAATATTTTGTATAATGAACTGATTAGATAAAAATGTCACCCTTATTAATGTTTCAGAGAAGAGCTCGGGTATACATTCAGGAATACAGATTACAGTGAAACCGATGGTAAATGTTTGAAGAGGTTGAGGAGTCAAATCATGAGTTTGACCAATAGGTTGAAATATGGGAATAAAATGTACCTGATATGAAAGCCACTTACACAAATTCAAATTCAGTTAATTTTGGTGTGCCACAAGGTTCGGTACTGGGGCCATTGTTATTCTCCATATATATATATCAGATTTCCATGAATTCATAACATCTTGCAAAATCTACCACTACGCTGATGATACCCAAATATATATATCGACTTTGAGTATGAGGACTCGGATATTTGCACTACACAAATCAACAAAGATTTGGAAAATCTTTTTAAGATATCCTCCGCATACAATTTGAAATTGAATGCCGCCAAATCATCGGTGACGTTATTCGGCAATCGAAATAAAAGGGCCTTGGTTGAGCAAAACTTCGCCATATCAATCGATCGCGACATTACACCTTCAACCGCGGAATGCAAAAACTAGGGTGTTTGGTTTGATTCTGAGCTCAAATTCTCCAAACATATCCAAATGCTATGTAGTACCTCTTTTGGCACACTGAAACAACTATTTCCTCACAGGCACGTCCTTCCTCAACAAATTAAGGTTAAACTATGTGAAAGCTTAATATTTTCAAAATTGTCTTATTGTGACCAGCTTCACGGGTCTGCAATAATGAACTCTAATCTGAACAGGTTACAATTAATCCAAAACTCTTGTGCTCGTTTTTGCAGTGGTCTCAGAAAATACGATCGAATATCTAATAAAATAACAGAATTGGGTTGTTTGAAAATAGATAAAATGTTCAAACTTCACACTCTCACTCTTACGCATAAAATTATAAAAACGGAGAAGTCCCCATATATATATATATATATATATATATATATATATATATATATATATATATATATATATATATGGTAAACTCAGATTCCTAAAGCATAATAATGTTAATACTAGGAAAAAACAGTCTTTACAGATTCCCAAGCATCGCACCTCACTCTATAAACGAAGCTTCATTTACACTGCTTCCAAGCTTTATAATGATCTTCCGACTCCTTTTAGGGATCATTCAATAATTAATTTCAAAAGAAGACTCAAACTTTCTTTTTTTTTTTCTCTGGAATCTTAGTCACCCAACGTCTCACGAACCTTGCCATGTAAACCTAACCTGAGTCATGTATTTAATAGTTAGTATTATTATTTAGTAGTCATTTATATGCGTATATATGTGTTTAATGTGAATATGTATGTAAATTTATGTGATATGGGTGTGGGTATATTTATTTTATTAATTGCATTGATGTATATTTATTGTTTGTTATATCTATGAAATATTAATCTCTGCCACCACTATTATATTCTGTTTGCATTTCTATATTTGATCGATTTCTTCTTGTTTATTTTTTTTTTCTTCAAATTGTTTGTACAAAATTGGTAAAGTTGAAAAACAGCTCTCAGCTGACACTTCACCATTTCATATTACCTAAATATGAATAAAGGCGATTTATTATTATTATTATTAAATGTTCCAAGTTGTTAATTTAAAAAAAAAACCTTCATACCCCACTACATTTGCATGAAACTTATAATATCGTGAAATAAGAGAACGAAGAAATATAACCAATAATTATTGTTACATAATTCATTCGGATCAGACCTGATACCTCTTGGATCAAAAGGTTAATTTTTCACGTGTATTTAGAGATCAATTAAGAGAGCCGAAATATTGGTGCCTCAAGCAATACAAATTTAGATCGATATTTCAGAAATATAAATATCCTATTTTCAATCAGAAAACAATGAGAAACCTGGGTACGTCAACACTGTAGCAACAATATGACCATTGCGAAGAAATAGGTAAGCTCTGGGAGCCCCAAAATATGTATTCCGTACTTCTACTTGTTGTTGGATGAGTCGACAAACATTACATGAATATAATGACCCGTGGAGAATTCGATTAGACACGATACTAAAAGTACATGTTCCTTGAGTTTGAATTATAACCGGATGTATATAAATCTACTAAACGACTTTCCAACTCTAAATATATAAATACATCCAGGAAACTGACAACAGAAACAATACATACAAGGAGTATCATTCCTTTGCGAATTGATTATTTATTGACGACTTCCCCTTAAGAATGAATTGTTGTTTGTTTATTGAGTTTCTCGAAATATTATGTCATATATTTCGTAGTTCAAGTCTATGTCTATACTGGGTTATTGAAGAGATAAACAACTATTCGGTTCCACTTTCAACTCCCCTTTCCAATGGTGAGGCCTCCCAGTCCATAGATTTTGAGTTAATGTACTGACAATATTGATATTCCATACTTTTAGTGAATAATTATTGTACACATTTTTCTTGAAGTTTTCGTGTAGTAGTAGTATTTTATTATTTTTTTATTTATTTATTTATTTATTAAGTACAAGAGTTGAAGTTAAACTTTTTAACTCTTTTTAGCTAATTTGGAGGGTTAATTGACAAATTACATTTGAGAGATATGTGAATACGTTAATACACACATATGTACATGATATTTATATATACATTTATATTGAATGGACTTCATGTGAAGATAAATTATATTACATGCTTTTATTTAGTTTCACCTGTCCCGATGTTTGTCATCAAATCTTGCAAGTTAAATTTGACCTACTTCCAGTTGTCGATTAACGTGAAATTTGGCTGGTGTTCATAGTTCCCGTGACGATGCATTATGCATTTGTTAGAGAAAAAACAAAACAAAATGGCTGACGAGATTTGTGTTTATGGTCCGATTCGATTCAAAATAGGTATGTGGGGGTTTTCAGGTCGAAGATTATGAATTTTTTGACAAAATTCCTATAATCAAAATGGCGGCTCCAAGATGTCCGACGATTTCCGTGACTATGGTCCGATTCTATTCAAAATTGGTGTGTGGGGGTTTTCGGGGTCGAAGATTATGAATTTTTTGTCAAAATTCACAAATTCAAGATGGCGGCTCCAAGATTGCGAACGAGTTTTGTAATTATGGTCCGATTCGATTCAAATTATTTTGTACTTTTCAGGGTATTTGAATAAGAGCTTGTTTTTAAAAAGGTTTTTTTTATTAATTATTTTATTTCCTCTTAGGCCCCACCAATCTATGAGCCTAAATCATTAATATTCCTACTCTAGGTACCATCAATGTTTTCCGTACCATATCTTTCAAATTAAATCATCTTATAATCAAATAAACTTGTGTATTACCAACTAACTTGAGGTTGAAAAGCACAAAAATAGCGAACACAATCTCAAATTAAAAAATCTTCATCATTACATTCCTTCATTATATTTTAATGAAAATTGCAATTCCTATTACAATAGTTGAGTTAGCACCTTCAACAGAAGTTAAGCAATATTATGACAATTCGTAAAAGCTGTTACAAAGGTGATAATGAAGAAGCTCTCAAAAACTGCTCCGTTGACGAACAATCATCGTTATATATACCTAAGTTAGTACTGAAAGATTGTCAATGAATTGCAAAAAAATAAGGAGAGTGAAAATAACATAAAACCAAAAAAATTTGTAAGAAAAAATTCAAACCAAACAGAATAAGTGACAATCAGGAAGGGGTGGGGGTTCACTCTATTCGTTGGATATGAATGATTTCAATTTAAGCATATTCTTTATTGCGGTGACCAAATTAAAACATTTTCAACGTTAATTTTCTCATTTAATTCAACAAACCGAAGAATTATATACATATCTGAAATACGTAACCAAAAAATCTAAATTAATTAAAACTATCAATAAACAAACCCTCCTAATATGAGAGAGAAAATTACGTGTTTTGGTTTACAGGTTTTTGGTACAGAAAACCAATTTGCAGCTGTCGCTGTATGAATGTTACAAATGAAAATAAATGGAATGACAAAAGTCATACTCCCCATACGAGGTGACATTTTGGTGGAAAACTCCTACCCCAAACATTTAGTTAATAAAATGTTAATAGGTTCATCACATTTTATACAAAACACATCGAACTCATCAATCAATAATTTCCACGAAATACCATAACTTAATAAAAAAATATCATTTTATACAACTAATTGCTTCATCTTGAAGGATTGACTTCAATATCAATTAATATATCCAAAAATCTAAATTTTCTTTATAAATCGTTCACTAGTTTTCAAGAAAATTAAGAATGCCATCGAAGTTAAAGACAAATCTAATAAAAAATAGGTAGTATTTCTATTGCAATCTACCTAAACACATTTGAAAAAGATTCGATCAACACTTTCTTTTACGGCTACTCAGATGATAAGAACATTCTAAAAATCGAGAAATATCGAAAATATTCGTATCGACTTCAAACTATAACCAAAATGTAGGAAATTTAATGGAGGTTCCAAAAATGTTTGGATGATAATTTCCATGCAATGATGAAAACAATGTAAAAAAATTATATTTTGGTTTTGCAGAGGTTTGGAGAAACCACCACTGCGAACTTATCAAAGATTTTTCTAAAGGAATTTCTAGGGTGAAAACGAAAGGGAAACAGAAAGATAAAGTTGAGTTTTGAAAATTTTCTATTTTTCAGGAGTTTTAAGGGCAAATATTTTGACTTTCTCCTGGAAATCCTCTATACCTACTAAATCGGCCATTCTGAATCGACTGGCGTTCCCAAAATTTCTCTATCTTTTGGCGTTCTCGAGATACAGCCTCCTTTTTTATTTCATAACCCTGAAAACTCCTGAAAAATAGAAAATTTCCAAAACTCAACTTTATCTTCCTGTTTCCCTTTCGTTTTTAGCTATGCACCCTAGAAATTTCCTCAGAAAAATTTTTGATAAGTTCGCAGTGGTGGTTTTCCCAAACCTTTGCAAAAGCCACCCCCAAAATATTTTTTTTCACATTGTTTTCATCATTGCATGGAAACTATCATCAAAAAGTCTAATAAACATTTTAGGAATCTCCATCAAATTTTCTACATTTTAGTTATAGTTTGAAGTCGATACGAATATTTTGGATATTCCTCGATTTTTAGGGGTATGGGCTCCTGGAAATCCTCTATACCTACTAAATAGGCCATTCTGAATCGCCTGGCGTTCGCAGAATTTCTCTATCTTCTGGAGATACAGCCTACTTTTTACTCCAGAGTACTAAAAACTCCTAAAAAATATCCTATATTCGACTTCATTTTCCGGTTTGAGATTGTTATAGAGTATACATAGGACAAATATCGAAAAAGCTGGACGGCCGAATGATTTCGCACAAGAGTGATTGTGAAACGAGGTAAAAATCGTGTGAATTGAATAAGCGTGTTCTCTCAACAAAACACGTAACGGATTATGAAAATGTCACAACATTGAATACAGAAGAAAATATCATAAAAGAACTTTTCTTGAGATGAAAGACATACTTGAAAAAAGTAACTATCTGAGCAGAAATATTATTTTGATCTAAGTGAAACTGTAAACCAAAATGTTTTCCTCTTGCATATTAGGCACGTTTGTTTATGGATAGTTCTCATCATTAATATAATTTTGGTTCAGTTTTTTGAAAATCCCCCATAATTAATCACCATCCCAAAAATCACTGAAACATAAGTTGCAAAATAATAAACGCACGAAAAGTACCGATGAAATTAGTGGTATGGTCTTGGTGTATTTTTTTCTCTGTATTTTAATCAATAAATACTAACAATTCAATAAATAATTGAGATAAAGCTTTATTTTTTATTCAATGAAGTATAGAAAAAGACTCGAAGTGTTCTTGTCGTATTTTTAATTTTATTAGAATTTAAATTAAAAAAAAAAATATTTTTATAAATAAATTATGATAATTAAATAAATAATTGAGTTAGAACTTTGGTTAAGAGCTCAATTTATTTATTATTTAATGCAGTATAAAAAAGATTCGGAGTGTCCTTGTCGTATTGCTAATAGTTTAAAGTTATTTGCAATGTAATGATAAATAACAGACATAATGACAAGCTTAAAAACATGAGAATATTTGAAATCATATAAGTCATACTTTTTGATAAAAAACTATAATTTTTTACCAAAAAAAACTATAGTACTGATATTCCTTCATTTATAACAAATTGTTCATTGAATAAACAAATTAAAATTTTTTTTCAGGAGTTGAAAATTTATTAAAAGATTCACTGTAAACATTGATTCAGTACAACTTTTCTCCAGAATAAAAATAGAATTGGAAAAATGTGTCTCTAGAACACCCCATATAAAATCGATTAGACTCATAATTGACATATTTTAGTTTCCCTGAATAAATTATAACATTCTGATACATTTTATTTTCCCCTCAAGAAGCTGATTCTCAACTGCAAGCTCCAATTTGATGCTCAGAGTGAAATCACCAATATTTTATTTATTATCAAGAAAATACATTTTTCGTTTCGCAAGCCCCAAATATGTTACCAAAAGCCATAATCCTTTATACAAAATCATATTTCCCAAAACTTCTAACTTTTTTACGATACCCCTATAATACTTTGGTAGTCTAAGTTATTATTATGAACCCCGATGGGAACGTTTTATAAAAGCCATAAAGGTCCGTTCCTTCTCATATTTTTATGACCTTATTTTGAAATCTGCCAAACACATTGGAATTGATTCTCCTTGCTCATACTTTATGTGGTAATAATTCAAACGGAAATATTTTCTGGTCAACCTCAAAGTTTCGTCGGAAGTCACATGGAAAATTGGAAAAAGAAATGAAAACATTTTCTATCCAAAGCTGTGCAGTGTGGTCTTCTTTATGGCTTCAGTCGGAAAGTTCGTCATATATATCGAGGGATTTGGATTACGATTAAATTACAAAGTATTCATTCAGGATACATAATTTATTTGTTCTGAAACTCTTTTTACCCGACTGCGCGATGCAAAGGAGGGCAATGTGTTTATCATGTATATGTTTGTTCCTTTGTGGCGCTCTAGATACCAAACGCGTGGGCCGATTTTGATGATTTTTACGTCATTCGAATTGTCTTAATCTTGCGAGTGGCACTAGAGACATGAACGTAATCAAAATTCAATATGGCGACAACCAGGCGCCATAATGTGAATAAAGACATGACAGAAATAATCAAAATTCAATTTGGCAACAACCAGACGCCATGTTGTGACAAAATTCAATATGGCGACAACCATAAATCCTAACTAAAAAGTGTAAAATGAAAAAGTTAATTTAAAAATAAAAAACCCGACTGCGTAAAAACTGAACTTTAAAAAAGATGGAAACATGATGAGCAGAAAATATTGTCAAAAATTATGTTTCAAGAGGTCAACTATTAAACTTAATACTGTAAACAATCTCACGCAGTCGGAGGCAATAATATATCTTCATTTTAGATTAAAGAAGATGCCTCCGACAGCGTGAGATTGTTTACAGTATTAAGTTTAATAGTTAACCTCTTAAAACATTATTTTCTGACAATATTTTCTGGTCATCTTGTTTCCATCTTTTTTAAAGTTCACTTTTTACGCAGTCGGTTTTTTTATTTCTGAATTACCTTTTATATTTTATGTTAATGAGCTCCACACAATTGTAATGGAAAGTTTATGTTTAATTTCCCGAATGTTTTGTCGGCAAAAGTGTTCCCTACTTAAATTGGTAAATTTCTTCTAAATTTTTTTTACAATTCCAGAAAATGTTGAACAGAATTTCGTTAATTTCAATGATATTGGGTTTCTTTACTAATACAATAAAGACTGTTAATATGCAACGAGTGTTCTCAATGACTACTGGATTGACATACTTTTTTCACTGTTAAGCACCCCTTCATTTTTGATAGTACGCCTCAATAAACTAATCATCATATTTTTGTTGGTACATCGAGATCCTGAGTTATCAAACACTCATTTCCAGACACCCTGTATATGAGACACAATTTTTGAAGTATGGCGTATGAATGTTGAGTAAAAAGGTTTGATTCACGTTTAGTAGAATCAAGTAAAAGTTTCTTCATGAATATCCTGGAATTTGAAAAATCGGCACCGGCATAGATATGAAAAAGTTTATGAGGTTCGTTTCATCAATTCGATGTAGTATAGTGAGGAATTCAAAATATCAAAATATTGAGTGGTTCCGTAGCTTTTTCCGGATTCTCCTAAAGAGGGCTTAGAAAAAGTGCCACCAAAATTAGTAACGTTCCTCGTAATGCCACGACAAATGGAAATAATTGCCATCCCTCCTCTGAACTAGCCTTTGGGGTACACATTTTCAAGTGAATAATAAGGAAAATTTTTGTTACAAATCTGGGGTTCGACCTGTATATATTGTCAGTTTATTTACACTCCATAGTACAAAACAATAATGAACTCTCACAATTGAATAACTCAATCGAAATTCACTATTAACTATTAAAATACCGCACACGTCCTGGTCTTGTTTCTAATCTGAATCACTACGTTTTATTCAATGAATTTACTGACCCCATGAGCGATACGTTGCTTCTTATATAGTTCATTATCACCAAGAAAATTCCCGGCCGTTGCCTCTCGAAATCCTTCGATTCGTCTGTATGAGGTCGATAGTAGCAATCGTTTTCGAACAAAGTCAAAGTGGTTGGAAATAAAAACTTTTGAAAATGCATAAAAATTTTCAACCTGAAAACGAGTGCTCATAGACTGTATAGCTTTTTCGGTGTAAAAACTTCACAGGTTCATAATTTCCAGGAAAAACCTCAAGAAATAACCCAAGAAAAAAGTTGGGGTGTCTAACCCTGTCACCAAAAATCATATTAAGCTCTAAACATAGTCATTTTCGATATTAGAAAAAAAAAATTTAATTACTAACCCCATGAGCGATACGCTGCTTATCATCAAGAAAATTCCCGGAGGTGGCCTCTCGAAATCCTTCGATTCGTCTGTATGAGGTCAATAGTTGCAATCGTTTTCGAACAAAGTCAAAGTGGTTGGAAATTAAAATTTTTAAAAATGCATAAAGAATTGCAGCCTGCAAACTAGGGCTCATATAGACTGTATGGTTTTTTCTGTGTGAAAACTTCCCAGTTTCACAATTTCCAGGAAAAAAGTTGGGATGTCTAACCCCCGCCACCAAAAATCATATTAATCTTTAAACAGAGTCATTTTCGATATTAGAAAAAATGATTTCTCGACATTAGCTTCTCCTGTATTTCAAAAACTAAACGTATCCGGGCCTAGATTATCATCGCATTTTGACGAGAGCCATCTATCCTTGTTAATAACACCAATTTTGGAACTCTGTATACCTGAATCACCCCAAACAACTGACTAGATGCTACACTTCACACATTATACAAGAATCTGCTTGAGGCTATTTACAGTTGGAATACCTCCCAATCATGATATAGACACATTACACACAAATTTGAGGACGTCGAACAGTAAACAAATCACGTTAGAATTGGTTGTCCACTCTAGTTGAAAAATGAAAATAGAAACTACTACAGGGTGTGATCTAACTTCTTGTACACTCGCAAATGACAGGTGTATAACGCCATTTCATAATGAATTCCAATGGTTACAAATTCGAAAAAACAAACAGCGAAGTTTTGGTATATAAGATATTTTTATAATATTTTTGTTGCTTATTTATCAACTATTAGCGGTTATGCAAGAAGCTAGATAACACCCTGTATATTGTCTTGAGATACACATACAATATATATATATATATATATATATATATATATTTAAATATATATATATATATATATATATGAATATATACACATTAATAGTACTAATTTGAACCCAAACAATAATATGAGTCAACTTTTCATCTACATAAGTTATCAAAGGTAACCAAAAGTACGTATTTCGAAAAAAAAATTCACAGCACATAATAAAATCTCAGGTCTCCTAAAGATAACATAGCTAATGAGTCTCAAGGAATATATGCCATAGGACATTCATAGGACAAACTAACAGGTGAGTCACAAGTCGAGTTTACGAACATCAACTTGCTGTCCGACACTTATCCCCTTTTTTGGCACTAAGCCTTCCACTATTGAACTATAAATTTTTCATATTAGAGAACCAATCCTATTCGTATGTCATGAAATAGCTGGATATTGCTCGCATGATCCCATCAAACCACTCAATCAACGTTATTATTATGTAGACAGTCTAGAGCATTGTTGAGATTGTTAGTTAACTATTGACTGATCTACATATCAAATTTTACATGGAATTACGATCTTCCATTAGGGAAATGCATTACGCTGTTCGTTAATCGACATGCGTATTCAGGTATGCCTCAATAGAAGAGGTCATTTTTGAATGATTCCATTACTACACGGGCAGAGGACAGGTATGGGGTGATATATGTGTGTTTGACAATTTATCTTTCACATTATATCTCAAAATGGCTTATCGATTTCATTTGATTGGTAATGGCTCCAAGGATAGTCTTACGGATCTTTTTAGTACCTATTCTTGTTTTAGTTCACCAGAGGGTGCTGCACACTCCAATAATGAAAATTATGCAAATGAAACTTTCTTCAATGGAATAGGTAAATTTGATAGTAATGAAGGCAAGTTCATATATATATATATATATATATATATATATATATATCATCTATATGGTTTCCCAAATTAAATGTAGTTTATGTCCATCTGTATTGAATTGTCACACACTAGCTCGAATGGTTTAGTCCTCTCTTTGGACCTGATGTTGGTTGTCCATTAGCTTGAAGAGTATTTGTATGGGATTCTTGATTTCGTCAGCCACTGTCACTCTGAATGTCCTCACTTCTAACATATTCCTCAGAACTTTATTTGAAAGGTTTGGGTTATTTTTATGTTTGATTCATTGGCACACCCCTAGAGTTGATTACCGTATAGCCACACCTATTTGAGGACTTGGCAGTAGATCAGTTTTCAGTTGGTGGAGTTGATGCGGATTGGCTTCAACTCATTTGATTTGAATCTCAAATTTTTGGTACATGCAAGCAGTTAGTTGGTGGCCAATTGCACTGCTTTTGTGGCTAAGATTCCATTTTTACCGGTTGCTATATATGCTGTGCATTATCCCAGTTCACAAAGGAACCAGTTATTGTAAATTTTCTGATTTCCGATAATTTAGCGTTATTCGAATTCATTAAACGGATGGAAGATTCTGATGGAACTATTTTCAAATACATGTTCAATTATTTCCATCATTACTCAAAAGAATCAAATTTGTTATTGATGTCAGTAATAAATTATAATAATAGTTTCATTTTGATAAGTTACTCAATGAATGTACACCTAATTTGATTTATATATGGAGCTCGATATTGATGATGGTATTTAAATATTCTGTGAGCCAGAAATTAGAACAAAGGGGTGTAGCTAATAAAGATAAGGAAAACTGATAAATGGTAGTGGCTGGGCACAGTAACTTAAATGTTCATATTTCAGCAATACATTCATTTTTGAGGACTTTCTTGAAATTATTTTTGATATACATCTTCATAAAATGATGCTTATTGTCAACATATCCCACTCCTGTGTCCCTATTCTTTCAGAGTTTTGAACCCGAGCCGAATTCTACGAAATAGCCAACGAAAATCCCATAAAACCACATCAAAATTATAAACAGGAAATAGAGGATGATCAAAAATGCTCAACATATTTGTTCAGCAACTCCAAATTATCTTTCATACGTATGCTGAGCATATGTATGAAACATGTCAATATTAAGAACAAAACAATTAAGCTGTAATCAACCTTGGAAACGAATACAATTATTACATGAATTGAACTAGTCGATTGGCTAATGAAGATAACGATTAAGGTGTTGACATTGAATTTTTTCTCACATGTGAGCCAAATAAATTACTAACGTGATTGTATTTTGGATGCGGAATGAGGACGTCATTTCCAATTATTATATATTATTTTTTGCACAATATAATGTTCAATAAATACCCAAGATATTAGTTTTTATTAATAAGATGTTCGCAATGAAATAGCCAATATGTCAAATATATTTTTGGATGTAAAATTTAATTTTATTGGACCGTATCCACAAAATTTTAACATGCATACTTACTATATTCGTATACATAGTTGGTAAATTTGACAATGCCTTTGTGGTCAACTCGAACTGATATGAGTAGATGATAAGAGTATGGAAAATATTGTAAAATCAACCATCATAAATTATCGATTTAAGAAAAATAAAAGTAACATCTTTCTTCTCCTAGACACTCAATTATTTCCAATATGGTGGACTGATTATGTTCATACCTTTTCTAATATAATAATAAAGCAATATTTCTACATACATTCACAGAAAAACGCCAACTGATATGAGTAGAAGATAAAATTATGAAAAGTATGGTAGAATCAACCCTCTTAAATTATAGATACAAAAATCAAAATAACTCCTGCTCCTGCTCCTAGTAACTCGATTATTCTGTTTGGAGCTTCACCTCAGAACCGATTCTGATCATACATTTTATAATATAATAATAAAGCAGTATAAACATTTACGGGAAATTTCAAACTTCCTTGGAGCTCCTACAGTCAATTGTTCTCAAAGAAACAAAATGTGAGTCAAATGTATATGGTCTTTGCCTAGATTATAATAATAAAGACCAGCTATAATACTATCATCATCATCAATAGAAACGACTCATTTTCCCTTCAAATTTAGTTTCTTGATGATTCACTATGAATTGTAACTATTCGGATATGTAGTTTGAGTTTTAGAAACTAAGTGAAGATGAGGCGAAAATATAGGTTAATGCAGGAATAAAAAAACTGTCGTGTTTTGTCGTTGTTTTTTTGAATTAACACGTTATAGTTAAAAATTAGTCAACTATGCAGGGAGTACTTTCAACCCGTTTAGACTCGAATATAGAAAAATATTTCCTCAGTATGTACCTCCCTCTGGAATATAATCCTCGTATCATTTCATGTTTCTGATACTTTTTGAGATATAACCTGTTTTATAATTGTGGTACATTTTACCGGCTGGGAATCAAAATTCAGACATGAGAATAAGGTATTTTAAATCGAAAATGGAAAAAGGGTGTTTTTCCGTTTCTCTTTTAAATCAACCATTTTATAAATAAAAATGTATTCAAGGGGTAGAGCCCCCTGGAATGTGACCCTAATGCGAAATATTATTCTCCTATTACTTTTTGAAACGACGTTCCTTTGCGGCTTGCGGCAGGTGTTGACTGATAGAAATCGTCACGTAATAGATATAATAGATTTAAGCTCTGGATCTCGAAAGAAAGCGTGGGTTCGAATCCCACCTCCTGAATTTTTTTTATTTTTTTCCTTCGAAATTCCGCAATGATTTGTTTTTTTTAATTGAATATTCGTCCCAAAACAAATTATTTCACAATTTCAAGGAAAAAAAAAGCTGTCAGTGGTGGGATTTGAACCTACGCTAGAGCTTAAATCTGTTAAGGCTGGCGCCTTAGACCGCCCGACTATCTCGCTTTATTAAGTGTCAAAATATCACCATAGTTTAACGTAGGTCTAATATCTAGTATTTCATGGTATAATGACAATTAAATGTGATAGAATAGAAAACGTCAACTTTCGAAGGGAAAAATATTGAGAAACTATATAACGTGTGTTTAGATGATTATATCCTTTTTTGGGCATAATTTCCTGAGTTTTTTGTATGCCGAAGTTGGATTAATGGTTTACATTGAATATGTGGCACGTCAATTTGATATAATATAACGAATAGTTTTATAAGGAATAAAATACTTCTTACTGTGGCGGAGGAGTTTGCTCACGTTTTTTTAAGATATAATCTGTCTCTACTGGCTGGGGTGTAGAGTTCAGACATGACAACAATGTGTTCACAAGCAAAAAAAATTAAATAAAAACGCGTATTCTCCCATTTTTTTGTTGAATTAACAGTTTACCCATGGGATAGTTTTAACCCCTGATTCAAATATTGGAAAATAACTTCTCGGATCTCTACATCATAAAATAAAATTACTGGCCATATTCATATTCATAGGTATCGGTCATGAACCAATCAGTCAATATATATATATATATATATATATATATATATATATATATATATATATATATATATATATATATATATATATATATATATATATATATATATATATATATATATATACATAAAGTCCTCTTATTTAACGATTATCTAAACAAGTGAATTTGGAAGAATTAAAGGTTGAAACTCTACTAGTGAGAAGATGACGAATCTCAGATGACGTCACAAGGCCATTGAGACCAATAATTTTGAATGGAACCCTACGGCAGACGACACCTCTTTTGAAAGGTATCGAAAAAACCTATTCAATGATACTAATTTTGTTTGTGTTTATGGCAGTTTTGGCAACTCGCTTTTAAAAAACGCAAAGCTGTGATGAATTAAATCAGTTAATACTAAAATTCAAAAATTCAAGCTCCGCCTCTGGATAGTTGTCAAAGAAGCTGACGTTTTTGTTAGTCTCCCTAATTCGACGTTTTTGTAATTGTCCAAGTTTTTGTACATTTAATAATTTGTGTATTGTTGAGCGAACGTTCAACTGTTTTAGCAGCTTTTGGTACTTTTAATATTTTTGTACATTTTAATAATTTGTTGAACTGTTGTGAGTCGAACGTTTAAGTGCTTCAAGGAGCGAAATGGTACGTGCTTTAGGTGATAAAGTAGCAGCGATCCTAATTCTTGGTGAAACTGGACAAAATATTCATGCAGCAGAACGCATTTTTAATGAGAAATTTCCCGATCGCCCCGTTTCGAGGACTTATTTAAGGGAGCTTCTTCGTAAGTTCGAAACAACGGGCAGTATTAAAAATGGTTCATCAACTCTCAGACGACGACCCAGACCGAAGACTGGAATTTTGTGAAAATATGGAAACTAAAATTAACCAACAGCCAGACTATGTCAGAACAATTTGTTTTAGTGACGAAAGTACTTTCTATCTAAATGGAAATGTAAATACACAGAATGTGAGGTATTGGAGTGACGCAAATCCTCACCTATTTCGTGAAACACATACCCAATTCCCCCAGAAGGTGAATGTTTGGGCAGGTATCCTGGGAACCCACATCGTTGGGCCTCTTTTTTTAAATACTAATTTAACTGGTGAGGTTTATCTGGAGCTGTTGCAAAACGCAAAAGAACCGTTAATCCTTGAAATTTTGGAAGATAATCCAGATTAATTCGGCAATTTGGAAATAACATTCCAACAGGATGGTGCTCCTCCACACTATTACGGTGCAGTAAGACGGTATTTGGATGAGGAGTATCGTGGTAGATGGATTGGACGACGAGGTTCAACGGAATGGCCAGCTCGATCACCGGACCTCACACCTTTGGATTTTTTTCTGTGTGGGTACCTTAAATCGATGGTTTACGCCACTGAACCTGACAATATTGACGTTTTAAAACAACGTATTGTTGCAGAATATGAGGCTGTTTCCGCAGACACATTTGCAAAAGTACGAGAAGAGTTCAAAAATAGGATATTTCACTGTCAGGAAGTAAATGGAGGTCACTTCGAGCAATTTCTTTGAGTAGATACTGATTCTGAAATCTGTAATTAATATCATACTGAATGGAATTTAAATTTTAATGTTTACTAATGAGCCATTAAAACTGCCACAAACACAAATAAAATTAGTATCATTGAATAGGTTTTTTCGATACCTTTTGAAAGAGGTGTCGCTTGCCGTAGGGTTCCATTTGAAATTATTGGTCACAATGGCCTTGTGACGTCATCTTTGACGATTTCGTCATCTATCATCACTAGTAGGGAAGTTTACAACCTTTAATATTCAGTTTCCAAATTTCACTTGTTTATGTATAATCGTTCCAAAAAGAGGGGGGAGAGGACTCTTGAGAAGCACTGTAGAAGTCTGCGATAAGAGACAGAAGTCTGTGAAAAATCCCTTGTTTGCAGGATACAAATATTATTTGAGGTACATTTCACTCCGAGAATCGAACTCATAAATTTTTTTCGTAAGCAGGCTGAAATATTTGCATCAGTGAAAATCTCAAATATTCATTACATTGTGAGCTAGAGGTATAAATGAAAATTACAGAAAGAATTGCCTTAATATTCTGGATATTTCAAATGTCTGAGAGTCTCAATAAATCAGTTATTTTCTAATAAGGCATTGTATTCCATAACCATATATATATATATATATATATGTTGAGATAGTTTCTCAGGACTCTGTCCGCGTTCTGTGTTCTTGATGCTCAAAAGGTCACATACACTATCGAGTTCGAAACAATTGAATTTCTAGACATCACCTGAAGATGTCAAATGTTAATTTGTCAGAACGTCGTAAAATCAGACCTTTTGAGGACCAAGAACACAGGACATATATATATATATATATAATATATATATATATATATATATTGCTGTTTGTTAATGTAGTCCAAACAAAAATTCAGTTCATCGGTATAGATTCCCTGACTCATTCTATTTTTTCACATTGTGTAAGGTTTTTATCACCAGAAAAAATGCCAAGAATGAGAAAACAATTTGAGAAGCAATCTGAATTATTGGATGGATGCTAAAAATAACTTACGGCTCATTTTAAATAGAGGAGATTTGCCCCATAGAGCTATGCAGTTCGCATAAATATTTTTTTATCTTCAACTTATTTCTCCTATAGTTCAACCATAGATTTAAATTTTTCTCATAGTGTTATCCTAATCACATTTAGGAGTTATGTTGGGAGAAGATACTTTCCGAACCCACTGTATAGAATGTATTGGATGTGCAGGTATATAAAAATAAAAAAAATACCTTCAGCGCCTTCGGTAAACTCTTCTATATTGCACTGAATACTGAACATATTCATGAGAGTTTTCTCCACTGAACTGATAAACACGTTCCTTCGCACTACCTAAAGATAGCATTGTTGTGCACCTTGCGAATCAATTCAAATCTTATTAAGATGCAACCCGACATTCAAACATTTCTACATCTACTTAGTATGCTCCTAGGATAGCATTGTTGTGCACCTTGCGAATGAATATTACAACAATAGGGCTCATGGAAAATAAAACAATTAAAATTCTTTTCAAGTACATCTACGATGAACGTCGTATATGTCCGGTTTTGTCAATCATACTATTCACTTGAAGCTCTATCTGCAGAAACGCTTATTTTGTAATCAGTACCGCAGATCTCGTACTATAGCTTTCAGTTGAATGCGGAATGTTGGTGTTGTAACCTCACTAACAGGTTGAATATCGTCTTTGGCCCCTGATAATTTATCCTCAAGCAACATTATTACAAGTACAATCACTAGAATAGAATAATATTATGATCACATTGTATGGTAAACCTCAAAAATTAGTAGTAGTAGTAGTAGTAGTAAATTAGTAGTATATACCAACACACACCAGTATGTATATATATATATATATATATATATTGTTATGTTGGAAAATGTTTATAAAATAATTTAACTGATAATAATAATTATTATTAAGTATTTAAGTTCATGCTATGTTTGTTTTGCAATTTTTCTTTACTTTTTACCATTTTTGAATCTTATACCATGCTCTAGTAAATGCATTTGTATCAAAAAGTCAGTACTGAATTATCTCTGTTGTCATAAGTATGTGGCCAACAATACATCCAAAGTGAATATACAATAAAAATAATATGGAAATTGAAATTCATAAAAAAAAACATTTTATTTCAAGTAGATCAAATGATATATGAGTTGGAACATCCTGTATGGTGAACCATATCAGCAAGAAACCCACCAATGAGATGTCAAGAAAACTATGTGAGGAAAATAACGAAATATAAAACTATGAAAACAGGAAATTGTCAAAAATGAATTTTATCAAAATTTGTACATAGAATATAAGGTTAAGAATTTGATATTATAAATAAAATCATTAGTTGAAATGACAAACAGTGATATAGGAAGTGGCACTGAACTCTAAAATTTGTGAAAATAAAAAAAAAGGGGGTGTTGTCATGGAAAAATGTAACAAGCTTTGGGGAGATGAAAATTTGAGAAGAAAGAAAACCACGTAGATAATTTTGGTAGAAAAGTTATAATAAATTTCAAGAAAAAACAAGCAAAACCATTCCAGAACGAAATAAAATTAATTCAGGCACAACGGGGAGAATGAACGTATAAGAAAATTCCACTGACCCTAGTAACAGAGCAAGAAATCCTGTCAATGACGTTCTCAGGAACAGGATTGTTTGGATGCAAGGAAGCTGTATTTTCCAGTAGCACAAATACTTCCAAGAGGCCGGAGAACACCACACAAGAACAACAAGGTATTTTATACGCAGAACTGACAAAAGTGCAACGTATCAGGCCTAGAAACTCATTTTGTTTATTTGTTCACTTGTGTCCTTTTCGGTTGAATATTTAATAATTTTCGATGCCAACGGACCTTTTATAACTTTCAAACATTCATTCAATAAGTATTGATTACACGTAACAAATTTCAACATTTTAAATTATTGTTTTTAGTTCCATACGGTAGTTTACGCAGAGTAGGTCAGTTTTAAGGATTTATTTAAATAAAAAACAACCAATTGATGATTTTCTGCAATCCGTGTTTTTATCTTTTGAGCACCTAACCATAATTTCCCACACTAAACAGCTTATTTGACATCAAGCATTGCGCCAAGTTGGCACTACTGACCACAGAACCGACTGCTGAGGACAGATATGAATCATTGTTCATAGGCGTACCGGCTGAGCTGGGATGAGGTAAAAAGAGTGTTGAAAAAGGGTAAGACAACATAGCCGGAGTTTTCAGTTTGTTATGATAGGTATTCATTTCTCAAAATTATTAAAAAGATAGGGAAATCTATGAAACAAATTATAAATTATAAATAACTAATGAATTACCAATCATAACAATATATATATATATATATATATATATATATATATATACCTGGCAGTTCAAGAAATCTAGAACAGGATGTTCATAAAATCAGATGTGGAATCATCTGCGACTGAAAGATAAACTTTAGTCACTATCTTCCATCGTTCAAGATAACCTCTTGTGGGGTATTCATGGTGAAGAGTGAAACATTCTCAATTGAGAATGTTTCCCTGTTCAGAGGTTAATTTGTTCATTAACCCAAATAGCAACACTACCCCTATGTTTATTAGGTCCTATATTATTGAGATCCTGAGTTGAAACCAAGAACAACTCTAATTTTTTTTTTGCTTTCATTAGAAATTAATAAAAAATTGTCAAACCGCAAATCTAATCAAGACTATGAATAAGATCTCGATACAAAATTCGCTATCAATATGATTTCGTTTTTAAGGTTTCATATGAATATAGAACTCATCATTCTTCAGTTCTCTTCATTCGGTTGTTTGTAGTTTGTTAATCAACCATTATATCTGTCAGTGACCATAACAAAAAGTTGCCATTTCCACCAGTCGAATTTTAAGAATGAAAATATAAAAATGATTCAGGTTGCTAAAAATACAGCTTTGCACTTGCACCATTAATAAAGCTTCAAACGAAATTTGCGTTTTACGATATTAGTATGACGTTCAATAAATATTTGTTTTCACGCTCGCTATGTTACTAATTCAAATACCAAAAATACATTCCAGACAGGCAATGACGAACATCTACTTTTTGAATGATTTGGTATTTTACTGCTGGGTTAACATGAAATAGATTGCTTGTAGTCATGTTCGCAATAAAATTTCCAATCCAACGGTGAGGATAGAGTTTCAATTAAATTTCATCGAAAACCAACAGCTCTACGAAACCCTTGATATTTATTCATTATGCATAATTATTATTACTGTGAATGATACAGTGAACATGGAACAATTTTAGCCCAGTCCCAGCCGTTTTAGAAAAGGTAAATTGCAGGGATTGAAATTATTATCAAAAAAATAAAATTTGGTTACCTGTTTGTTCAAACGTTTATTCGTACGTATATTCCAAAAATATCGAAATATAAAGGGTTTTCCAATTTCCGTCGAAACCGTGAGACCGTTTTTCTGACTGCATACATCAGTGAATTTTAAATATGGAATGTATGTAGGAGTAGACATAAAAGGTAAAAAAGGATAATCAAAGCTAATATTACATAAAACTGGTAGTAAAAATCGATAATAAAGTTTCTATGTTCCATCGTTGGTTTTTTTAATATTCTACCTGTTTGACCCATGTAAAGTTAATTTACCAAATTGTTCAGATTTATTGATAGCTTCATAATTATTGTTAAATTTACTCAAAGAATGATGGCCTTTCTATACAATATTTATATATGTTGACGTGAGGAAGTATTTTTTTCAGTAGGTATATTTGTGATACTGTTATGTGCAGCAACTATGGGTTAGTAGAGATGTGTTGAGGTATTTTGTAATCTCTAAATTATTGAAAAATTATATTTCTTGAAAAAATTTATTTTGGTCCAGGCTAAAATATGTATGGAGTCATCTGTACCACTTTCCCTTGTGAATTTAATTGATGGGTGAATTGAAATGATGATGTCAAAAAAACGTCATTCATTGTCTCTTAGTTTCCATGAAGCATATTAAAATGTTCACATATCTGTACCGGTATAGGAACATTTCAATCACAGAATCAAATTGCTTTTTGTTTGTTTTAAATTGTTTTTTCAGGAAAAATTATCAAAAAGCATAAAAATCACATATAATTACACATTCAATACTAACTTGAATTATATTGTTTTTGAATATTCAATATTTCAAGTAAAATGTTGCAATCATTGAAAACTCTGCTGTAGAGATTTCGAGTCAAAAAATTGGCTAGAATTGCCTGAATGCAGAATGAAAATATAAATGAGAGCTTTGTCCTGTGATAGGCACGCAAGAATATGTTGACCTAAATCTGGAGCTGAAACGAAAACAAACGAAGTGTACGGAGAGTTTCAAACAAAATAATTTCACTATATAAGCAAGGTCAATCAGTTAAGAAAGCACCTGCTCAACCTTGAAACACATCCATTTGGCACCTAATGCAAGTGACAATTAATATAAGAGATGCATTTCCTCATTCTCAGATTGAAAATATTGCGTCTTTCATAGATCAGGATCAGAATTCCAGATTAGGGATTCCAGTTCGATTTTCGTCATATTGTGCCAATCTCATTATTTTGGTAAAAAGTTTTATACACGGCTCGAACTGTCTCGATCAGAAATAGATTGATGAGAAAATAAAAAAAATTCTCATTTTGACCGATTCAGGAAATACATCGCATATAATTTTGACTCTCTCTTTCTCCCTTTCGTGTGAACAATAACCTTTGAAATGTTTTAGATATCGAAAAACCGAACAAACAATGCTTTCAACTTTGAATTACAAAATTTTTTTAAATCCATTTTCCACACGAAATAGGAAAGGATGAGACTAAGGAGTCCTCGAATACATATACACATTTCATTAGATTTAGAATAAGTTATTACACCAATGATAGAAAACGGAATTTTTCCAGCAAAAACAAAAATAAACCACCCAAAAATATTTGTCATCAGAATCAGGAAATATTATCCACAGCCAGTGAATTCACCTCCAATAACAATTTCAATCACAACATTGCTCATTCATATTGTTAGAAATTTATAAATATAGCATACTATTGGATCTCAAAAAATCAAGGCTATCTACCTGATTTAAATGAAAACACTTCATTCCATAGAAGTGAATAGGCTTTTTTCAACAGTGTACATCAAAACCATATATGTTCATATTTATACATTGATCAGAGCACAATATTCATATGTTTTTAGTTCTCAGGAGATCAACTCAGTATTCTTAGTGTATCATGGTTCATGTTACGCATCATCAAATATACTAAGCTTATTTTCAATCATGAGCACATTTTTATGCATACCTAGCCTCAAAATAATCAAAGATGTCCTTGATCGGCATCTTCAAGCATTCATCATTCAGTTGAAGTATTCAATTGGAAATCAAATCTATTCATTATGGCCATCATCATATTGTCAATAATAAATTAATTCAACGAGTAAGGCTTGCTTTGCACATGGGAAAATTCTGCGCGTTTTACAAAATGGAGCTTGCGTCCAATTATGATTCCTTCAACTGAAAAGTTTCAATTGAGTTCAATTAAGTTCGGATAAACCCCGAAGAATCAACAACTCAAACTGGGGGCAACACAACACCCAACCTCACTTGTGAAAAAAAATGGTATCTGGTTGTGTTGTGAATATATTGTTATTTATGTCTCATTTTTATATTTTTTGTTTATTTAAGTCTCATTTCAACTAAAGCTTATGTTAATAAACACATTTCAATAAAAAAAAACTCATTATTTTTTACTTTTACCATTTTCGAATTAATTTAGGCCTTAAGAGTTAAGTAATTGTCGCATACAATTCTATCACACATTTCAATTTCAGTGAAAAAAAGTTTGAATCGATTCCCACCTGTTTACCAGGAACCTCAGAAATATGAATTTCGTAACCCAACTAACATTATAGGAAAATTATACCAAGCAGTGGGGTAAAGCGGCTTCAAGAAGTCCGAATTTACCCATTTCTAACCAAATATTTCACCTTCAAGTACTAACTAACTCCAAAGTTATAATTGGAGTTATAAAAACCATAATTGAGAGCACCAAATCTCCTTCAAAAACCAAAAACTTAATAGGCGTAGTGCGTAGTATGAAATTACTTGTTATGGACTTCAAATATACCTTCACAGCCTCATGGGTTAATAGAGTTATTTACTAGGTTAAATTTCACCTAAAGGTAACGCAAAATGTGTTCAAAATACTTGGAACTCTCAGGAAAAACCTTCTGGTGAATATTTACCTAATTATTACCTCATGTGTGTTCATATAGTCAGGGAATTGACAAGTCAGTAAACAGGTCTACTATATACTCTTTATTACCTATTTTGGCACCAATTAAGTTAAAGGAGTTGCCTGGACATTTCTTGACCTATTTTATACCTACTGCTCTACAATGAGGGCGAGATTACCACAATATTTGTCTAATCAGACTAAATGTCTACAACGAAGTCAAAGTTACCTAAAATAAAATCCTCAAAGTAACTTAGTCTATCATCAGATATTAAAGACCAAGTCGATTCAGATGAGGATGACATGATACAATTTACTTCCTTTAAATTTTTTATTGTGCCCTACATTCTAGAAATCTATAAAATGCCGAGCAAAAATTCGAATAGAGTTAGTAAACCATACAGGTATACCACCAACTATTATCGATTAGCTGCCAGAATGAGAACAAATGAAAATATAATCCGAAACCATCCTATACTTTCCGATGTCCAGAGATCAGAGCCATCATCTTCCACTCAGTCATCATCAACTACAGAAATTAATGTAGAGTAAGAAATTGCTTTTACCGATGATGATACCGGGGAAAATATGGATCACAAGACGATGAGTTCAATGGGAATAAGGCACAAAGCTTGGAAGATAACCTCCAATTGTTAGAGGAGTTCAGACATTGGGCCTTGTCGCATAAAGTCTCCATACAAGCAGTTGGTAGAACACTCTCCTTTTTGTTCCCACTTATGGGGTACATAGGAGTATTCAACTATGGGTGTTGCTTCACGTCTTTTTATGACGGCAACTATTTTAAAACACTCATCCATTATTGAAATAAAAACATGAAAGCGTTAACCTTAAACTTTGGTTAGGTCTCAGGTCATGTCGGTAAGAGATACTGAACAATGAATGGGCTGCGTTCAGAAAGCTTCGTCTGTCGCCAGCGGTAAACTAAAAATCAAGCGAATCATAATTGGTCGATTTTAAAATTTTAACAAAATAAGAGATTGATGTGTTGAAATGATGAGTTTCCATGGCTTCGAGAATTTTAAAACCAATCATTGTGGTTTCCGGAAAAGTAAAAATCAAGCGAATCATAATTGGTCGATTTTTTAATGGTATTTACAGTTGGCTGATAAATTGTATATTTCCGGGCACCGAATGCGGAACGCAGAAATGTCAAATCAAAATTATTCAGCCAATCACAGCACACCATTTTATATTTGAAAAGTTATGATTGGCTATTTCTCTTCGGAAAGAGATTCCCTCATTAGACAATAACATTAATCATGGTTTCTATTCTGGGAAGATGTGCACTGAAATATAAATATCGCGTACTATTATCAACATTACTGATGGATTTGATATTTAATTTCAGAATGAACACTCATTACAGGGTTTTCTAGTCAATATCCATTTCTCTGAGTAACTATAGGTTACTTGGCCTTACCATTAACATTAGCCAAACATATTGACTTTTTCACCCCGTATTGACATTTGAGTGTTTCTGCACAGAACATAGAATAAGTAAAATATAAATTTATTATCCACGATTCGCAATCCATCCAGAGAACGAAACGTATAGACATGCATCCAATAACATATATTGTATTTCATCACGTGACCACAATGTGAAAGGGTCCGAAATCCCAAGATAAGGAAAATGGACTTCAAAGTCAGGAATAAAGGTTACTTTCGACTTTGAACAAAGTATGTGTTCTCATAGTCAAAATTTTAAGGAATTTCGACATATAGGTCCCATATGGAATCTACGCCATATTTTTCGATTTGAACCGTTTCCGCCATTGTAAAAATAATACATAATTTTCTCGAATCGACCACATTTTAATGAGTGGTAGACATGAATTAATGTTTTTTTTTTTCATACAAATCTAATAATTTGATGGGCCCACTTGTTTTAGACGAGTAAAAATCAACATTATCACAGAAAAGTTTGTATCGCAAATGAAATCACAGCTAGGTGTGGATGCGAAACTATCACTTATTGCATTATCTGCTATACGTTTATTGACAATTTTTTCTTCATACGCCATGTTCATGTCAACTTCAACGCTTTCACGCATAAGCATGTAGGTTAAGATACACAATATACAGTAAACTTTTATCATCTTCTTCTAACCTGCCATTGTTTGTTGTTTGTTTCATTACAGTGTTTATAACCTGAAATTGGTAAAAATTACTACATTTTTACCATCAGTCGACTAGTCTGGAGGCAATGTTACCTATTTATGCCTTCAACTTATAAGGAGAAATGTCTTAATTTCCCAAATTTCGACTTCTGAATTACTTCCATTTTTTTCCCCATAATGGTAAATTTAAGGTAATTATAACGTAATAATTACCTTCGCCAATTAGGGCGCTGACCTATTCGAAGGTCGAAATGACGTAAATTTTACCTATAATGTTTGTTGGGAATGCTCCAAGGATCAGTTTTGGGGCGCATACTATTTTTCATTTTTATAAATAATTCACTTCTTCCTTCTGCTTTTGGCGACTTCATATTATTCGCAGCTATGACTTTGGCTCAGTACGAAAAAAGGGCATATAAAAGAATTGTCTAGTGTTACATGAATACAGATTTTCAATGGAAGACAATGCGAAGGCCTGCTAAATTAAAAACTATGCTATACTATACCATGGGTCGTTATTAATAGTCAGTGACGTCAGTCACTGCATAGTCGTGCTTGCGGGATTATTGGGTTATTGGTGCATTGCATTATTGTTTCCGCTACTGGAATTTCCTTCCCTCTTCCCTTTCCTTTCTTGGGCATCCTAAAGCTAAGAATAGCTTAATTCCCCCTTGACAGTGTTATGTCTCAGAAAATTTGCAAGAAATCGAAAACTTTTGTGTTACTGATTTTTCAGAAATTAAAGTGGAAAATTCAAATTGGATTCGAGAAGGATCCGATCGTATTTTCTTGTCATATAATGTTTACCAAATTCAACAATACATCATGAAAATATTCTTCGTTTGCTTTTTAGAATTTACCAAAACTGATATTTATCACCTCCAAAATAGCTAATAAGATGAACAATCACTGTTCAATATATATCTTGTTCCGCACAGTAAACATTATTCATTATATAGCATTATTTACTTGGCTAAAGAATTGATTTTTGGTTCAACTGTCAACTTAGCATTAGTAGCTATGAGCCTATCGTGGTATTCACAAAAAGCAGTACACATTTAATCACAAATTTAAAATATTCATCAATAATTCTGTATATCAAAGTAATGTTGAAAAAGGAAACATTCTCAATTGAAAATTAAATAGAAAGATTTTTCTGAAAATTGGAAAATCTACAACAATAATGAAGTTATTTTTTTGTAATATCCTGTTCATATCATCAAACAAATAAATCAAAGTAATATTATATAACCAGGTTCCAAAACCAACCTGATTAAAAGACATTTAACTCTGACTTTTCAAAATAAAGTATTGAGTTTTTTTTTATGGAGAAATAACGTTTTTCTTCACATTCCAACAAAACAGAATTTAAAAGAGCCCATCGGGAATACTAGTTGAAAATGAAGCAGATGAAATAAGCAGACAATTTTTTTCAAACTTAATAGAATTAACACCCAAAAATTAACA
Organism: Gonioctena quinquepunctata; assembly: GCA_018342105.1. Taxonomy (NCBI): domain Eukaryota; kingdom Metazoa; phylum Arthropoda; class Insecta; order Coleoptera; family Chrysomelidae; genus Gonioctena; species Gonioctena quinquepunctata. Next base: position 311,815 of record JAFIRS010000344.1, read on the forward strand.
TTCGAGTCACATAGGGAATTCAACTTCAAGATATTCCAACAATCTGTGTCAGTGAGGTTTATTGTGTTGTAAATATTTACATGAACTTGAATAAATAATCAGCTGGCAGTACATAAAATTTCAGTAACGAACTGGCATGTTCTATAAACCCTGTTCTCGGAAAACTATGAAGGGGCTGTTCAGCCGAAAATAAAGGAAACATCAGTGTCAAATAAAAAATGTACAACAAGCGAATGTATTTTTCACCCTAATGTTGGGGTGGGCACTTTTTACAATGAGTCTTTCTCTCTTTATTTTTTAATATTGCTCCTTAGATTTTCTATATATCTAGTTATATTACTTTCATTGAGTCCTTTATTAATGTAAACGTTCATCATCACCCTGTACTTTTTCATTATATTAAGATAGTCGTTTCCGTATAATCGTATCGCCCTGGAAATTGAAAAAGAAACAAGTATACCGTTATTTGGCTCCATGTATAAATTTTCGGTGAAAGATTTCAATCTTATTAGCGAAAGAACACTTTGCGAAGTCTTTGCTCATTTGAACGTTGACTGGAATGGCTATTTATAATGGAATATTCTAACATGGAAGGGATTCTATGCCGCGAGGTTCTCATCTAGTAACTCTATACTCCCAGAGATAATTGGAAGATTTTCTTGTATATTTGACTTGATGTAATTGAATGATGTCTGTTGTGCAGAGCATAATATTCCCACATTCCAAAAATCATAGTGTTGTCGAAAATGGAATGAAAATTCAGAAGTATTGTACATGTTTCCATGATTTCTTTCATCGCCATTTGAAATGTGTCATTGCAATGACACTTTTTTGTTCAATAAAGTATTTCCTATTGAACATAAATAAAAGTTTCTTATCATCGAGTGCGGTTTAGTTACAGTAACGTTGTTTTTTCCTTGAACATTTTTATTCGCGGATAGTGCTATAATTGTGTTTTTTGGATTTTATAACATAGCTTGGATGACAATCCATAGGGTATGTGAATATGTCAAAAAATTATTTCATTCATTACTATTCACGAGTCAGTCATATATACATTCCAGACAGGTAGTTTTCAAACATGGTGAAAAATTTAAGTTTTTGTGTAGAAACAAAATGTACTGGGAAAATTTCAAATTTGTATGTAACGTACTTTTGAGAATAATTTGACCATAATATTTCACAACAAAAATAATAATATTGAAAATTATTAAAACAAATATACTTCTTTTGATGTCGTATCAGGAATTACTTTTGCTCCTTTTCTCAAATCCAATTTGATCGATTGATTCCAGTTAAAGTTCGCTAATCATAAGTTGTGTGTCTTTTTGACAATTAGTTGTCAGTATAGTTGTTCACAGGATGTTCAATCTAGTTCCACCTTTTTTGACAGTAGGGACATCCATGTCGAATCCATAGTGAGAGAGTTTTTTCTCGCATTATTGGTACATGCATGAGAATTTTTTTGCCCCGGTCTGCCATGTAATAATGAAAATAATAAATGCTTTTATTGTGAGGTACATACAACCAGACAATGGAAGGATTCAATTTTCGACAATTCTCCAATTAATAAAATTGAACTCATGATTTTTTTTTTAAATAGTGTAAAACAAAACAGAAAAATAATTTTTCACTTTTAATAGTCAAAGAGAGTGATAGAACAAAATACAGTTCAGCGAAGAAGTTACAGAGCAAATTATCGTTCTAAAACTATGAAAATACGTGTGTGATAAAAAAAGATGATAACCAACATCATAATGATCTGCCCAACAATTGCATGGCTTTTAGGCTCGACAGGATCCGCTCAATGCTGTAAGATCAACGGATTCATGATGAAATACGAGTGTTCATTTGGAAAAATATTTATGCAGAGACGAAAAAACTCCATTCGGAATCTACAAGCCTGCTTCAAGTGGCATTTCAAAGAAACCTTCTCCATCTATTCAAGTGTTAAGCACATACCTCCTAACTGGCAGTAACCCAGACGCACCAATACAGGTTAACTACTGAAAATCGAAAAAAGTGAGACATATAACAGGCATTAATGGAATTAGTTTCTCAAGTTGGTCGGAGTTGACTGCGACAAAAGAGCCGCGAAAGCTTACTCATAATGTTTGAAAAGTGCATAAAAACGGATAGATGAATTAGTATTTTCACTCACGCCGGATTCTTTCGGCATCGACGTTTTAGAATTGTAATTCGAGATTTTAAATAGGGCAACCTATATTCGAATTCCGCAGGTCAAAATGTTCAAATTTCCTTTTGATCGGTATTTGTTTTCAATTTTGATTTGCAGTTGCGACATGGTCAACATTGTTGAAAATCGGTCTGTCAGATATTATTTTTGCAATTATCATATTTGAAAAGGAGTTATTTGTTATCAAGTCGAACACAATTAGTTTAGTAGGATTTTTTTTTAAATATGGAACAATTGCGTTCTCAGAATAGAAACAAAATGATATGCGTAATAAAAAGTGCAATAAAAAACATGGAAATAAGAGATCAATCAATCAATCAAAACTGAGCTTTATTGTCTAAAGATCATTTTTCCTATTGACAAAGCGTGAGACGTAATAAGTGGATTCACTATGTCCACTTGTAAAGTTAAAATATAAATATAAAATATAGATAATAAGAATACACTTACGAGAATATAAAAACAAAACAAATACAAAATAAAAGTAAGAGTATGCTACAAAACAATAATAACATGTATATCACATTTAACACCAACTAGATACCTAACATATAAGTTGAAAGCCTAGAGCTAAAAGATACATGGCTTTAGAACTTTTCATTGTAGTATTCCTGCAGGTTATAGTACGCTTTTGGGATGAGGAATTTTTTAACTTCCTTCCTGATTTTTTTTATACTACCAGTTGCTTTAAAATGTTCTGGCAAATGATTGTAATTTTGGGTATTGTCAGAGAAAGGTGGCAGCTATTTCTAGTGGATATATAATTCACAGGGTTTTTATTCGATGAATGATGTCTGGTATGAATCAAACAGACTGTTTCCAAGATAAAGAGGCCAGTTGACTGATACAGCGGTCTCCAATGGACCCTTGCTTTAGCCTTACATAAATAGCGAATTGCTCTCTGCTCTAAAATAAATACCGAATTTAGCAGGTAGGCTATGCCGTACCTGATATGAGACTCTATGAGAGAAAAATATGCGTTTCTAGCGATAGTTAGACCAAGCTCATTTGATACAACTCTGATAGCATAGCATCCCGATTTCTTAGAGGGTTTCTTTCAGTTCGTGTATATCAGTCGGTACGAATAAAAAGTTATGGGGGATATGGTCTTGGAGGTAATTCAAAGGTCTGACTGACTATCTAAATTTGATGTAATTTTTTCGGCAATAGAGCAGTAATATTGGGTTAGAATGTCAGGGTCAATAGTAATCGGGGGTGGTAAAGCATTGGTCTTTCCTCTTAATTCATTGACAACTCTCCAGTATTCCCTTGATATATAATTGGCTTTTTCAAATCTGGAATTATAGTATTTTTCCTTAGCACATTTGACTACATTTCTATAGATTTTCTTGTCTTTGTTGAAATATGCTAAAAAAAATTCACTATTGGTGAATTTTCTTATCGTATGCATAGATTTTAGATTTTTAGCTGATTTTCTGATGCCGTTGGTGATCCATGGTTTTTAATATGATTTTTTTTTCAGTATTTTGACTGGAAAGTACTTATTGAAATTTTGCATTAATTGGTTATGGAATATTGATAGATAATTTGCAATAATCATACCAAAGTGAACAACTAAATATAACGGATAACTACAAAAAAATAAATAGAATTGGGTAAACGATATATGCTATGAATGAGGTGATTTGTTCGAAAATATGAACAGGGTGTTCATAAAATCAGATGTGGAATCATCTGTGACGCAAAGATAATCTTTAGTCATTATCTTCCATCGGGGGATTATTCATGTTGAAAAAAAAATTCTCAATTACAACGATGAAAATCAGGTTATATTTTGTGAATATCTAACAGAAAATAACTACTTCCCTGGCTAAAGCCGCGCTGGACATTGCGATTTGGCATACTGATACAACTTATTAAGCCACATATTTTGCACTTTAGAATATTTATTTAAGAATCAACAAAGTGGCAAATTGGGTACTCATTTTCTCCATTTTTTTTTGTGCAGTATCATGGGCTTGTTATGAGAATACAAAAATATTTGTTTTTATAATTTTACTCATATTTGAATATATTGCTAAGAAACTGCGGAAATGGAGCATATCTGAAAGTACTGGGTCCAAAATCCTGAAGAAATCAAGTAATATAATCACTCAAAGTTCACAGGAAATTTATAACGGAAATCCTAGATCTCCTAGGATTTTAGTAATTAATTTCAAAAACTCATCGATTACGGACTCGCACTTGACAGCTTTCTTTCGATGAGTCTAGATATACGAATAATGGAATATGTAATAGTGACAACACGATATATTGGGCCAAATAAAATCCACTACTTCGATAAGGAGCATATCAATAACGATTTGAATTCAAAGTATGGATTCATGGCATGCAGTTATAAATCAAAAGTTCCACGATTCGAAAAGAATTAACCAAAGAGGCCAAAATATATCAGATCGAAAACCACGACAATCAATCAATCGAAAATGGAATCCCTTATCCAAAATGAACTGAAAGCAAAATACTCATTTTGCAGTCATTAATATGTAGATTGTACTCATTTTCAGTTGGCCAACATTTCAAATTGGAGAATCATAGAGCTTTCCACAACACAGCATGTTTTCGTGGATTTTTTCTGTAGTACCGATTGAATACAATACTTTCAATCCAATCGCAAATAAATTGGTATCGTTAGATTGGTCAAAATATCCTTTTTTCGGAAAGTGCTTGTCAAAAAATGGTCGCTATTTGAAAAATAATAGTTAGACACGAAAATGTAATTTTGCCAAGTTGTCTTATTCCTATCTATCATACTAGTTACTAAAACTTTGCGATTGTAATTTTCTGACATCACCTGAGGTCCTCAGATTAGTTTACGTCCGATGATGGCCACCTAGATGCAATATTAAAAGTGACTCTAAAAAAATGAACTAGGCTCAAAAACTCTTTAAAATGTCACATTTTGATCCAGAATTGTCTCAGAAATCCAAAAATGTTACAATATACACGGTGTTCCATTTAAAAATTCAAAACCGGAGATATTTCCGGTGAAACCGGAAGTGACTGGGAAGTGGAAAATATGCGAAAACTATCCTCTTCACATACCATTTACCTATACCAAATCTCATTTTGATACCCCTAATATTCTAGAAGTTATGACTTGTCAAATAGATTCGTTGACACCCGATTTACCCGAATTTTCCAATTTTCGGGCAACTTTCCTAATCAACCGTTCTCACGTTTTGCGCTTACAGAGAATCGATATTCATATTAATTTTATACAGTATCCGTCATAAAGTTGGCTACATATGGGAAACAAATTTGTTATTGAAATTTCTGAAAAACTCTAATTTGCCACTTAAATCACGTGACCTCAGATTTGACGGAATGAAAAAAAATGTTGTCTGTGGTGCCGAAACATGGGTCAAATTGACAAGATATCAAAAAATGTATGGAGAAAATGTTGAAATCCAACGAGGACCTCATGTATCAATTTTGAACCAGATTGAGAAATAAAACAAAAATACCATTTTATTCCCCTACCCTCACTAAGAAACATTATACATTCTTGTTTCATCTGGAAACAGCTTTAATAACCGAAATCACATAAGTTTGGGTCAAAACTGATCAAATATTTTTGGAATAGACATTTTGCGGGAGATTAATTATGAAAACACGATTTAGTCTTGTCACTAGATGTAGTCATGCCCTGTATATTGATGCACATGAGCTTATTCAATATTCTCAACCCGTAAATAAAATTCAAACCAACTGATATTTGTTAATTAAAACTCGAAAGTATATTATTTATCCTTGCAAAATTTAATATTGGTTATCTGATAAGCACTCTTTATACAGTGCTTCTCAGAAGTCCTCTCCCCCCCTCTTATTCTTGGAACGATTATACATAAACAAGTGAAATTTGGAAACTGAATATTGAAGGTTGTAAACTTCCCTACTAATGATGATAGATGACGAAATCGTCAAAGATGACGTCACAAGGCCATTGTGACCAATAATTTTAAATGGAACCCTACGGCGAGCGACACCTCTTTTAAAAGGTATCGAAAAAACCTATTCAATGATACTAATTTTGTTTGTGTTTATGGCAGTTTTGGCAACTCGCTTTTAAAAAACGCAAAGCTGTGATGAATTAAATCAGTTAATACTAAAATTGCAAATTCAAGCTCCGCCTCTGGATAGTTGTCAAATAAGGTGACATTTTTGTTTGTCTCCCTAATTCGAAGTTTTTGTAATTGTCCAAGTTTTTGTACATTTAATAATTTGTGTATCGTTGATCGAACGTTTAACTGTTTTAGCAGCTTTTGGTACTTTTAATATTTTTGTACATTTCAATAATTTGTTAAACTGTTGTGAGCCGAACGTTTGAGTGCTTCAAGAAGCGAAATGGTACGTGCTTCAGGTGATAAAGTAGCAGCGATCCTAATTCTTGGTGAAACAGGACAAAATATTCATACAGCAGAAAGCATTTTTAATGAGAGGTTCCCGATCACCCCGTTTCGAGGACTTATTTGAGGGAGTTTCTTCGTAAGTTTGAAACAACGGGTAGTATTAATGATGCGGAACGATCTGGCAGACCACAAATTTCTGATGAGAAAAAAATTGATATACTGGCAGAAGTAATAGTTAATCCTACTTCTTCAACAACTCGCGTTGCATCTAGCTGTGAAGTCAGTTGAAGTACAGTACACAGGGTGTTGAAAAAAACAAATTTCATCCATACAAATAAAAATGGTTCATCAACTCTCAGACGACGACCCAGACCGAAGACTAGAATTTTGTGAAAATATGGAAACTAAAATTAACCAACAGCCAGACTATGTCAAAACAATTTGTTTTAGTGACGAAAGTACTTTCTATCTAAATGTAAATGTAAATACACAGAATGTGAGGTATTGGAGTGACGCAAATCCTCACCGGTTTCGTGAAACACATACCCAATTTCCCCAGAAGGTGAATGTTTGGGCAGGTATCCTGGGAAACCATATCGTTGGGCCTCTTTTTTTAAATACTAATTTAACTGGCGAGGTTTATCTGGAGCTGTTGCAAAACGCAATAAAACCGTTAATCCTTGAAATTTTGGAAGATAATCCAGATGAATTCGGCAATTTAGAAATAACATTCCAACAGGATGGTGCTCCTTCACACTATAACGGTGCAGTAAGACGGTATTTGGATGAGGAGTATCGTGGTAGATGGATTGGACGACGAGGTTCAACGGAATGGCCAGCTCGATCACCGGACCTCACACCTTTGGATTTTTTTTGTGGGGGTACCTTAAATCGAAGGTTTACGCTTCTGAACCTGACAATATTGACGTTTTAAAACAACGTATTGTTGCAGAATGTGAGGCTGTTTCCGCAGACACATTTGCAAAAGTACGAGAAGAGTTTAAAAATAGGATATTTCACTGTCAGGAAGTAAAAGGAGGTCACTTCGAGCAATTTCTTTGAGTAGATACTGATTCTTAAATCTGTAATTAATATCATACTGAATAGAATTTAAATTTTAATGTTTACTAATGAGCCATTAAAACTGCCATGAAGACAAACAAAATTAGTATCATTGAATAGGTTTTTTCGATACCTTTTAAAAGAGGTGTCGCTTGCCGTAGGGTTCCATTTAAAATTATTGGTCACAATGGCCTTGTGACGTCATCTTTGATGATTTCGTCATCTATCATCACTAGTAGGGAAGTTTACAACCTTCAATATTCAGTTTCCAAATTTCACTTGTTTATGTATAATCGTTCCAAAAATAAGAGGTGGGGAGGGGACTTTTGAGAAGCACTGTATACAACGCCCATTTCGAAATGTAGAACATTTAGAAATTTGTATAAGGAATTGTGCAGCACTGATCAACAGAACTATGTTGAAAAATGTTAGCCACGAAATGTTTTCCAGAACAATTCTATGTATGGAGCGCGAAAGTGGTCTCGTAGAATATTGAAAATTTGTACATTGTTTGTTTATTGAGATTTTTTAATTTTTCCATATCCACCTAAATAATACTGAATTCAATTAGGATGAATAATGTATTATTAAGTTTTAATAACAAATATTAGTTGGTTTAAATTTTATTTACAGATTGAGAATATTGAAAAAGCTCATGTGCATCAATATACAGGGCATGACCTAGGACAAGACTAAATCGTGTTTTCATAATTAATCTCCCGCAAAAGTCTATTCCACGAATATTTGATTAGTTTTGACCCAAACTTATGTGATTTAGGTTTTTGAAGCTGTTTCCAGATAAAACAAGAATGTATGAAGTTTTTTTCTTCAATCTGGTTCAAAATTAGTACATGAGGTCCTCGTAGGATTCCAAACACATTTTCTCAATACATTTTTTCGATATCTTCTTAAATTGACCCATTTTTGACATCTTTTTTTTTAATTCCTGCCAACTCTGAGGTCACGTGATATAAGTCGCAAAGGATTTTTTAGTTGTCAGACATGCAGAAACGAACCGCCGTTAGAGTTTTTCAGAAATTTCAATAACGATTTTCTTTCCCATATGTAGCCAACTTTATGACGGACACTGTAGATGTACCTATTCCAATGTTCACGATGATTTTGAAAAAGAATTAATTCAAGTCATCCGACACAATTATTCGTTAATTCAAAAACATATTGACTTGATGGAACCTTCGTTACTTCAATGGAAAAATTAGAAATTCAATATATTTCAATCAATCAATAATATGAGAGATAAGTGCCATGTGAAGTGGAATGAATAGAAAAATCGAATTTAAACGGTTTTCTTCACATAAAGGATTCAATATAAAATTGAACCAGAGAAAGGTAGATCTCAGGTGAAAAACAACTACTTTCCTGGCAAATACCTCGCAGAACGTTGAATGATATTCACCTGAAAATCCATGCATACTTCCATATAATATCAATGGACATTGAATGCAAATGTTTCTTTCTGATAAGCTCGATTATGTTTAATTTATGTCGTGTTCACCTAACAATCCGCATACCGGTTTCAGGCTTCTTGGCCCTCATCAGTACGGAGAATCAATAATATGTTGTGTACTCCAATAGAAAAGTGGTTATTTCGATAGTTTGTCAATTCATCCAACACAAATATGTGCTAATTCACTAATGTATCATATTGTGTTGATAAAATATTCGTTACTCCAATGGAAAAATGGACATCTTGGTATTATTGCAATTTTCCCAAGACATATTTTTGTTAATTCTATAGCACACCATATTGAGTCAATGATCTCGTTACTTTAATGAATAGAATGGTTATTTCGATTATTTCAATTTGCCCAACAAAAATTTTTGATCTTTTGATAGTGTATCGCATTAGGTGAATAAATTCTTCGTTATTCCAATGAAAAAATGATTATTTTAATCATCCATAAGAACCGAGTTGAGACATGTTTGAACTAACAAAAAAATGTTTTGTGAATAAATATGATAGTTTTGATTTGTTGAAAATATAAACAGAATGTTCATAAAATCAGATGTGGAATCATCTGCGACTGAAAGATAAACTTTAGTCACTATCTTCCATCGTCAAGATAACCTCTTGTGGGGTATTCATGTTGAAAAGGGAAACATTCTCAATTGAATATTGATAGAAAGATTTTTCTGTGAATTGAAAAATCCACGATTAAAAGGAAGTTACTTTTTGTGAATGTCTAACAGAAAACAACTACTTCCCCGGCTAAAGCCACGCTGGACATTGAACTACATCTGATAGATATTCTGAAACAGCCCTAACTCAAAAGAAAGAATCTGAAATTGAAAATTTGCATTTTCATTCAGATAGTTATTTGATTTTCTATTCCAGTCTTAATTGAGAACTCATAAAGATGAATGAGGCAAAGAAGAATGTTTTCCAAAAGAGAGTACTCACCAGAAATCATTCGTAACATTGACGCAGGAGAGACATCGCATTCACTGGGTCTTCAATACATTTTTGTCGACGAAAATCTATTTCACGCTTCCACGATCATCAGGAAGACCGGAAGAAAAATATTTCTATCAATATTCAATTGAGAATGTTTCCCTTTTCAACATGATAGTTTTGTTATAGAAAAGTTATCAAATTTTGAAGAATTCATCAGTAAATATCGGATATATGCTTGATAAAAAGGAAGAACACATCTGTCAAATAACGTGTAATGTGGAGCTTTTATACTCTTTTCAAGACGAGAAATAAATAATATATTTGATTAATAAAGAAAAAAATCCTTATCGCAAAAGATACTATTGGAAACTATTTTCAGTGGCAGTACAATGAATTGTTTTTCTACCAACTTGGGTAAAGTTACAATCTGTATCTGTACAAAATATGGAATGTATTTCAATATTTACAAAGACTTTCTGGAAAATTTGACATCTTGTAGCAACTAAGAGGCAAACTATATAATATTGCGAAAAAACAAAACGCTGTGGTTCTATCACTTTTATTAAAAATATTCAGTGAGTTATTGAACTGATACATCTGGCGATCTTTAGGAACGGTTTCATTTCTACGTTTAAATAAAATAATCAACGCGTTCCGAAAATAAATTCAAGTCTGCGAATATCCTCTCGTAAAGACGGTTGATAGCAAAACAGTGAGCAGCGCTCGGTAGACAATATATAACAATTAAAATCAATAATCGCAGTTGTATCTGTAATGTCATTTAACTTACCCATTAGTACAAAACCGCAAATCAAATACGCCACTCTGAGAAGAGAACTGCACAAAATCACGTCTATTTTAATCCACACAGTCGCACAACACTCGTAAAGTCTAGCCCGCAATCCGACCACACTTAATTCATTGATCTGATAGACAAGACCTTATTTTGGAAGATGCGGGTTTATGAATGGATTTCCCACACTCGCTGGATTAGGGTACCGCGCTCTAAGGGCCAAACACAGTGGGCGTACTACCACAACTGACTACCTCGGGATATATGATGCTAGTGACTTAGCTCCTTCCTTAACGTATCAGGAGTCTATTTTCTACCAACGCAGTCACTCTGTAGGTACTGAGCACGGCTCTGCTAATAAATGGCTCCCTCCCAATCCGATGTTGCTTATAGTTTGCCATCTCGAAAATTTGTTAACTCGTCTTGACCCTTCGAATAAAATACATCTCAATTTTCTTTAATAGAACACCTATTATTCCACTGATCTGATTTAGTTAATTTGCGTCAATAGGATCCAGACCCATTTCGTCTTCAGAAGTGCACCTGAGCATATACAAATTATTTTGATCGATTGCGAAAGTTCTTGAACAAAATCCTTCTACTTTACGCAATATATACAGTTTTCTTCAGGTGAAAATATTATACCGCGTGTTTAAACCAATCAGAAGTTTCGAATTGACATTATCACTATGAAAACAGCCACATTTTACGAAATTTTTTATAACCCGTGAGTGGAAATTTCCCTCGTTTGACAGCAAGTACATATGTATTTTATGATGTGACAGTTACATTGATATGAATTTAATTATTAATTTCATAGAATATCTAAGATTACGCAGTACATTTTTTTAATTTATTTATTTACAATGTCTCTAACTAATTCTAAAGTCTTTTCTTATTCGTGAGTAAAGAACTTTTCTTCGATTTGTTTGGAAATATGAACAGGATGTTCATAAAATCAGATGTGGAATCATCTGCGACTGAAAGATAAACTTTAGTTACTATCTTCCATCGTTCAAGATAACCTCTTGTGGGGTATTCATGTTGAAAAGGGAAACATTCTCAATTGAATACTAAATAGAAAGATTTTTCTGTGAATTGAAAAATCCACGATAAAAATGAAGTGTTTTTTGTGAATGTCCTATAGAAAACAACTACTTCCCCGGCTAAAGTCACGTTGGACACTGAACTACATCTGATAGATATTCTGAAAGGACCCTAACTCAAAAGAAAAAATCTGAAATTGAAAATTTGCATTTTCATTCAGATAGTTATTTGATTTTCTATTCCAGTCTTAATTAAGAACTCATATAGATGAATGAGACAAAGAAGAATGTTTTCCAAAAGAGAGTACTCACCAGAGATCATTTGTAACATTGACGAAAAAGAGGCATCGCATTCACTAGGTCTTCAATACATTTTTGTCGACGAAAATCTATTTCACGCTTCCACGATCATCAGGGAGACCGGATGAAATGGGAAACACATTTTCTAGAAGCAATCTCACTTTGCAAAGATGGAAAAAAGTTAGAAACATTTCTTTGGGAGAGACATTTTGAAATAAGTTTTTTTTTGACATTAAAACCTGTCGTGGGGTACTTCACCCTTTCGTGCATCAATAAAAACCAATCTGATTCAAATTTATTATTATTTCTATCATACATTTTTCGGCACATTATTTTACTAAAATACGAGGATAATAAATAAAAGTAAATCAATTTTCTAGAGAAATATACTAGTCCCATAAACTAGTCCAAGCAGCTCATAATTTTAATATTTCTGTTTTAAAGTGTTCCTTTCTCTGTGTAATCACACACTATGTAATGTAAATATAATATTATTTCTTTTATACCTCAATTCACACGTTGTTCAATTAGTATTTGATAAGAGCAATAGCTCATTCGATTTGGGATGCAATTCTGAGAAAAATATTCCTTTGGTTTTTTCTTGCTGACGAAAATTGCAATTGTTATTAAGAAAAACAAAAACCAAAAAAATGGGTTCAGTTTTTTGGGAATAACTCAAAAACTATAAGCGATAGTGGAAATCGAAATAAATTCTTGAAGAGGAGGAAATTTCGCATGAAAAAGTTTCTACTCATGGAAGGATATCTCCATTATTTATAATTTTAATTTAACGCTGAAAATAGGGCTCCGAGCGACTGCTATGGCATGCGTGCGCCGTCTCTAAAGAGAGTACACCACATAAAATATTTATTTTATAGTATTAAATATCAATTTAAAAATTTTAATAAATTATACTATGTTTTTAATACTGTTGGAACAAGGGCCTGTTGGGAAAAAAATTGGTTTATTTTTCAACAAGTTAGGCATTTGTTAATTAGTCCTTATTTTTCGGACCTCGTTTTTCATAAAAAACGGCACAAATGTTTTAATAATAGCTCTAAATTGTTGTGCGGTGGTAGACGAGTTCGAAATCCACATTGTTTGTCATGTGGCGGATTGAGTATTTCAAATATAAAAATTCTTTTCTGGACCACAATCGTAAAACACAGAAGTCGTATGGAAAGTACGGAGGTGGGAACAAATAAAATCACTTTTCTTGTAAACCCTAAAAGAATTAAAAAAGAAGAAAAAACAATGAAAAACGGACGCTTTATCTCATCTATCAGTACGGTCTCATCGACGAGACTTTTTAGTCTGGTTCATTATGCAAAATTTTATATTTATTTAAAATATGAGTGTAGCAAACACTTAATCTTTCAGTGTCTGTTCTCATATTCACTGTGACATTCAGGAATATTTGAATCATTTTACTGATATTTCTCTTGTAATAATTACTTTCTCTGTCTACAATTCCAGTTTCTTCAAAATTGAATTCATGTCGCACGGAGAAATGATGTAATGCCAGTGCCGTTTTGTTTGATTTGTCTTTGTTTTTTCCCTGCAGTCATATTTATGTTGTTGAATTCGAGCCTTCAGATATTGTTTGGTCATCCCAATATAACATGTATCACAGTTGAGACAATTTATTTTATATATCACTTTGGAGCAATCGGAAGTTGGTGTTTTATCTTTAATTTTCGTGAACATGCTTTTAATTTGATTTATAGGGTAAAGGGCTATTTTTATTTGTTGGGGGTTGTACGTTTTAAAGCAGTTCACTATTTTTTCCGATAATACTCTTATATATGTGAACTTATAATGACGACGTTGTCTCCCTTAGCTTGATTTACCAAATCTGACATATATGCATTGATAATTCTGTTAACAAGGGAAATGGGGTAATAGTTTTAACAGTTTTCTGACTTTGGTTTCGTTCTCCCTATGAAATTATGTACTACTTAGGATAGATCTGAAAAGTATATTTTTTACTGTGCTGATTTTATGTTATGAAGGATGATTCGAGCAATAATTGAGGAGTCTACCCGAAGTTGTGGGTTTTGAATACCACTATGTTTTCAGACTCCCATCTGGTTGTCGTATCAAGAAACGACTTCTATCTCTGAAGTGAACTGGAGATTAGGAGGATAATCGTTGAACACTTCTAGAACTTCGGTAATTCTGTTGTTCGGAATTGCCATGTCATCTACATAGATTTTCAAAACATTAACATTGAAGGAAAGGAAAGGAAGACATTTGTTGACTACCTCATTCATTAAATGAGCCAGAACTGGACTGACCGGGTTGCCTATTGCAGACAGAACCATCTAGTTGTTGATATATATTACCGTTGAAAGATAAATAGCTTGACTCAAACAATATCCAATTATTTGGACAAACAATTCATTATCGATTAGAGTATAGGAGGATTGAAGGACCATTGGCTTTTTATTATTTTCAATACTAGTTTAGTAATCTCAGACAACTCATTACTGTGTCCTATTCCCACTATCCCAAAACTCAAATGTTGTTGCATAGTTTTGATAGCGAACAATTATTTACAAAACTTCTCATTGAAATGGGCAATAAGATCACACCATTTCATATTATAGTCCAACTGAATACCTAGAAATTTTGTAGTTCTCGTATGTCTTATGGTTTCATTGTACATTTCAATATGGAAATCTGAAGCTTGACTTTGTGACTGAAAGAGTTAGTTCTCAAACAATTCAGAGACTCTCAGTCGAATATGTTACACATGATGAGTTTAGAGTTATTCTGAAGAGCCGGTAGATCATCCTCTTGAACAATGAAGAATGTCACTGGGTCTGTTAAATGACTTGAAACTTTATGACCGTATAGCCTAAATGTTTAGAAATACACATGTTTTTGTTTCATTTCAATCAAGCGAGTAGTGTTGAAGTTACGACAATTTTAGTTTCCGTTCTATTCAAATATTTCGGGTGAGCGCGCCATGCTCGCGTGACGTCATTCCACAACACAACGTTCTCACCGTACACTCAATCATTGCTTTGCTATCGGATGTTCGACCATAATAACGTTTTTAACTTATGTTTTTATGTGAATCAGTGTTACAATAGTGTTATAAGTTCAATATTAGATATGGATGACGGTTTTGAAAAAGGACAATCTGATATCTTGCCTGAAATAGACGGGTTAATGGTTGCCCACTATTTTTCAAATAACTCCGATTTCTAGGCCGCCGAGATGCGAGGAGTAAAAATGCAAAAGTAAGTATTACTTAATAACATTTTACTTTTTATCATAAATCTTCAATCCCTATAAGTAAATATTTCTCATTACTAGTGTTTTATAAATGTACGTCATATTGATACTATGAACATCTTACTTGACATTAAGTTCCTGAGAAGGAAGAATGCCTACATAGTTTCATGACCTACATTTTGTATTTTTTTAATATGTAATGTAACAAAAAATCAACATAGTAAACCTAACCTGAACATTATGTACCAGAGGTACAAAACTTTTTGAAATTTGAATTTGAAATATTTTTTTCAAAAAAGTAGGTTATTATTAGGATGCACGCGACTACACCTATTAAATATTATTAAGCTAAGATGGAAAACCTCTCATATTAATTTTCTCTTTAATGTGATCGTGGATAAGTGCATTTTATGTATTTTAGGTAAATATAAAGTTACTCTACACATGCACTCCGAATATAGGGAAAAAACTTTTCTTACGTGTTTTTGCCTCCTGAACACGAATCCGGAAGAAAAATACAACGGTCTCATACCGTTCCCGAGTTAGAGAAAAAAAATTAAAAATAACCTCATTTTCAAGCACCGTTTTCTCGCACAAAAATCACTCAAAATGCCTCCTTCTTCTCAACACCATTAACAATACACCCTAAATCAATTATATTCGGCACAACTTTGCACAAAATATCGTCGTTTTTATCGAAAAAATCCTCCTTCTTACACAGTTTCAAATAAAGAAATGTTACACTTTGACAGATGGAATTTAGTAACTTCGCCTTATTTTTCATGTTGGTAATAAATGAATCACCGCCCACAACAATTGCACACATAAATGAAGGGGAAACTATTGCTCACATTTGAATTCGAAAAGTTGGCGGGGATTCATTTATCACCAACATGAAAAAAAGCAAATTACTAAATTCCATGTGTCAAAGTATGCATTTCTTCATTTGGAGAAATTTTCGATAAACGACAATTTTTGTGCAGAATAAAAAAGATTTAGGGTGTATTTTAATGCTGTAAAAAAGGGGCATTGTGAGTGATTTTTGCAACGTGCTAAATAAAATATTTTTTAAGTTTTCTTACTCGGGAACGGTTAGACCGCCACATTTTCGTGTTCAGGAGGCAATAACACTAGAAAGTTCCTCAGAGTGCATGTGTAATAACTTTATATTACCTATATTCTATATATTAGATCAACTTAAGTTTATTTTATTTTTAGATCGGCTAGAAAGAGCTTCGGCGACGACGCTATTGGATATGTAGAAGTTAATAGAGATATTTGTACAGTGAAATGCAGAATCACCCCAGAACATCATGATTTGCATCCATTTCTTTCGACTTTTAGGTTCGAAAGCAACAATAAAAAACAACTTTTCGGGTGCATTGGTAGTTTTATTTGAACACTTTGGCACAATACACGATTTTCTAGTTTCTGGATTCGACATTTTTATCAATTTTCGACGCAAACTTCATACACACAGCTCGGAAGCAGAGCACGCACTGAACGACCGTTGTGCAGTGACGTCACAGCGGCCATGACTCCACGTCTCGCACGCCTAGCTAAACAATTGAATATCTCGAAAACTATAAGACGTATAAAAAAAATATGTTTACCATATTTTTTTATTTTTAATAGAGTTCATTGTAAGGTAAAAATAAAAAAATGGTGATATTCTTTATTATGCTTATGTCATGTAAACAACGGAAAAGATAGCGATTTAAAATCGAATGTGAGATCATTAATATATAAGAGAAAAATATTTGGCCCCAAGCCGAGCCCTGTGGAAGACTGCTCTTGAAAGAGCCCGAATCTGATTGGTAATTATTCTCCCAAATTGAGGAATGTTCACAATCATTCTACGATGGAGCCGATATGAATGAAACCAAATGTCTTCCTTGCCGCAGAATTCATATTAGTCCAATTTTCCCAACTGTAGTTCATGGTGGACGCAATCAGTTGCCAGAGACAGCTCGTAGAAAATGTTTATTGTTTTCGATTATCTGATATATGCTCTAAACCAGAGCAAATGTTACGTCTGTTGTGTTCGCATCGGGTTTGAATCCAAACTGTTACTCGGCTAGGATTTTGTGTAGGTTCAGATATTAATTAATTTGCTTATACACTAGCTATTCTAAAACATGGTAATAATTAGTTAATGAAATCTCTCCTTTGTCGAAGATTAATAATAGCGGTTTTAAAACAATTGGGGAAGTGTCCTTCTGAAAGTGACAAGTTAAATACGGAGTTCAATGTCGTTCTTCAATAGTATGAAGAGAAATGCTATCTACACCCGATGAATATAAAAAAAAACTACTTAAACCTGCTGTATTCTTTTTACCATTCCCGACATATGGAGGAAAAGTATTGCAAATCCTGCCATGCATCCATGATGTACTTCCCGAAGCAAACCCGTTTTTAGCAAAGTGCGACTTCATATGTCAGCTATGTAGAGTCATATTATAGGTGATAAAAGACACATATTATTGGGCGGGGTGTGATGTTTAGACATAACACTACGTTATTGCCGCACCTGGCTTTCACTTGCATTATTATGGCCCATATATGTTTATTTTCAGCTCAAGTAAAGCTTCAGTGACTTCAGTCGAAAGAAATCTATGCATTACGTTCCAGAGTCTTGTGTTGATGTCAGGAATATTACAATTATATATTTCGCTTAAGACTGTGGCAACCAGAAAAAACTCTTTTCAGAATTAAAATGATAAAATACGACTTTCGGTCCTCAGTGTTTTAGAAAAGGTCATCTGATCAAGCTTCACTATCAATAAAAATGATTCCCAAAAATTTAGATTCATCCAGAATCATTCATGATTGCTTTTAATGAAGATTTCATACATATTAAAAATGATTTTTCGAAAATTTTATACATTGTTGTTGTTACAATAATATAAATTCATCAACTATTCTGCAATCTCTCAGTGTCTTCTAACTACGGTACGAAACTTCCCAGGGGGTGATTCGTTAGGTCATTTGACAAAAAAAAGTTCCTATGAACATATGTCCGGAGTTGCCTCGTTTCTGAAATACAGGGCGTTGAAGTATTAAAAAAAAAGGTATTTATAAAATATCCTGAATATCCTGAAACCGATGTGGTTGAAATGTGGTACAGCTATTTGAAGTAATAAGGCAATTATTTGGCCCCAAGTAGGTCCAGGGGCGTCTCAGTGGGCACCACAGCCAACAATACTGAGAAAAAACTTTTTTTTTGTAGTATTTTATTTTTTCAGATCAAACAACTGAAAATAGAACTCTTTGGTCTCTTGTGTTTTATTCATATCAAGCTTCGTTTTCGAGAAAAAATACTTCAACTTATTCTACAAATTATCCATGGACAACATAAAATACAAAACTAAAGTAAAAAATAAACAATTTCGACCTTAAAGTGAATGAGCAAAATGTCCACCGTCTGATAAAATACACGACTGCAATCGATGTGTCATTGATTGTCTGACACGTTCAAAAATACCTGGAGTATTCCTTATGACATTGCAATTGTCACTTATTCGATTCCTCAAGTCATTCACATCTAGTATAGGGGTTTCATAAACGAGAGCCTTCAGATGACCCCATAAATAGAAATCTAGAGGATTCATATCAGGACTGCGAGCGGGCCAATGTTGAGGTCCTGCACGTCCAATCCAGCGATTAGGGTAGTTGATGTCGAGATGCTGACGAGCAAGAACACTAAAATGAGCTGGAGCTCCGTCGTGCATAAACCACATATTGCCTCTTACAAGTACGGATACTTCTTCCAACAAAATGGGTGAATGATTTCGCAAAAAAGCCGTGTAGGATGGACCTGATAATCTTGCTGGTAAAAAAAAGGTCCAATTAGGTAGTCACCAATAATTCCTACCCAAACGTTCAGCGAAAATCGTTGCTGAAAATGACTTTCTCTAATAATGTGGTGATTTTCGTCGGCCCAGAAATGGTTATTGTGAAAGTTCATAATAGATTCTCGTGAAAAATTTGCCTCGTCCGTAAATAAAATATTTGGTAAAAAATTATTATTGTGTGCCATCGTATGAATCAACCACCTGCAAAACATTAATTTTGGGTGAAAATCCCTAGACAGTAGAGCTTGTAGAGTATGTGATATGGGTATATGAAGTTTCTTCTTAGAACTCTCCAAGGTTTGGGCTTCTTCGCTGCCAACTTTGGATTTAAGGATCTTTTCTTCCATCAATTAGCTTCTTTATTCCTTGCAGTTCTGGTCTTCCACCACACATTTATTAAAATTCCTTTCCATAACTTGCTATTCTAAATTTTCACAATTACTCTTTTTCTATCCAAATTTTCCATTTCTTCCGCATTTCCATTTCATCCATAAAAATGCATTCGCCCTTTCCGTTTTTTCCTGTGATAACTGCAAATTTAACTTATTTTTCTTCCAACTATCACTTCCGTCTCCACGGTAATCATATTGTAGAGTCCTTCATTTTTTTCCTTTACTGCTAAATTGGCCACCTTTCATTTTCCCCTTTTTTTTTCCCTATATTAAAGCACTTTAATTTTCTCTATTTTCTTTCCCATAAGACTATTTTGGGGCCTAAATTTCTTTTTCTTCCTTCCCTTTCCCTCTTTCGGTATTGGATATTTTTTAGTTTTTATTCTTCCCCCTTTCTGAGAAGCCATCGGGCATATTCCAAATTTTTATCAATGCCTCCATTTTCCTGTATCTTTAAATTTCCTTTTCCGTTTTCTTTTATTCAATTCATGTCCTTGAATTTCTGGGTTCCGTCTTCCATTTCTGCTTTCTGTGTTCCTTTCCGCCAATTTTTGGTTTCTCTTTAAATTTCCATATTTTGTAAATTTCTTCCGATCCTAATTGTTGGTCAGTATTAGTGATGATTCGTTCATAACTCACTTCTCAAAATTTTCATTTCCCTTCCTCCTGCAAATACCGTGTCCCTTGCTATTCCTCGCTTTTTCTCCTCTCTCCCTCTCTCTCCTCTCTCCCTCTCTCCTCTCCTCCTCCTCTCTCCTCTCTCCCTCTCCTCCTCTCTCCTCTCTCTCTCTCCTCTCCCTCTCTCCCTCTCTCCCTCTCCCTCTCCCCCCTCCTCTCTCCCTCTCTCCTCTCTCTCTCTCTCCTCTCTCCCCTCTCCTCTCCTCTCCCTCTCTCCTCTCCCTTCCTCCCTCTCCCTCTCTCCCTCTCCCTCTCTCCCCCTCTCCCTCTCTCTCCCTCTCCCTCTCCCTCTCTCCTCTCTCCTCTCTCTCTCTCTCCCTCTCTCCTCTCTCCTCTCTCCTCTCTCCTCTCTCCCTCTCCCTCTCTCTCTCTCCCTCTCTCCCTCTCCTCCTCTCTCCCTCTCTCCCCTCTCCCTCTCTCCCTCTCTCTCCTCCTCTCCTCTCTCCTCTCTCTCCCTCTCTCTCTCCCTCTCTCCTCTCTCTCTCTCTCCTCTCTCCTCTCCCTCTCTCCTCTCTCTCTCTCTCTCTTTTCTTTCTTTCTTCTTTTCCTCTTTTTTCTCCCCTTCTCTTCCTCTCTCTCTCTCTCTCTCTCTCTTCTCTCCCCTCTCCCCCTTTCTCCTTTCTCTCCCCTTCTCCCCTCTTTCCTCCCTCTCTCTCTCTCTCGCCTCTCTGCTCTCTCTCTCTCCCCCTTTTCTCCCTTCTCTCTCTTTCTCTCCCTCTCTCTTCTCTTTCTCTCTTCTCTCTTCCCCTTTCTCTCTCGCTCTCTTCTCGTCTCTCTCTCTTTCTCTTTCTCTTTCTCTCTTTCTCTCCTTTTCTCCTCTCTCTCTTTCTCTCTTTCTCTCTCTCTCTCTCTTTCTCTTCTCTCTCTTTCTCTCTTTCTCGCTCCTTTCCCCTTTCCCCTCTTCTCTATCTCTTTCTCTTTCTCTTTCTCTTTCTCTTTCTCTTCTTTCTCCTTCTCTTTCTCTTTCTCTTCTTTCTCTTTCTCTTCTCTTTCTCTTTCTCTTTCTCTTTCTCTTTCTCTCTCTCTCTCTCTTCTCTCTCTCTCTCTCCTCTCCTCATAGGAGCAAAGCCAGTTATTTTCGTTCGTCTTTCTATTTGCATTGAACGGTGTGATTGTCGCGACGATTATTTTTTGTTGAGTGTATACAGGTTTTGTACATAATAAATAATAAAAATAATAACAATAATGAATCCTGACAGTGTTTCTGCACAAGTTCGGATATTGCTGATGGAGTTAGGTAGGATTTTATACGAACAATAATAAATCTTATGTATTTTTAGCAAGTACGCATTATAACCTCCTTTACTATTGTGCTAACCAAGTCATACGCGTTATAATCTCTTCATTATTGTGTGTTTAGCAAGTTGCGATCATAACTTTAATGGAATTTTAAAAGAAATTATATTTTAATATTACAATATCAATGCGTATGTACTAAAATTGAGCCTACTGATTAAGTTTATATTAATTATTTTTTAAAAAAAAAAAAAATTATAACTTAAAAAAAAAAATTATTACAATTCCTTCACTAATTAATCGAAAGGAACTTTGTTCCATCGGGGTGTCCCTTGACACCTCTCAACTTTTTTATGTTTACATGTTGTCCAGGAACATAAGAAATCCCGTTGGTTGTAAGTTTGGTGCATTGTTAATTTCAATTTTAACAAAACTTATGAAATTAATATCTGCTTCAAAACATCAGGATAATCTGTACACTATTTTGACATATTGGGTCACTTCCACTTTCCTTGTCAATTCTGTATTGTGATTTTTCTTTTTGAGGTGGAGGAAATCCTTTATGGACATACCTTGGTAGTGTGGGAATCCATCTGCAACAGGTTTATCCCCAATAAACACACGCACAGGTTGAAACAATTCTGTGTGAAAAATTACATTTGGAAATCGACTCTTTTGGAAATCACAAGAGTCAATCGATTCAGCTACAAAATAATTGTGTCCCTCATTGAAGATGTTCAACTTCTTGGGTTGAAGTACAAAATGATATTGGTAAATAGTTTGTAACTGAATCATTAACTGTGATTTCACACAAAATGGAGTAGAGCCATTTTTTTTAGAAATGCCTTTTTCTATTTGAAATTTCTAGAAATAAAGACATATATACAGGGTGTAAACTAATTTGTTTCACTTGCACTCTCCGCCTAACTTAAATGCCATTGTTTCCCAGAATTTTTCAATAATCGACCCGTTACCCTGTTTGAAGTTCAGCAACTTTTAGAATTGGTTGATAAAACGTTTAGATAATGTACGAGTTGTAATAGAAATATTTATGTGTTTTTCCAGTGAACATTTGTATCGAAATGATCTGCTGATTTCTTATAAGGTCATCTAATGAGTGGATTATTTATACAACAGTGAAATTGGTTCTCCAGTTTTGAATAATTTAGTTAATCTGAAATATGATTCAAAATGGCGAAAAAATCCTTACCAACCTTCTGGGCCGTTCAAATATATTTCAGCCATGGATTCCTTAAAATGTACCATGAAAATATCACTAAGAGACAAATAAGTGATATTCTTTCATATAATATCAATGTTTTCCCCTACCCCGATATATTGTAGATCTAGTATACAACGAGGATTTAAAATAAACTATTTTCTGCGTGAATTTCGTGTGCTTCTTCTAATAAAGTCTTGAAAAAATTAGCACGAGCTGATTTCAGTGATTTCATCCCGAAAAACTGGGGAAAATAAACAGATCGCATACGGTATGTCCAAATATTGGGCACAACACATGTCTGAAAAAGGTATTTCCACGCGGATTCCAGATGTGTGTGCATGATTCATTCAATAACCGTTTGCTTGGAAGCCCTGTTTACCACCCAATAGATGAGAGGTACGTCCGTAGTTTATTATCTACTCTAAGTAACATGCAGTAAATAATTCAACTGTTACAAATGAATTGAATAATTTGGCAGGAATAAACTCTCAATATACTTATTATTTCTGCACTTCAAAAGTAGAACATTCGAGAATTGGATTGAAATCATTTTCAGGAATCAAGAAAATGCACTTCAAATGCAATCACTCGTTGTAAAATGAAAAAACGAATCCTCTATATGAGCACTTGAGATATTACTGAAATAAAAAATTATCTTGAATAAGTCACTTTTCTAAAAAAAAAGGATACGATTTTTTTTTATTTAATATATTTTTTACTATTCCTAACAAAAAAAAAGTTAAAATGATTAATATAGGGATAAGATATCTAATTAAAAAAAATTAATGAACAAGAAACTAGGATTTCGTGAAAATTAAAATGAGTAAAATTGGCTAGTTAAAAATTTTCGATCAAGGAAATCAATTAGCAACTCTACATATTCGCATACTTAACTATATTCGAAAGTTGCATAATCCTGAAAGAGAAAAAATATATCAGTAGAAAATCGCACCTTGTACCCAGAAAAATAACAATTCTTCACATGAACAAAATTAATAATATTTTTAAAACGGACTAAAACGTATGAAATAGATTCTCCTAGCCCATACAGATTTATAACCATATACAGATTCCTAACCCTAAACAGATTGTCTTTAAAATTTGTGATTATGAATTTTTATCTATCTATGTCCCTACAACTAACACTCCAAAATCATTTTTCTGCAGAATTTGCAGAGAATGTTTTATACATGAGTTATAATTGGTGAATGATGAGTTGAATATTATTATTTTTTTAAAAAGTCGTAAAATATTATTTCTTGAATATATCATTGAATGAAAATTCGATTCATTACTAATATTATTAACCGACAAAATACCTTAGTTCAAAAGTGTTATTACTCAATTGATTTGGATATCCCATCGTAGATGTCTATCAATCATTATGTCCAGGTAGTTAATGAATGTTGCTTGGGGCATATGAGTATCATTGTCTATGATATTAGGGGTTTTTTTTTTAGTTGTAATTCAATGTGCGGATATTCAGTTTTTTCTTCAGCTCTTGCCAGCATTCAGCTTCGTAAAAAAATTCTGAATGGTCTGTAAACCAAATTATGTCCTTGAGAAATCTAAAATAACAACGGACCCCACACAGTTTCCTGTGGGGCTGCGAATTCAACAGTTTCCAATTCACTTTGTGTGTTGTTTATCTCCACAATTGACCGATTCTGTTTAACCTTTCATAATGATACAATAAAAATCCAAGGATCATTAACAAAACTGTAACTCGATGTTACATTAGTTCCATTGCATAATTTGTTTTCACTGCGAGGAAAGAATATTGATGATTTTGCTTTTATTGATAGATAATGATTTAGCAACAGTTCTACGAAAACATCGTTGATGACATTTCTATGGAAGTCAATTTAAAAAAAAATTAGCGTATATAAAATGATGATTTCGAAAATCTCGAAATAGAATTAACAGTTCTCCACTGAGGAGATTATGTTAAATTTATTGGATGTACTCAGTAACACGTGAGTTTCTGAATAACAATAATTTCCAAGGCGTTCATAAAAATAACTGATTGGATTCCAACTGCTATACTCTGTTTTCTAATGTGGGAGAGCAATAAATCATTATTGAACTGTAAAACCGTATTCCATAGGCATACGAGGTTGAATCTAAAGTTGATGTCATTGGATAACTCATGAAAACTAAAATAAGAATGTGCAAGTAGATATAGGACCTCATGAATGAAACATATCTAGAATTTTCCGGAGACCCCAAAGATGCAAATATACTGGGTGACCCATTAGAAGAAACACAAGTTTATATCATAACTTTTTAGTGCAATTTCTAGCTCTTCAAATAAGGAGGATATCTATTGGTCCAAATATAACCAATAATTCTGTGAAGTCGGACAATCAACAATATACCGGCTACCCTCGTTTTACATTAAAAAAAAATACCTACCTTGAACAAAATAATGTATGAAATGAAAAAGGATTATTTCATTCCACCCATGGGTAGGAAGAAAGTGTGGGAAACTTTGAAGGAAATGAATGTTCGTTATGAAAAAAATCAAAACAGAAAATCACTCCAATAGCGACAATTTTGTCTATTAATATTGCCATTCAGAAAAAATGAAGATTAATCGCTGAAACAGATGTTTAACAAAAGATTAGGGATGGCATTGACTCGATGAGACATGGTTTTACAAAATTATATTCTTCTATCATAATCATCCTCATGGAGATCTTGAAGAATCTGCATTTTATATGGATGAAATTTATGCATTTTCAGTGTTTTTCTTACAGTCTCGCGTGACATTCCCGTCTATTCTGCTACTGATCGTAAGGAGCTAGTGGGCTCTGCAGCAAATGTTCCCAAAACTCCAATTTGAGCTTCTTCATTTAGTACTCTGGGGTTATTTCTTTTTTTATTTTTCACCAAACTAGTTTCGTAAAACTTTGTCACCAAATCAAGCACATACCGGTGACTTACATTACAATTTGGATTTCTTTCATTAAAAATAAATGCCACCCTCCGTGCGCACTTTCCAAATTAAAATCATTCCAATTCTTTCTTGAAGAATGTAAACCATTTTCACACTTTTATAAACTTATTAAAGTTATCACAGTCCAACAAGTAAAACTGCATTAACAAAACTACCAAATCGTTAACATTTGCTGAACAATTTTTTTTCTTAAAAACAGAAGCTTTTTACAGCAGAAGTAGCAGAAACTGAAGGCTATCGTGGAATTTCAGGGATGAGAATTAAAAATCCAGCATTCAATATACGCAACTCACCTACCATCTACATTTTACTATTAGATTACTTTTTGAGGTAAATTTTTTGGAGCGAATATGGCTAATGTTGCCCCTGATGAAGGGTTAGAACGGTACCACCTAATCTTCTAACCAGTTCTACTGAAAAGGGACTCAATACAATAATTTTTGTTTAAATAATAACCTGAAAACCATGCATCTCAGTGCAGGCAAGTTCAAATTACTTCTGTAAGTTTAGAACGCCATTTTTCGGAACCTGCTCAAAAAAAAACATGAGTTAGGGTACCATTGGAAAGAGAATTAAACGCCCATCAAAATGATGTGCACTTGACTCCCATTTAAGATTCTAAGGGTAATATCTACCCCTCCCAAGGGGTTGAACCACGAGGGCTACAAATATTCATTGAAAGTGTCCCCCCTTGAAAATAAAATTGACCTGTTTTTTTATTCCTTACATTATTTACTGGAAGGAAGATATTAAGGGGGGGAAGTTTTCAAATTGACACCCTGTATATGAATATATTATTGAGCTATGCTTCATTCCATTATTCGAAATACTTCATCGCATATACAGTGCGCGTCAAAATTATGGAACAAATTCGATTTTTCGCAAGCCATGTACTTTTGACAAAAATCCTGAAATAGGTCGATTTTTATTTTGAAATGCCGATTTTTTTTATGTATATACTAAAGAGGTTATGTCACTGGTTTTGACATGGTGACGTAATCGGTAATTTTTTTAAATTGGAATAGATGTCTTGTGATACCTCATCTAAAAGGCCTTTCAATAATGCATTCAATGATAATAATTATTTGTTTTTTTTTCGTACAAGGTGAAAAAAAATTAATATTTTATTTCAATAAGAGTAAAACTTTATATCCAACAAAATAGAACAGTTAAATAAGATGTTCGAAATGCCATCCACCAGTCTCTTGACAATAAGCGAATCTACGGACACATTCCTCTTGCACATTGCGAATTAACTTCCGGAGTAATTCTATTAATTTCGATCCTAATTCGATTTTTCAACTCTTGTAGATTTTGCGGCCTATCTACATATACCTTCGATTTCAAATAACCCCACAAGAAAAAATCCAGGGGCGTAAGATCTGGAGATCTTGGGGGCCACTCTATCGGTCCGCGTCTACCAATCCACCTCCTAGGAAAACAGTTATTCAAAAACCCGCGAACATCACGTGCATAGTGCGGGGGTGCACCATCTTGTTGCAACCAAATACTTTCATTTGGTGAGTTAGGATTGTTGGCGTTTGGAAAAATATCGGCAAGGCTAGGTATGAAATCATTTCTTAAAAATTCCAAGTAACGCTCCCCTGTGAGATTTCCTTCGGAAAAATACGGGCCAATAATCCTCTCGTTCATTATCCCTTCCCAAACATTGACTTTCTGAGGGTATTGAGTATGCCCGTCCATCATCCAGTGAGGATTATCCCTACACCGATATCTGCAATTCTGACGATTCACTGAACCATTTAGGCAAAACGTAGTCTCATCGGAAAACAGAATTTGTTTTATAAAACGTGGATTGCGGTTACACAAATCCTGCATTATTTCACAGAACTCCACACGGCGATCGGGATCATCACCATCGAGTTGTTGATGTAGCTGTACTTTGTATGGATGGTACTTTTCTGCTTTTAGAATACGTAATACAGAACTTGGAAGTAATGTAATAAAATCTTGGAAGTAAATATTCACCCATTTCCAATCTTCCGAATAATCTGAAATTAGTCACACATATCAAAGACCGATGACAATACAAGAATTTCATAATCATAATGTAATAATAATAAAAATATATTTTTCCAAACGCCAACAATCCTAACTCACCAAATGAAAGTATTTGGTTGCAACAAGATGGTGCACCCCCGCACTATGGACGTGATGTTCGCGAGTTTTTGAATTACTGTTTTCCTAGGAGGTGGATTGGTAGACGCGGACCGATAGAGTGGCCCCTAAGATCTCCAGATCTTACGCCCCTGGATTTTTTCTCGTGGGGTTATTTGACATCGAAGGTATATGTAGATAGGCCGCAAAATCTACAAGAGTTGAAAAATCGAATTAGGATCGAAATTAACAGAATTACTCCGGAAGTTATTCGCAATGTGCAAGAGGAATGTGTCCGTAGATTTGCTTATTGTCAAGAGACTAGTGGATGGCATTTCGAACATCTTATTCAACTGTTCTATTTTGTTGGATATAAAGTTTTTCTCTTATTGAAATAAAATATAAATTTTTGTTCACCCTGTACAAAAAAAAATCTAGTTGATTATTATCATTGAATGCAGTATTGAAAGGCCTTTCAAATGAGGTATCACAAGACAGCTATTCCAATTTAAAAAAATTACCGATTACGTCACCATGTCAAAACCAGTGACATAACCTCTTTAGAATATACATAAAAAAATCGGCATTTTAAAATAAAAATAGACCCATTTTAGGATTTTTGTCAAAAGTACATGGCTTGCGAAATATCGAATTTGTTCCATAATTTTGACGCGCACTGTATAACCTTCTAAAATATTGCAAACAAAAAAATATAAAAAAATATCTGATTATTTTCTCAATCCTACGTACAGTAATATTACTTTGTAGGAAAATGATTTATTCAATACTGAGCCTTCTTTATCATGTAGAACATTCATTCTATTCCAACAATAATCTATTATAGTTTGTGAAATTGAATTTTCTGTGGATATTTGTTGGTATTAGAACTTTTGACATTGTATTTTGAGTAGCCTCTTTTGTTGTAAAAAATTGTGATATATTTGTTGATGTTGATGAATAAATCTCATCTTATTTTACTGCGGGAGAAAAACTCCTGGATTGATTCAACCACATGAGTTGGAAGTTATTAATAACTAAATGTTAGCGAATATGCTGAGAACCAGTGCATCCGCCATATCTTTGAATTGTAAATTATGGTGAGAACGGCCTCAGTGCATTCACCATATTTTACTAGTTGCCACTGAAGATTTCCACTATTCACCTCCTGGCTCCATCATCAGATCAGCTCCAAGATACCAATTTATAGTATTGTCATCCATATACATACTAAGTTTCATTTCGATGAAGTAGGTTAACATTGACTTCCAAGATTTGATTACATCGTTTGTTAGTTACAAGTGAAGCTAATAAAAGAGTGTTAAAAATGGCACTATTTCAGTGATTGTTTAGTTCGTCTATAGATCTCTATAATTTCCACCAGAAACCTTCGTGATTCGAAAGGACGGTATATTTTTGACATGGCCTCACTTCAAATATGTTTTATGACGCTAGTTGAAAAAATTATGTGTCCTTCCAACTGATCTCATAAAACGTCAGCAATCTTCGGATTTATTACTGCTGTTCTCAAGAGAAACTGGCATCAAATTAAAAATAAGTTTTATGCGTTGATTTTAAAGCGGCTCTGAAAGGGACAATAAATATTCATCGTCAGTTTTATTGTGGTTTTATGATATTACAAACTCAAAGAGCATAAAATCATGACATTACCATCCAGATATATATATGTATATATATATATATATATATATATATATATGTTGTTATGTTGGGAAGGACCAGTAATATATTTTAAAGGCGAAAAAGAAATAATTTCTTAAAATATCCACAAAAATAATAAATATTTAATAGTTAGTAGTTCATGAGATATTGTTTTTACATTTTTTTGAGATTATATTTCCTTTATGAAGCCTCTGTATACCATTGATAGGTAAATATATGCAAATACTATAATGCAATCATTTTCCTGCATTTTCAAAAATGATTACAACACATGATTGTTTGAAATACAACAAAAAGTCTAGATATACAAAATTCATTTGGATTAAATGTGATCAAAAAATTATAAGGTTGAAACATACAGTATATGAAATTGCATCTAACTAAAATAGCCAATGGGAGAACAAGAAACTTCTTGATGACAATAGCCAATCAGGGAACAGAGATGGTTAGATAAAAGATTTGAAATTGTGAAAAAGTAAGAACACAGAAACGTCAAAGATAATTATGATCAAATATTGTATTTAGTTTATAAGAAATGTTAAATATGTTAGTTGATAAGTTTCCTCAAATAACACCAAATTAGTGAAAGTGCGACAAGAAAGTGCGCGATTTTGAAAATTCAAATAAAAAGACAAAACAGAAATGGTATCCAGGTGGAGAAAAAACAAAGCGAGGGGAGATTGAAAAAATTTTTAGAAAGAAGACGTACAAAATTTGAGAGAAAAGAAATTGAGGATTTTCACTAATGATAAAGTAGTTTTTCCTACAATAACAAACCAAATCAACCACTGGATAATTTCGACACAAAATAAATAAGGATAAAAGAAGATTACCTTTTGAGTTCCCCACATGGAAACTTGTCCAAGCTGATTTCGGAAATTTGGATGGTTCCTTTGCAATGGAGAGTTCCTGAGAGGAGTGGATGAAACAGGAATTCAGATTATGACCAGGTAATGCATCAGCGACATTCCAGCTCCAGGTATAAACTCTTTTAGTGCACATCACAAACTGAATCACTTTACAAAGTAACTCGTATATCTGAAGAACTTTATATAATTTGGTATTGAACTATAAAAGAATTATTCCAACTCAAAAGAAAAAAGTGAGGTTATATTTACAATAGCCATCACTGTTTTTCATTATTTTATGAAAATGTGTCAATTGCTCATAGCTATAAGTTATCTATCGCAGGCCAGGTTAATATAAATTTTCCTGAATAAAGGAAATGATTATTTTTGATAATTTCTGGTTTACTTCCCACAATGATATGCTAATATCTCACCTATGAACACTGAACTGAAATAGTTCGAATGACATCAAGACAGGCAGTGGCTCTGTTGCCAGTACCGACTCCTGAGGCGAAGGCATTCCAACTGAGTTTAGTCGTGGTAAAAAAAGGAAGTACAAAGAGTAAAAATAATGAAAATTTCACATATATTCAATAATATTGTTATGGTATTGGGTGGAAGAAATAATTTCACAAAACATATGAATATAAATAGAAATCATTATATTCTACCCAATCATAACAAATTGACATCCAAAGTAAGGGCAAAATAACAATCATTATTTCATTACAATTTGACAACCAACATAAAGGCAAATAAGGTAATAACAATTGGCAGCAACGTGGCGAGAAAACATTAATGTTAGCTGTCAATTATTATTTCTAACAATTTGGCAAAATCAGTAATTGATATAACATAAAATTGTCCCCCAACGAAAGGCAAAATTAACAATTATCTATTATCATATCAGAACAAGTGGTACCCAACATAAAGAGAAGGTAGAGAAAATATTTGTGGGTAAAATTAACAACAATTGTTATATCTTAACAATTGGCTTCCCAAAGCAGTGCGAAAATATTTGTAATCATAATAATAATAAATTAAATAATTAACAAAACAACCCATCATTACAATTGGCTTCCAACGCGGAGCGAAAATAATTATCATATCAAATCATAACACAATAAATCATCTTACAAATCCATTACTATCTATATATATATATAAAAAAAAAAGAAGATTTTGAAACAAATTCAGGCTTTCACAATTACCGTAAGGAGCCGTCAATTAATCAGGCCAAGCAGAATGAGATTACAAAAATCTAGCAAAAACTCTGTTTATGTGAAAATCTACAATATATTACAAACATATGTTGAAAATATGAACCCTCGCAAGTTTAAGAAATATTTAAAATAATTTTTGACCTCAAAAACCTGCTTTTAAACAAAAGAATATATGACTGCCCTTACGTCTATGACTCGCTGAACATGTTTTTTTTTCTTCTGACTTTTAAATTTCATGACAATATGTCTTTTATATGTATGTCTCTTCCATCTGGTATTCTTAGCCTCCACTTACTTTATATGTGTCTCTTTATGTCAGGTATTTTAGCCCTAATTTTTATATGTATGCCTATTTTTTAGGTACTTAGCCCA
The DNA here is from genome assembly GCA_018342105.1 of Gonioctena quinquepunctata. NCBI lineage: Eukaryota > Metazoa > Arthropoda > Insecta > Coleoptera > Chrysomelidae > Gonioctena > Gonioctena quinquepunctata. The sequence goes on from JAFIRS010000344.1 coordinate 343,827, forward strand.
ACATTTTGTATCTAGAGCAATCTATAATTTTGACTTGTCCTATTTATTGCGCTAATTGTACACTGAAGGATTGATAAAACTATCTGTCTATCTATATATCATATGTGGACTATTTGAAGACCAATATTCAGGATGGCGACTCAGAGATTGTAAAAGTGCTTATATATTTGGGGTTGTCGGGCTTATGAATTTCTGAAAATTTTTGATCATAGCGTTACCCAAGATAGTAGTTGGCAAAGTTTCCTAATTTATCCAAAACCTGTCGTGTAATATATTCTAGTTTAACGTGAAATAGGCATAAGAAGTTTTAGAATTTGTTGAATGTTTTTCTCAAGCCTCCTTTTTGTCGATATATATTTTGAATTAACTAAATTATCAGACAAAATTATTGGGTTTATCAGTGTATTAAAATAAAACTTTATTTTTTATTTTCCATTCAGTTTTCGTAATAGACAACAACTACTTTCCCAGCACTATTCCAACACTAGATACTATACTACATCTAATAGATGGTTGTGGAATCAATAGTGTCAGGGAAATCAAAACTGCTTATGATAAGATAACCAACAGTAACAACCCCCCTGAGTGGGTTAATTGTCAAAGATGTTATTGGACACAAATGGTAAACATTTTGTTAATTGACAATGAAATTTTAGTCAATTGAAATCATCTTCGTCTTTCACTTATCTTATCTCTCATTATTATCTTAATTTATTGTTACGAAAATGAATAGTACGTCACTGCCGAATACAAAACGCCACGTAGCGTGACGTCACATTTCCAAGAAAATAGGCTGGAATGAACGGGACAGATCTAGCGACTTCGAGAAAGGCCAACGAACGACTGTTAGGAATGTTCTCGTTGTTAATGATTTATATATCGTTGTATTTATCGTTGAGGAAACAGAGTGATTCAGATCCAGTGTCGTGCGCGATATCGTTGAAGCGGATTGTGACTGATCCATTCAATTGACAGAGTGTGTCAGAATTGAGGATATTAGTGACTATTTTTTAAACAATTAATTAAGAATACAATAAGTGAGCCAGCTCTACGACGAGATGGAGGCCATAATGGAAATGATCAAGCAGTGTGCCGAACAAGAGCAGATTGCTAAAAGAAAAACGAGTTGTGGAGCACCGACAGCAGAGAGAAAAACAAGAGGAGAAAGAACGTCGACAGAGAGAAAAGCAAGAGGAGAAGGAATGTCGACAGAAGGAGAAGGAACGGCGACAAATAGAAAAACAAGAGGAGGTACAGAGACAGTAGGAAAAACAAGAGGAAAATGAACGGTTGCAGGAAAATTTCTAAAAAAATCTGGAAGAACAAAATTATTTTTCGAACAGATGTTTCAGAAGGCTGAAGGAAGAAGTTGAAACCTCCGACTTTCGACGGACAGTCACAGTGGTCTGTATATCAAAAACAGTTTGAAGCTGCGGCAACAGTCAATGAATGGGACGCTAATGAAAAAGCTACTGCACTCATAGTGGCTTTGAGGGGACCTGTTTTGGCAATGTTACAGACCATCCCAGAAGACCAGCATCGCAAGTATGGAGACCTGATTGCTGCGCTGAAATTGAGGTATGGCGACCAACATAGAGAACAGTTGTACTGGGCACAGTTTAACAAACGTGAGAGTCTGCAGGAGTTTGAAGCAGACGTGCAGAGACTTATCCAGCTTGCCTATCCAGATGCCCCGGATGATTTCAAAGAAGGTTTGGCGCAACATATATTCATTGACAGGTTGAAAGATGTTGAAATACAGAAACTACTACACAGAAATTACACTGAAACGACGCTACTATAAAAAATATGCCTATCACCTACCTACACAACTCTTCCACAAGTATTTGGTTGAAATTATGTCATAGTTCCAGGAAAAGGCGCGTGCATAAACACAAACGACACTCACACTGACGATAGTTCTGAAATGACGAATGGCGGTCGGTCATCTCTCTTTCTCTCTGCTCACAACCAGCCTTGCTAGAACTGCCTATTGATCGAGCAGGTTACGTGTTACGCACGTACTCTATCCCTTTCACTGCTTTCATTTTTAGAACACTTTTGACAAGAATTCATATTTTTGTAGTGAGAGAAATATAAGTGACTGACGAGTTTTGTAACGTGAAGAGTGGGGAGGTTTCAGTTCAACTGAATTAATTCCAAGAAAGTTGGTCAATATATCAATCTGAAATAGAATTCTCATCAGAAGATTAGTTAGTTCAAGAAAGTGTGTATTTGATTCAAGAGATGCTTTTTATCCGTGTATTAGGTTTGGAATTTTCAAGAAAGAATCAAAGTATATTTAGATAAGAAATATTTCTTAAGAATACCCAAAAATGCTTTTCATATTCATGCATGCTTGGAGCAATAGTTCGTTTTTGTGCTCCTGTAATTGTAATTATAAAGCGAGCATGGTGATTTCAGGCTTACAAAAAGGACGAGCTCTAAATACCGAATGCTTGCCAGAGCTATATTCATCTGTACCAAATTAGAGACCAACTTATTAAAATTTAACCGGAGTCAGCGAACCAATAATTAATAAATATAGCCCTGTTCATGTATCGTCCTACCCTCTTCAAAAAGTAACCATTTAGGACCGTTGCCAAAACGGTTGACTTTGTCAATGTAGCTGTCCCTAATAAAATATTCTTGAATGCCAGTAAACCCAGCTGTCTTGAATTTCCACTCTTCTTATTACGCTTTACATGCTACATTAACTTTTTTTATTTCTCGAGTATGAATGTATCTAAATATATCCGAAGAAATTGACAATGATACTCAGCACTCAGGCATCTTGGTGAACTTATACAGTACACAGACAAGAAGGAGACGGCTATTGGAGAAGGAATTTCAGTCGGTTAGTCATGCTGTATTTTGGTACCTCTGTCTCAGATCATCATAAACACTGATGCACTTTATTATACATTCATATTGTGGAGATATGGAGGGTTTGTTTTATGTTTGGATGATTCTCTGAACGTAAACCACAGAAAAAAATCTCAGTACGCAATTATTAAGTTCAGAGCCACGTTGGCAAATACTGGAATAAAACTATGTTATACTCCTAAAAACGGTAAAAAAAAATTATGACAAAGGTCAAACAATTAAAGAAATTATGTTTTCCTTTTTAGTGCATTTGTATAAAAGCTTGTCTTAATTTTTTTATAATCATTTGTATTCAATTATTTTTAGACGTTTATGAAATCCTGATCTACGACTCCAAAAACCCCACATACCAATTTTTATTGGAATCGAGCCACAAAACTCGTCACCATATTGGACAAGCCATCTTGAATTTATGAATTTTGACAAAAAAATATGTCTGTCCCAAAAACCCCCACATACCAATTTGGAATAGAATCGAACATAATGACAAAATCGTCCGCCATATTGGGCCGTCATTTTGTTTTTTCTCCAGCAAAAGTTCATAATGCATTGTCACGGATTTATGAACACCTGCCAAATTGCACATCAATCGAACAACTAGAAGTGGGTCAAAATTCACTTGCAAGATTTGAACTAAACATACATACAAATGTGAAGTTAAATTAAAGCTTGTAAAAAAATGGACTATTATACAGTACGCACATACATGTTGAATGCTATCATATAATATAACTTTTGGAAGAAAAGTGTTTTATCTACAAATCATGCTTCCGAAGATTGGGAAATTATTAATTTACTTCAAACTCAATGAAGTAAAAATTTTCAGTCCAGGAATGAGACTTATCCGACTACCTTTACAGAATGTCTAGGTTTTTTATTGAACCTTTGGAAAAACCAATTCGAAAATAAGGATTGATTCAGTTGAGGGATGAGATTATGCAATTATCCAAAATTTACCTACAGGTAATCAGTTGAAACTTTGGAAAAAACAAGTCAATCATATTCGATAATTTGTTCGAAATAAATATTCACAATTGTAATTTTGATTTCTTTATTTCATGCGCATGCTATACATAAGACTTCAAAATGACATTGTACAAAAACGAATCGCAGAATTTAAAAAAATCTTGGTTGGTAAGAGAATAAAATTAACTTTCCAATAACGTGTTACTTGTCCCCCATGCCATTGAATGTGGATCTGTTCCTCTACTATTGCTCTCCTATTGTTTTCCTTCTCGCATTGGAGGAATTCGTAGACCTCCGCTTGAAATATAGAAGTGTTGGTACCCAGTGTGTAGATAAACTCGGTCTTTGGGTTTCTAAAATACATTCCCGCTCTCACACCATTCTCTATCTTTGATCCGTCTGGGTACCAGATCTTGCCCTGTACAATGGTGTTGAGTTCTGTGTTGCTCCATACAGTTCTATCTGTACGACTTGTCAAAAGAGAATCGTTTCGCAATGTGATCTGATCTCAGGTCTAGCACGTCCCTGGTTACAATGCTTACGATTCTCATGTGTACTTTCCCAACGTTTATGCTGTCCAGTGTGTTTCTCTGAAGGCACCTAGCCTTGCCTCTCCTTGTACCATCAAGTGGGCGTTGATTTAATTGCCACTGTAATGCCTACGCAGGAAAGCCTTTGCAGCTTGCCTAGTTTACTTTTAGCGCTCCTTTGTTGTGTCTTTGGCGACCACACCATAGAGGCATACGTTATGGCCGGTATTATCACCGTGTTATACAACTAGTGTACCACGTGTGGTATCAACCCCCATTTCATCCCAAAAGAGCTTCTCGCCACAATCAAGTGGTCTCAGCTTGCCTGGTCACTTTTATCAGATGCTGGTTCCAGGTCATTTCGAGTCCATATCACCTCTCCCTTGCTCTGTATACTTTTTCCTCGAAGTTTTAAGGGTCCTAGTCCATCAGTTTTTGTCTTCGAGTGAATGTTACTATGGTGGCTTTTTGAGGGTTGATTTCAATCCCTCCAAATCCGTCCATTTGGTTACCAAGTTTAGGGCCTCTTGCACCCGATCCCTAACCGTGGTGTTGAATTTCCCCTGTTCTAGGATGACTATGTCCGAGAACCCAAGGGTTTTATGACTTTTTCTTCCAGGGACTCCAGAAGTCCGTCCATTGGGATACATTATAATACTTCTCCAAAAAAAACTACTACAGAATTACAGACTGAATAGCTTACCTTTACAAGTGTATAAAATCCTGAGGATATTTTAGTATCCTAAAAAACTAGATTATCACCAACCTGTGATGCAAGCAGTATTAACTGTTGAACAAATCTTTGAAAAACATTATTTATGTCGCGTCCATATATTATGATAAAGCCTTGGTTTCCATAGAGATTGTATTATAATGGAGAATACACCATCGTTATAAATTGCTTTTAAAAAAATCAGTTGGGAGAGAAATAAGTCTAGAAGATCGTCTGCAATTTTTACACTGGTTCAAGAAGAATTATCAAAAAAACTGATCTGGGCAGATGAAGTTATGAACTTGAATGGAGAGCAGATAATATAAAATTCTTGGCGGGGAATGAAAAATAATGATAAGGTATGCGGAGGACTGAAAATGAACTTGCCCAAACCTCGAGGAATAGGCGAACTGAAACCTCAGGCTAGGGTAGTAGGCAGATTGAGACTCCAGCATTACATGGCAAAATGTTTGCCTGTCTGAGTTACTACTCCTGAGGAAAAGGCACATTGAGGTCTCAGTGTGGAATCACTTCTTTCCTTCAGCTAAAGCTTAAATTTTTGCTTGAAAATGGCTGTGAAGCCGGTGCGTTTGGCATATTATGTCATATCCTAAAAAAAATAGAAAAATACCCCATCTAGGGACAGGAGTCGCAACATATGGTTCAGACAGATAGACAAAACAAACTTTGACGGAATCAAAAGTTACACATAATTTGGGATTTCTGTCGATTTGAATGCAACATACTACGAGGCAAAATCAAGAAATGAATCATTCGATATCACGCTGTTTTGTTCAGTTTATTGGGTAGATTATTATGAATGAAAAGTTATGACAGAGAAATACTAACAGAAACTTCATGAAAGTTAAATTGTTGAAATTAAATGTGGGTACGCCTTACAGGTAACTTTGGAATCCACCATAAATAATAGAATTAAGTTGTTTTAGAACCATAAAAACATATAGTTTTTCATTTGCTTTTCAAGAGGCGATTTTTGGAGAAGTTTCTCAAGTTGTAACATTATTGATTCCATATAACGTCCATAAGATGACCTTTGTACAAAAATCAATTGTCGAATGTATATCTACAATATATGAAAAAGAGGAGAATAAAACAACATTGGGCAAAATTCCAACATCAGTGTGTGTGACAAGTCCATAAGATGTCCTCGTCCACAATATCCGATGAAGTCATCCATCGGACGTCAATAGGGCTACATTGTCGAATTGAGGGATACAATTTGCTTTCAATTTCAAGATAAATAATCAACAAAAGTGTATGATGAAAAATCGAAGCACAAGAAATCTAGTGGTTTTATTAATAAAACTTGCTGAGAAGTTTTCAAATTTCTCCTTTTATTTATGTTTGTACGGAATTTGAAACAAATTTGCGACCAGAGTAAACTGTTTTTTAAAATATGACCAAGAAAAACCTTCAAAAACGATTGATTTGAGTTGGATGTATTTCCAGAGAATATCTAGGAGGTTTAAAGTTTCCGTTTCCCATAACTGAGAATGGAACTCGGCTTTTATTGACTTCAATCACTGTACTTCTATAATTCTAGGAAATATCGAGGATATCCCGTCTCGCTTCGAGAATACACAGTATGTTCGAAATGAATCCAGAGAAAATACCCGAATAGGCACCCCCAAATATATAAATGTGAATAGTTCCAAAGTGTCAAAAAAATATCGACATCCCATTCTACAATATGAGTTTTTCTGATAGGAAAAAATGTGGATTGGAACATCAATGAGCGCCATTTTCAATTCAACCAGATAGCATTTAAATTTAGACCAGCATATCACTACTGAACCTTTATGACAAATGCAAAAGATGTAACACGTTAAAACAATATTAATTGGAAATAAACAAGAATCATTCACCTTCAGCTTGTGAACAATAATCACATAAAAACTGGTGTAGGCAGCCAACGCAGTTTGGAGATACGGAACGCGTGGGAACCTTTCATTCTTTGCACTGAATAATTATTGCTATTATCATTAGTATTATAGAGAGGTCCCACACACATTATCCAAAGAATATATAACTCAAAATTATACAGTTTGGCACCTGATGCTGATTGGAGATCCTTATCAATCGATACGTTGTATGAATTCAAACAAACCAAGATAATGCACCTCCCAAATGATACGCAGCACGAAGTCCGCCTAAAATTGCAACTTCCATGGCGACGATTGAGGAGAGATTTCACCAGAGCCAAACACGAAGGAGCTAGTAGGCTGGATATTTGGAAGAATCTGCAATCAATGTATTGAGATCTTCCAGCATCAACTCGAAGATTTCCCTCCTGCGTAACAGTGCGCATGGAAAGTTGGGCAACAATTATTCTGAGGAGAAGCTCATCAAAGAGGAAGAAGCATTGAAAAGGACACAACAGCAGATAATTCCAAAACTTTTTTTGGTAACTTCAACCAAGAAAAAGGCGCTAGTTTCCACTCAGATAACATCTCAGGAAGCCAGGCTCATAGGAAATCACCTCCTTCAGATGAGAACCAGAAACACCCCGTCATATCCTCTTGTAAATCATAAAAGATGGGATCGCACCAGCCAACAGTGGACCCCCTAAAATTACCCAAATTTCTCGAGCATCTGGTCTCGAAGAGTTACTTAAAAAAATTCGTGTGGTTTTTTCTTTTATTTTTAGGATTAATTCTTTTGTATACCAGACTGCATTTTCTAACGGGCACACACTTTGATATTATATTTTGAATGGTATCATTGAAAATGATACTTGCATGATCTACGTCACTGTTGTGATTCATATATTGGTCTCAATCCACTGCGCTAAGTAGTCTACCCGAATTTTTCCGTATTAATATTTCTGAAATCATACCAGAATGATGAGGATCGACTGGAACTAGTTCACCCTACTAAATCACAAAATAGCAAAGTATCAAAGACAGAAACAACACCCAAATGCAAATGAATAAACATTTGACAATATCAGTATTTGCGACTGCGACACAACCGTCATTTCTCTAAGGTGATTCAATCCCTTTTCAAGTGTGGGTGTGTTTCCAGAAGGAACCAGCGCCATTTTTCAAGTTTTCTTTCAAATTATTCATTTTACGACGCCTTCATGTTTCTCACGAGATTTGCTGCTCTTTGCTATAGTTCACTCTGCTCTAATGAAAAGTCTGTCCGATGTACTAATTTTAGATGACATCTCACTTTCATTTCATTTGCATAATGATTCGAGGAACTCGCCTTTTCCACTAAAATATAAATGATTTGGAAAATAATGTTTGGGTATAGATTTCTGCTTCAAATATAAATATTTTTACATTAGTAATTACCAAAAATGAAATATTCAATGCAATTAATCTTTTTCGTTCGAAATAAATGATGATCATTTTTCGTTAACTCATAGAACGGGAGATTAGGTCGGGGAATCAACGCAAAAATTTAACAGTGAAGGTATTCCAATTGGTGTGTATTTTATAAAAATCCAATATTTTTATCACATCTACTGAAGCAGTAAAACTATTCGGCCAGTGATATGAGTATGGAATTTATCCCTAAGAACGTGGAAAATATCACGTTTTTAGGATTCCAATCTTGAGTTCAAATTAGAGAATAGAGAGCTATGAAATGATTGGTAAGCATTCCATTCGTATTTCGACAATTGAAAACTAACAGTAAATACATAAGATGGTTGTTAGCGCTTCGATATTTCCAAATAGATCATCAAAACTGAATAACCACGATAAAATACGAGAGCTGAATTTTGAATATTTCTGATTAGACCACTAAAGCAGTTTATCAGCATAACAAAGTGAACTACAGCAAAAAAAAGTCGAAATAAATATTTTGAAAAACCTTTAGGAAACAAACTTCGATGCATTGAAAACAGATGTTAAGTTAGTCTTTTGCCCCGAACTTAGGCCAAATTGCATATTGCGGATTTCCTCTAGCAGAAATTGAAATTTCATTAAGAAATACAGGTCTTGATCAGGTCTTCACATATTTATGGATTTTATCTTCTTCATTGGAAATTTCCTTGTCACTTGAAATTCACATAAGGGTCACCCACCAACCACTGTGGTCTGACGATAACCCCCTCACATTGCTTCCAGTCAGTATTAACCATAAAAATTATTGAAGAAAAGTGACGTTATGTCTAAGCGACAACCCCTCTATGCCTTCTTTCTATTCCAGAAAAAGAAAGCTGATGAGTGATGTGCAAGGAGAATCAAGCTCAAAATTCTTCCAGAATCTAATGATCCACTTCCATCAACCTGAGAAACATACTCTGCACCCAGAGGCGATGAAACTATCACCTTTTCCCAGAAATAATATTAGGATGAGAGATGACTTGAAAATTCTTGAGCAGGACATCGAATGCATTACTACTTTCCTGAAATATCATGTTCTAATTCGATGATATGTGTGAATATACCATAAATGTTCAATAAGCCTGCGGTATTCAAATAAATTTTCATTTGCTTGAGGGCAAAATAGGGTTTGCTTAGTTTCGTACAAACACTGTCTATTTGGAAGTCCCAAGAAGGAGACCTAGAAACATTACTCCATAGCTAGAGTTTATTGTTATGTCCTTCCGAATGTGAAAATTGATGGTCATTGTCTTTGACACATTGAAAATCAGTCGATTACGTTGGCACCATCAGCTGAGCTCATCGATAACATTGTTCATTTTTATTATCAGTTCTCCTACGTTGTCTCCTGAAATTGTGACCGTTGGCATACATTGTTACATGGGCATTTGTGGTATACTTAGATCGTTTACGCACAACACAAAGAGGAGAGGTCCAAGAACTGATCCTTGACGGACACCCAAATGTATCGTATATGCATTGGATGATTACCATCATTTTTCGATCTGTTGTATATTATATCACCCAATTAACAATATTCTTAGGTAATCCAAGCGATGATAATTTGATGGCCACAATTTCGAAACATACCGTATCGTATGCTTTCGATGAGTCGGATAGGAAATAAATCACGTACTTATTATTATCAATTTGTTGATGAACATAATTGAGATATACCAATATACCAATAAAGACAATTATAACTTGTTTATTTCTGAAACAATGACGAATTTGCCAGACTCGCCATTCTTATATTCAACGAATCTGTTTTTGGAAAAAGTTGTCGGCTTAGAACTTTTTGTGAAGTATTATATCGCAGTTTTATTTATATATCACATCTGAAATTAAACAGATGTGCAGCGAATATGTTATTAGGTGCAGCGGAGTTCTGCGCGTTGATGCGGAGACTGTTATGATTGGCCTCATTTTGTTGCTCCATTTGAATTCATTTAGAAAAATCAGAACCCACGTCTGTGATGGAAGCAACTACAGATCGAATTGTCTGAGCGGATTTTATGATCATCGTTTCGTTCTACTCGAAATGTTTCACCGGAATTGTATAATAGTGTTACGAAAATGGGGTCCGTGACTCTATTGAAAAACAGAATAAATTATTGTTCGTTTATTACACACAATAATTCACTCTGGCAATAAATTACTTAAGCACAGATTACTACTAAAATGTACCGCGTACCGCACTGCACTAAATCAAAATTCATTTCGAACTCTTATATGAATTACTACTTGTCACAACAATAATCACCTGAACTCTCCAAGCGGCAAACTACTCTTTTTATAGTCAAAAGACAAGTCTAGAATGTCATATCCTGAATCATCTGCATTTCTTGGCTGGAGAATCTGGGTCGCTTCCGACATAAAAAACATAGGGGCGTACTGTACTTCGTAACAATAGATTATTCCACTATCATATACTTACTTAATCCGTATAGCCTATCCACGACTGACTGGTCGACGTCACGCTGGGTTTTCCATCGAATGATCTCGATGTTTCCACGAACCCACAAACACGTGCTTTCTTTCAAGATTTTCATCTTGATATTATTTTATATTTAAAACTTTGCTTTTGTATTTTTAAATTCATTTTTATATCTATGATATATAGATATATAGATACATATATATATATATATATATATATATAGATACATCTATATATATGAAATGCACAAAATTATAGAAATGAAAAAAAAGATGTTTGGAAAGAGAATTGAATTATCTTTTCAACGATGTGCCACACGACACCCCATGCTTCAAGCTGGAATATTCAATATCAATCAACTACATCACCTGATGGGAATGTGTCATGGAAATACCATTTTATAAGTTTTAGTCAATAAATAATTGACATATCACTTAAGTGAAAGTCAGTTTACCACGATGTGATTAAAATAGAAGAAACCGTCAAAACAAAACCATAAATTTTACCAATACTAATAGCTGCTCGTATCGCAAATTCACGTCAACACTAATTTTCCAAAATTTGAAAGTGATTTGAGTTGAGTGATGTAAACAAATACACCGATTAAAATTAATTTTGGATTCTTGCATCACACAGAAATGTCGTTTTTCATTATTATAATACGCAGTATTTCATCGAAATACTGCATATTATAATCCCAACCCAAAAACATCAAGACGAAGACAGCTATTTATATTGGCATACGTTTCGTCATCGAAAATGACTCCATCAGAAAAACCGAGTTCAGTTTATTGGTTGTGATTTTTTCTAAAAAAAGTTTATAGATTTCAGTGGTATAGATAGATTCCTTACAGTTTTTCTGTTTCTGTTAAATAATTTTAAAATCATTAAAATTTCGTAAAATCTGAAAATACTAGTTGGGATGTGTTGTTCCCAAGACAACTGTACTTTACCTTTCTTATCAACGTGTCATTCCAAAGAGTCTTGTGACAACCTGTTCTTACATTGAAAAATACAAAAAGTAAGGTTATACCTCTATATTTCGAAAAATGTTAGGTATATGAAAAATTTTTAAATTTTTTTCGGTTTCCTACCATCCGAACAGATTTGAACCAATTTGGACAACTTTGATTTTGTTCGCGTATTCTGCTTGGGGGGGTAATGATATAAACAAGTTTTATACCTCTACTTATAGGTACAAAAAACTGATTTTTTTTTTCATTCAAATTAAAACAAAAATACAAAAAGTGATAAAATAAAAAAATATATACATATACTTATAAGTAGGTACAAAAACAAAGATTTCTTTCGTTAAAATAGAAATAAAAATCACAAAATGAAATCCAGTAAATGATAGTATCAGCTGAACACTTGAAAGAATGTAATTTCGTTGGAAAGTAATGTTTTCATTGAATTTTGATAATGCCGCCGATTTTATTTAAACCCGGATAGTTGTTCACAGAATGACTCCATATTTTTTTGCTGCCTGGAGCACATTTTACATGTGTACTTAATAATACCACGCTATAAAATTGTTTAAAAATTGATTATTTTGTTAATTATTAATTTCTAAAGTTAACAAACTATGAGAAATTGAGTAAATATTGTCACCATTTTTTAATTGATATTTCACATTATTATCAGTTTTATGACTGACAAAGGCATTTTACAACGTTCAAAAAAAATACGCAGTTTGTTTATAAAATATTTATAATCCAATGGATAAGTCGAATATTTTTCAAATATTGTTTTTTTGCATATGGTTGCTGAGAATTTATAATGATTAAAAAAAATTAATTTTTTAATTGCATTTTTTTAAAATTATTTAAATATATTAAAAAATGTTTTTCTCTAAAATTAATAATTGGTTATTCTCTACCTATTTAGATTTTTCTTTAATAATTTAATTGTTTATTTGCAATTAGTTCTAAACAAACTTTGACATTTTATATTTTTTATAATCATAATAAACTCTTAACAACGTAATGCAAAAAACAATTTTTGAAAAATATTCCACTTATCCATTTGTATATAAATATTTTCTAAACATAGCGTATTTTTTTAAACGTTGGAAAATGCCTTCGTCAGACATAAAACTGATAATAATGTGAAATATCAATAGAAAAATTGACAATATTTACTTGATATCTCATATTTTCTTGACTTTAGAAATGTATAATTAACATAATAATCAACTTTTAAACAATTTTAAAGCGTGATATTATCGAGTAAACATTTAAAATGTGCTCCAGGAAGCAAACAAATTATGGAGTCGTTCTGTAAACAATTGTATTTTTAATAAAATCGGCGGTTCCAAGAATCTTCCTAATTAACAATAACCTCACATTATCAAAATCCAATGATTTTTTTTTCCAACGAAATTCCATTATTTCAAGTGTTCAAATGAAACAATTTTTTTTAAATTCATATTCAATAGTATAAAAAAATATTGTATGTGCATTGCTCTCTGGAGAGGTGAGGTACTCCTGCATTATCGTCCACGCCCAATTTCCAACGTTGAATTAAAATTATAAATAATTGGATAGAATTCCGAGAGTAGGAACTTTTTCATGGAAAATTTCCTCTTCCTCTTCAAGAACTGTTCATTTTCTCCATCATCAATAGTTTTTGAGCTATTACCAAAAAACTAAGGCTGTTTAATTTTTTTTTGTTTAAAAAAAATTGCAAATTTTCGTAGGCGGAGGAAATCGAAAAATACATGTTTCTCAGAATGACCTCCCGAATCGAATGAGCCATCGCTCATATTTTTAGTAAACTTGGAACGATTTTTTGCAGGAAACTCACTTTTCGACTATACTAATGAGAACATGCCTAGCGACAATAGCGGCCACGATGTTTTATATTTGAGTAGAGATGTCGTGGCCATACCATCAATTTAAACATTTTGCAGTTTCTTGGGGGGGGGGCTAATTACCCCCCCATCCTTAAATACGCGCTTGCTGATATTCCATTATGGCCAGCTTGAGAAGGACAATGGGAATAGCGAAGTTAAGTGAAAATGAAGTTCGAGGTAAAAATTTGATTTGTAATAGTTTTCACCAATGTACCTAGTCGCCATTTTGTGCACCTTTTCCTGAGAACATCTGTGGATCTTATCACTGTATGGGGTCGGCTTTAGAATAGCCCCATGGTAGATCATGCCTATCGTAAGAGGCGACTAAAAGGATAACCGTAGGTGGAAGATGGTCTCATCGCCCGGTGAAATACCACCATATCGACTTTGTGTGCTGTGAAATGGATCATTCCATGTTTCAGTGTTCGGTCGATACTTTCCGGTCTCCCTCTTTCCTTTTCCCCAATTCCTCCTTTATTTTCAGGTGCATCCTAATAGTAATAATGATGAAGTCTCCTAGAGTAAAACACTCCGGAAGCAAAATACCTCTCCATTCGGATTTCCGGGCGAGAGGTACTCGAGGGGACTCAACATTGAAGATTAATTTTTGCAACATCCGCGGACTCAACAAGAACATCAATGACGTCCACTATCACCTACAGACGAAAAAACCGGATATTCTGGCTCTAACAGAAACACAAGTAAACTCGTCCACCAACAAGGTCCATATGCTTTGTCCTGGTTACGAACTCCATTCTCGATTCAGGTTCAAAGGTGGAGTCTGCCTTTACGCTAAGGCTAACCTTTCATGCCAGCGTGAAGAGAGTTTGGAACCGAAAGACTTTGATGTGATGTGGTTCAAGCTATCTGATACCAAACTGACTAAGTTCCTCTGCTGCCTTTACCTATCACCCAATGAACCTTCATATAACGACCTCTTTGAGTTTTTATCACTCAAACTGGACTACATTCAGGAGAACCATCCAACAGCTGAAACCATAATCATGGGAGACTTTAATGTACATAACGCTGCCTGGCTCAAATTCTCTAACAAAACAGATGATGCGGGTCGTCAAGCCGAGGCCTTCGCCATCACTCATGGTCTAGAACAACTGGTCGAGCTACCAACCCGCATCCCTGATGTCAACAACCAGTCTGCCAATATACTAGATCTTTTCCTCACCACCAATCCTGACCCGTATAGAATAGAAGTTTGTGCCCCACTTGGAAACTCTGATCACACCCTCATCTCCACAACATGCTCTTTCCATTTACCATCGAGCTGCACAATACCACCCCGTCTCATGTGGCATTACAATTCGGCCGACTGGGAAGGTCTTCCTATGTTTTTCTCAGCGTTTCCATGGAAGAGAGTTTGTTTCTCTTCAGTAGATCCAACACGATGTGCTGAGACAATTTCTGAAATCATCATGTTGGGGATGCAAACTTACATACCGAATACCGAAAGAAGAACATCATCCGATAAGACCTGGTTTAACAGAAATTGCTCTAGAGCTGTGGCTTCCAAACAGGCAGCATACCATCGATGGCTAAAAAATCCGGGCCCTGAGACCAGAGCAGCATATGTCGAGGCTAGAGGCATATGCAAAGAGACAATAGAATGCTCAAAAGATTCCCACAATGCCAAAATAAGATCAAAACTTGCTGAATGTCCTAACGGATCCCGTTCATTTTGGTCTTTCGCCAAAGCTGTGGGAAGAAACTTCACTTCCAGCTCATTTCCTCCTCTAACCAAAGAAGATGGAACACTAGCAACGACTGCCCAGGAAAAAGCCAATATCTTTGCGCACCTATTTGCTGGAAATTCCACTCTGGATTCATCGGGAAAACAACCCCCGAACATAACACCTATTGACAGTCACATGCCCGAGATCACCTTTCGCCAACGTACTATCAGAAAGATTTTGCTGGGTCTCAACACCAACAAAGCCTGTGGATCTGACGGAATCCCGCCGATTGTTCTCAAGAAATGTGCCCCCGAACTAACACCTGTTCTTTGCAAGTTGTTCAACCACTCTTACAATTTGGGGGTATTTTCGTCCAATTGGAAAATTGCAAGAGTACAGCCAGTCCCTAAAAAAGGCAAAAAGGCCCTACCTAGCAACTACAGACCTATCGCACTGCTATCTATTATTTCAAAGGTCATGGAAAAAGCCATCAACATCGAGCTCATGAAATATCTGGAAGACTCAGGAATTGTCAACGATAGGCAATATGGCTTCCGCCATCAGAGATCAACTGGTGACCTGCTCGCTTACGTCTCACATATATGGCAGCTATCTATTGAAAAGTATGGAGAAACTTTAGCTGTGGCATTAGATATCTCCAAGGCGTTCGATCGAGTTTGGCACCAGGGTCTTATGGCTTGCCCCCTCAGGTGTGTTCTCTGCTTGCTAGTTTTCTCTCAAACAGGTCTCTCCATGTAGTGGTCGATGGAGTTTCATCTGACACTCTACTCATAAATGCTGGTGTTCCGCAAGGATCTATTCTCGCACCAACACTATTTCTACTTCACATCAACGACCTGTTGAAAGCAACTTCATGTCCAGTACACAGCTTTGCCGATGATAGTACCCTCCATACCGCTTTCTCTTCCAGGGCCCCTATATCAGCCCGTGAAACCAGAAATGAACGAGGAAGAAATGTTAATAATATAAATATGGACTTAGCAACAATTCTCGAGTGGGGATCCAATAACTTGGTAGAATTCAATGCAAACAAAACACAAGCATGTCTTTTCTCTAGAAAAGCCGATCTCACTGTGCCTAACATAACTTTGTCAGGAGTAACCATACCACTGAAGTCATCCATATCGATGCTTGGTATTACTATCAGCAATAACCTTTCCTGGGAAAATCACGTGAGGTCCATTGCCAAAAGTGCATCCCAAAACTTGGTTTTTTGTTTCGTGCCAAGAGCTATTTCACCCCCACTCAGCTGCTTATGATCTATAAGGCACAGATCCGACCTGTCCTGGAATACTGTTCCCATATTTGGAGCGCGGCACCTAAACATATCCTGAGGCTATTGGATTCTGTCCAAAAAAGGGCAATTCGACTCGTCGGTGATGCCTCGCTTACAAACTAGCTCACTTGTCTGGAACACCGTAGAAAAGTTGGCGATTTGTCTCTATTTAATAGATATTTTCATGGGCGATGCTCTTCTGAAATATCAACAATCGTTCCTGCTGTGGCAGTCTCTTCGAGACTAACCCGTCAAGTTCAGTCATCACACCCCTTCGTGGTCACTTTGGAGACCTGCAGAACATCACTTTCCAAAGACTCGTTCATCCAACGAACAGCGAGGCTTTGGAACTCATTGCCTAGGGAGGTGTTCCCCGAGGCATACAACCTCCAGAAATTTAAGAAGAACACCAACTCCTACCTTCTTTCCCTTGGTTCCCACGATGTTCTCTGAACATTACAGGATATCCCTTTTCGTGGGAACCAGAACATAAAAAAAAAATACCATCATGAATTATAAACCGGAATTTCGAATGGTGAGTTGATTGTTTCAGTACAAGCAACTTCAATATCGGTCATTGGTGGAAAAAAAGATAGTCGATTTTTATAATCTTGAAAATTTCCATAAACGTTTCGACTCGGGATTAGTTGTCACCACCACAGGAAATTTTCGAAATTGGTTCTATTTGAAACACTTATTGAATATTGTCAAATCCATTTGGGGCATTTTTATGTTACCTAATGCAAATCTATAACCAATATAATATGTTTAGTTAAAAAATCGATATTCGTCTTTTTCATACCTTTAGAAGAACCAAATCGTAAATAAAAGATTCTGGTGATACAAATACAAAGTAAAAAATAAATGTAAATAACTGAAAAGAAATAAACAAGAATGCATGAATACTGGAAAATGGAACCAGTACTTCAGATTGTTCTGCTCAATTATCTAAGTGAATGAATATTTTTTCTTCCTCATCTACAGTCGCTCTAGTAAAACATGACGCTGATATGGTGTATCGTTGTATAACAGTGAAATCTTGCACCTGGACGTTGACTGTCTGTGATCATATTACAGTAAAGATTCAGTCGGCTCCCAAAAAATATCGAGTATGAAAGTCAGTCATCCACACTTATGGATTCGAAAATATTTCCAGTTTGTCAGAAAGGTATCTTTTGGCAAATGAACCGCCTAAAATGTTTCAAAACAATGATAATATAATTTTTTCATTCAGTTTCTAGTAAATATTTTAATAACTTCAGGGTGCTATTATATTACATGGTGAAGTTTTGTCTCTTCCAGGAAACCTATAATATTTTCAATTGAGGTGACAATGTCTTTTAAAATGCCACTTTTGTCTCCAGATAGGGTAGCACACTTACCTGATTTCCGTTGAACTTTTCGCGCTCACCAAGCGTGTATTTCATAGTCATAGTTGTGTGAAGAATGAAAAACAAAAAACAATTTACATCACTTCAATCAATCCGATAATTCATTCGGATTCTCCCCGTACATTCGATGGAATCTCTTGGACATAAACAAGTCTCGATTTCGAGTCGTTGTTTATAAGAAATTGTGGGAAATACTGAAAACGTTGGCCTCTGATAATTTCCAATCAAAATATTTACGAAATAAGAATTTAAAAATGGACGAAGGTTATTTGCGAATCCGATTAATTTCGGTATATTTGTTTAAAATGGGTTTATGTGAGTAAAATGTTTGTTATGCCATATTCTTGATGGGTTTGGAATACACTTACCAAAAATTCACTCGAATCATAGGTGTTAAGTCAGTATAGATCAGAAAAATCTGTCGGGAAAATTTTGCATTTTTTTTCAAACCAACAACGTGACACGTTATTTTATTGTAATTTTATTTCATATTTTGTTTCACTTCATATGCCCATCTGTCAGTCGGTATGTATGTCCATCGGAAATTTCATTCTTCGACACATATTTCGTACACCTCCAATTACTTTGTTCCAGTACACGGCTTTCGTGACAATACACTTCAACAGTTTTAGACGATGGAATTCCAAAATGGTGAGAAATGGTCCCAGGCTTTTCAGAATCACTGTCTGTGAATTTATGGTACAAATTCGAGATGGCGCCTCTATGATAGCTTACAAGTTTTGTGATGAATTGTTCGATTCTATAAAAAATAGATATCTGGTTTTTGGAGACGCGAATTATTATTTTTGGCCAAAATTCAAGAATTCACGATGGTGGTTCTAAGTTGGAGGATAAGTATTGTGACTTAAGATTCGATTTGGATGGTTTTGTATGTCAACTAGAATTAAGCACGTGCATATAATAAAATTATATAAGTAGAAAGAAACTTTTTTGAAGGCAAGTTTTAATTTGAATGTATTAAAAAAAGATAATATATTTTTTTATTAGATATGTTTTTCTTTTCAATATCAGGTATCAACATATTACATACAAGTCCCAGAGTACGATGTCTTTTGTTCCATTACAAAAAAATATATTCTTGGACCACAAGCTTCCAAATAGGCGAATGTCCAGTTCAAGGAAATGAGAAAAACAACTGATTATTTTCCGAATAAACGATGATTCAATCGTGACTACGTCATAAATCTTCTGAAATTTATGACTTACCAATACTATAACAAATTTTAGCAATAACATCGTCTGTTCCTGATATTCCCAGAAAACGAAATATTACTCATTTCACTCGAACATTCCACTAATAAAGTGAACTGAAATGGACGGTCAAGTGGAAGATATTGAAGATATTTTTAAACATTCAATAAATAATTAGATCAGCGCTAATTACAATGCGGAGCATTTGTCTACATGCAGTAGTTGTAAGATTTCAGAGAAAATGTATCGAAGATTTTGGTACGTTATGGATTCTTGAAAATGAGTGGAACTCTCAAAAATAACAGCCCTCTGAATAGCCATCAAATACAACTTCAAATTTTGATACACCGCTAGGTGACAATAAATTCAAACAATTCGACACTTAAATCCACAATGCAACTGAAACGTCACTGCAGTCACAATACAAACTGAAGTCTATACAGCTCAATTCCAAAACTGACCTACTGACTCAACTGTATCCCAGTTAAAAAAAAGGAACATTATTTTTCGACCACATACGATATCTATAAAATCTTCGGTGAACATCCACCACAACTCCGGATTCCAAGTCGTATCATTGCTAGGTCCAGCCCAATCAGATAGATGCCGACTTACTTCTGGAAGAAAAAAAAATTTCAGAGTATCAATTTGGTCACAGATGTACCCTCCTTCTGAACAAAAAAGTGCACAAAGAATATGTGGAGATTTTGACTTCATATATAAATATATATATATATATATATATATATATATATATATATATATATATATATATATATATATATATATATATATATATATATATATATATATATATATATATATATATATGATAACAAATGACACAGTTTGCGAAATTTGTTGCAAAATAAGAAATTTTTGTGCTGTTAAAGGAATCGAGTAGACCGCTGTCGTAAAATTTGACACTGTCAATATTTGTACACGTCTAAGCTGACTTAAGAGCCTTAATTAGCAAGCAAAATTTACCATCGAAAATATCCAGAATCAAGAACTCCACGGGTGTCGTCATTCCAAAAGTCAAGAGATCGGTTTGAACTCACTGGTAGTGTGTCTTATACCAAAAATAAAATTATTGGTGGTCAGATCAATGAGGAAAATGACTTGCAAGCTTTATTGAAGCTACAGGAAAATCCTCACTTACGCACTCAAGCACTGGGGAAATAGCAGCGGAAACGGATATTTCACAAAGTAGTGTGCACAGAATAATATCGAAACGTAAGTTCCACCCTCATCATCTGAACCTTCATCAAGAATTATACTTTAAACAAAATTCTGTTTTCTGTTGAGGCAACGTTTAAGAATAATGGGTCGGTCAACAGGTATAATATGCATTATTATGCAATCGAAAATCCTCCATAGCTGAAGACTGTCGATCCCCAGAAGCGATGGTCGCTTAATGTTTGGGAAGGAATTATTGGAAATCACATGATTGGACCCTATCCTAATCAGAGGAAGTACTGTTCCTTGGCTCGCGCGATCTCCAGACTTTACTCCTATAGATTTCTTTCTTTGGGGATTACTTGAAGAAAAGTGTTCTCAGAGATCGTCCAACAACTGTAGATGATATGAAAAACAGCCTTCCGTTCAACTGTTGAACTTGCTAGAATTTGGGGCTCACTCACTAGAAGACTAGCAGCTTGTGTGGAACATGATGGTAACCTATTTGAGGCTTCATAAGTAGCCTCCCCTCAAAATTTTCACATTGCTTCCTGTAATCATCCTTTCCTGTTCTTATAAAGATTAATGGAATTGTTTCCTTTGTGATGTACTCCTGTTTCTAGTACAATTTCATTTTGTTGAAACATATTATTTTCAGAATTGTATGGATGTGTCAAATTTCACGACAGCCGGCCTACTCGATTTCATTTTTTTTTTTTCGAAACAAACCCTATTCAAGCAAAAAGATCTTGAAACATGTCATGCATTTGATAAAGTCTTATTTTTTAATTCCATTATAATCAGTTGAACATTCAAAAATTTATGGAAACGTCAGGCCTTTTACAAGGCGTCAAGACTAATTATCCCGTCAAAAGTGTGAATTTTGAAATCCTATAATTTTCTCCATGCCAAATTACTCTTAACTTTTTATCATTATAATATATACTTACAGAATTGAGCAGGAAGATGAATATCCAGAACTCAAAGACTTCAATGCAAGTGTCCCACAAGGAAGTGCTTTAGGGCCAATATTATGTCTTTTATGTACATGCGACATTCCGATGACGGTAAAAATGAAAATGGCTTCCTTTGCAGATGACACTGCACCTGCAAAATTTAATCTCATCCACGAATAAATTGCGATTGGCAACCAATAAACTGGTAGAATGAACAAAAAAATGGCGAGTCAAATTGAATGAATTGAAAAATCAATTCACATTTACCAATGAAAACTTTCGGATCCTCCAACGCTGAGATGGAACCACCACATCAAAAAAAAAGGAGAACTTGGTCCAAACCACAAACAATATAGTTGTTTTCTGAGTAGAAATTCTCAGATGTCATTACAACAAACAAAATCCTGATCCACAACCAAGTCGTGTGGTGTGGCTATACGGCATTCAACTATGGGGATGTGTCAGATATTCGAACATAAACATTATCCAAACCTTTCAAATTGAAGTTCTGAGGAGTTTGGTCAATGCCCGATGGAATGTCAGAAATAAGCATATTAATCGAGACCCAAAAATGCTGAGAGTGGAAGACGAAACCAAGAAGACATGACGACAGACTCCATCTTCATTCCAATGCAGAGCTCTTCAGTTACTGGTTAAGCCAACCCAACACCGAAAACGGAAGAGGGCCAAACCATTTGAGTTGTGAAGTGCTTTGTGTTAAATCAGAACATGTGCAAGCCCAAATAACTGAAGAACATTGATGAAAGAACTTTAGATGATAAGTAGTTAGTTTCAAGATTTATCTAAAGCAAATTGAGGATTGGTCATTTTAACCAGTTTTAATCAGGAGTTATATACATATGAACTATGCTGGATCCATAAAACTAACAAATATGTTCTAAGGTTAATCATTGATTCTTCTGGATTGTGGAAAGGTTGTTTTGGTCATGGAAGTTCGTGTTGAGGGTTTTTTTGTTCTTGAGATTCTATTTGATCTTATATCACTAGTCGTTTCACACATCATGATTAATATTTCGCGATTTGTCAAATGGGATTCGAGATAGTCCCAAAGACTCTATCAGGACATAAATTAATAGTTGGCCCAAAGTAATACAGTCGAATGCGAATATTTGAAGCTCACAGAGCTATACTTGTGAATTGATAAAATTTCCAGCAAATCAACCTCAACTTCTCCAAAGCTATTTGGTAATGTACAGGGTGTAATATAACCTCTTCCACACCCGTGAGTGACGAGTTTTGGTGGAAAGAATATTTTTTATATATTTTTTTTCTGGCTTATTGGAGACTTTTCGTAAAAATTTCAAAGGAAAAATAATAATTTTTTTATGGACAACTGTTAGCGATTGTACGATAGGTTAGATTACACCTTGTATAAGATTGTCTGCTCTATTTTTATTAATTTATCTATCTTTTACAATTGTTTGTCCTTCATATAAATTCATGAACTGCAAAAAAAAGTATTCTGATAATTTGGAATTTTCTACAATGTTTCTTTCAATATTCTGAGCAGCTAGATGTATAAAAGCTAATTGAAAATCGATATAGGATAGAACGGAAATTCATCCGACTATCGGATCAATCTTCAAGAAACAAATTGAACAAAAGAAACTTATTCAAGTTCATCTGGTGATATTGGGAATATTCACACTTTTTCTATTTATTGATCTGAATACTTTCTAGGAGATTGAGTTTTACCTTTTCCCTTTCCACCTGTATTACATCAAAATTGTTAGCAATACGTCAGTGCGTCGCTAGCGTTTTTCGCTGTAGAGTATCAGTCTGTAATGGTTATTTTTCAGAACACGCTGAAGGTTTCTGTTTTAAAATTATTTTGATTGGAAAGTCCAAACAGTTGTTAGGAAATAACTGATATCAACATAATAAATACAAAAAATAACTTAATTCTTAACAAGTGTCATTAAAATAATCACCATCAGTATCAACAGTAGGAATAACATTATCATCCATTACATTTTCGCAATTATAATTCATTTATTTACCCAAAAAGTAACAAAAATATGTTTATTACAAGAATGGAATAAAAAGTACAATATGGTAAATAAATACATACTACTCATCAAGGCAAGCCTTGGTAGCGAGAGTAAAACTAGCCGAATAAAAATTTTTTTAGAATGATATATGATGCTGAAGCGCAAAATGTCGAGGGTGCGGAACATTTTATTAACTTCTGAGACCTAGTCATAGTAGGCAAATCACCAAAAGGCGAACCTTGTGAGAAGTGAAAATTGTCTACATAGTCTCGATATCAAGATAAATGAATAAGTAAATTGAGAAAAGTTGTGTTGGAAAATATGAACAAGAAGAATTTGTGAATACCTTTCAATTCCATTAAGATGATGGACGTCCGAAACGAGAGTAATCAAGAATTTGTAGGGTAATGATTTCTATGTATATGCAAATGAGCATCTTTTTTTCAAACTTTGGTATGAATTTTCCATGTCGATATATTGATGACAAGGCGTGAATGGTAGCTCATCCATTTTTAATTTTTGATTTGAATAAATTAAGAGAATTGAATTGTTTCATTTCATGAGGGATCACTATTAGACTAGGAGGAATAGGCGCATGAGTACCGAAAACTATTCCACCTCAATTTTTTTATGCGATCCTCTTTAAATTCCCCTACTGATGATATAAATGCATGTTGCCATGGGGCAACCCCGTGCCATATTGTTTAAACCGAAATTGTTTAAACAATTGCAAGAAATTGTCATTTTCCAACCGGACTAATTTTTTTTATATTCTTTATTGAAATACAAATAAAAAAAGTCCCATGACTTTTCACGATGAAGTTAATATTTTTGGAGATATGAATTTTTAAAGTTCGAAAAATCTCAAATTTGGGTACTTTTGACCCACGAAAAATATATAAAAAAAAAAGAATAAAATATAAAAAATATTTCGTTTTTCGTTCCTTGTAAAATAGTTAATAATATCCTTAATTGAGATTGGAATTTTTTTTATTGTTTATACCTGTTTTTTTAATTGTTTATTACGCGCGCTCACAAGTATGCGTCCCTTACCTTTAAGTATCGCCGTCTCTCTCTGATTCATGCACTGCATCGGCCTCTCTGTGTCCTGAATCATTATTTATCATTTATCTTAGAAACTATTAACTTTATCAAAATTGTTAAAGAGAGCAATATTATTGATAATTAAATTGTATAATTTTCAATATGTTGTTTCCTGAAATCAATTTTACAAAAGTTATTAAAGCTTGAAGCGGAACATGTAATTAACATGTATATTACTTACTTATTTGTTATTAGAACAGAAAGTACTCATATTGTATTGAATAACTTCTTCAAACGAAGGTTATAGATGTAGAAGTATGAAATAATGAAACAAGAGTTAAAAACATGTATTTATTTATTATCAATATCATTTTTATATATTATTTTTTACAGTCTGCAGAATCACAACTACATAAAACAATGCAACTAATACACTGTAGAGTAACATCAAATATTTTATTTTTTCGGAACAACTGAAAACGACATGACATTTACAATCATTGTAACGAAAAATCATAAAAACTGAAAATATATCCAGTTAATAATACACGAAATCATATGTGAGCAACAACGTTTAACAATCTGAAATCATGAACGAAATAAGATAGACTGAATAATTCTGAGCAGAAAACAAAGAATGATCAATTGAGAATTGACACGCCCGAACTTGTATTTTTATTTTAAATGCTCTATATAATCAACAATATTGTCATTATTTCATAATTCTACATCTATAACCTCCGTTTGAAGAAGTTATTCAATACAATATGAGTACTTTCTGTTCTAATAACAAATAAGTATGTAATATAAACCGATAAAAAATTAGTTTTAATTACATGTTCCGCTTCAAGCTTCAATAACTTTTGTAAAATTGATTTCAGGAAACAACTTATTGAAAACAAATTGTAGACAATTCAATTATTAATAACATTGCTCTCTTCAACAATTTTGATAAAGTTAATAGTTTTTAAGATAAATAATTATACAGGACACAGAGAGAGACGGCGATACTTAAAGGTAAGGGACGCATACTTGTGAGCGCGCGTAATAAACAATTAAAAAACAGGTATAAACAATGAATTTTTTTCAAATCTCAATTGAGCATATTATTAAATATTGTATAAAGAATAAAAAACAAAATATTTTTTATATTTTATTCTTTTTTTTTATATATTTTTCATGGGTCAAAAATACCCAAATTTGAGATTTTCCGAACCTTTAAAAATTCATATCTACAAAAATATAAACTTTATCGTAAAAAATCATGAGACCTTTTTTATTTGTACTTCAATAAAGAATATGAAAAAAAATTGTCCGGTTGGAAAATAACAATTCCTTGCAATTGTTTAAACAATTTCGGTTTAAACAATATGGCACGGGGTTGCACCATGGCAGCATGCATTTATATCATCAGTAGGGCAATTTAAAGAGGATCGTATGAAAATATTGAGGTGGAATAGTTTTCGGTACTCATGCGCCGATTCCTCCTAGTCTATATATAAATTAGGTCCCAGGTAGGCGTAACTTCTTTGTAAGGTATTTTTTCGGGTCTTGGTATAAAGGAGAAATATTTTTCATGATGTGTGCTGTAATTGTGGTTTATTGCTATTGATGTATTTCTGTGGGCATGTTGCCGCATCACCGCTGATAGGAAATATAATTGTCGAACGTCAAATAACTTCGATTCATGGAATAGTTCATTTGTGGGGTAGGTATATGACTTTTTATATATAATCTTAATCCACTTTTGTATTTTTTCAAGGGTTTTCGTGTAGTTGTTTGTTACCGCTGCCCAAGCTAAGATTCCATAGTTCAAGTGAGGTTCAACTAGGGCATAATATAGTGTTCTGAGAATATTTGATAAATTTTTAAACTTTGATGATGTACTGCGTATTTTTTTTATCACGAAGGTGATGTGGTTGTCCCATTTCAAATTGCAGTCTATGAAATATTTAATATTTCGGACCATCGATACCGTTTGATTGTCACCTATTTGAAAAGAGTCGTATTCTGGTAAATTCTTCGAGTATGACTGAAGGGTATGAAGTGGGTTTTGTCTATGTTAATTAATAAAAGTCGATTCTTGAACCATTCTTCTATTATTTTCATATCTTTTTCAGCTTTTCCTTTCAAGGTTTGCCAATCATCATCCACATATATAATTGCTGTATCGTCAGCAAAACTCACCACCTCTCCTCCTAACTCTAGTTTCAATAGATCATTTAGATAAATATTGAAAGTAGTGGCCCCAGGACTGTGCCTTGGGGAATACCATAGCGTATTACTGTTTCTTCAGTGTGCTGTCATATACTCCAACTTTTGAATTCTTTGCTGGTAGTTTTCCTTGAGGTCATACGATATTCCTTGAATTCCAATACTTTCCAATATTCCCAACAATTTGAGATGATCAACAGTGTCGAACGCTTTAGCCAGATCTATAAATATGGCCAAAGTTGGTTTCGTTTTGTCGAAATATTTGCATTTTCTGGTTGTAACAAATAATATGGGGTCTTGCATTGACTTGTCTTCCCTGTATCCGAATTGCTTCTCTGATAATATTCCATACTTTGTCAAATAGTTTGTGTTACGTGTTTTCAGTTACATTTCAAAGATTTTAGCGAAATATGAGATCAAAGAGATTGGACGGTAATTTGAGACATTCTCTTTGCTTCCATTTTTGTGTAGTGGTTTTATCACCGAAATCTTGAAAGCGGAAGAGAATTTTCCAGTTTTTATTGACCAGTTTATAATATAGACAAGAGGTTTGATGATATGATTAGCAATTAGTTTAATAGTCTCAGCGGTCAGATTGTCAAGTCCTGGTGCTTTTTTGCTCCTTAATTTATTAATGTATTCCTGTATTTCATTATCATTTATGTCTGCTAGAAATAATTAGTTCTTTGATTGGTCTAAAATCTCTGGATGTATTTTATCATCTTGTTTCATTATTTCTGTAATGTTTTTACCTATGTTTGAGAAACAATTATTGAATTCATCTGTCAATTGTTTACTATCCGTAAGTTCACCACCGTCATTATCAATAATTTTATTTGACATCGTTTTTGCGATTTATTGCTGTAATTTCATTAACACAGTCCCATAAATTAGACGAGCTGTTTTTATTTTTAGAGATTTAAATCTGATAATAATTTCGTTTTGCCGGTTTCATTACATCATTCATTTTATTTTATTCCTATATTTTTTATAGTTTCTAATATTTTCTTCGGTTGGGAATTTAATTTTCATGGCATATAATTCATGTTTGTGGTTTACTGATTTCAAAATGCTGTCTGTCATCCACTTTTTAAATAATTTAAATTGTTTTTTTTTTTATATTATTTGTGCATTTTTCAATATGTGCCTGAATATGTTCGTAGCAGTATCGATATCATTACTCAAATAAACTTCGGAAAAGTATTATTTTTCTAGATTAACTACTCATTTATTTTTAGATAAAGATATCGTGTTTTGTTGTTTATTTTTTTACTTTCCGTTTCAGATGATGTTATTTTCAAATATTTATCTTCGACATGTCTGCATATTTTTTCCTGTCTTGGGTTATGCACCCGAATTAATTTCCGGCCATTGATTCAAAATGGATATTTTTGCAGTGACATTATTTTTCCTATTTCACTATGGCTGTAAAATGGGAAGGAATTAGATCAAGTTTCGGAGACGTTAGCCTGGGAGTTCCCCAGGGGTCAGTCCTTTGGCACATATTTTTTTACTATACACAAATGACTTGCGAAAGTATGTCATAGATTGTCACATAACTATGGTTGCAGATGATTCCACTATCATAGTTGCCGGATATAGAAGAACTGAAAACAAATGTCAAACGCACTATTGATAGCTTGGTGTCAACGGAACAAGTTGATATTGTATTCATCCAAGACGGTAGCTGTTCATTTTTATAACAGAAAAAATAATGTAGCAAATAATATACAATAATAATCGGAATAAAAAAAAAACTTCGTTTATCTAATTCATGGATTTTGGATATACATGTTTCGTGGATTGGATGGAAGAAAGCATATACACCATTAATAATGGCTACGTAAATTATCAGTAAGCTGGCCAGAACAGAGGGTCAATAATATTTCGGAAAGGAGAGAAATAATCAAATATTCATTGAACCTATACAACAATAATGTGCAGTCTCTTCTGCCTCGTATAATGAATATTATGTAATATATTTTATAGCTAGTTAGTCACTGAGTTAATGTAGGAAGTAAACTTCAATCATACGAATGATGAATAAGAAATGCCTTAATGGCTCAATCTTTACAGGGATGGATTCCGATTAGCAAGGTATTCCTCGTGGAATTGATAACTTGGTACATCCATTACTTACGAAAGTACGAAAGTTTAAAGAGGTAATCTCAACGTATAAAGTGAGCATATGATCTTTGATAATGAACACATGAACCTTGTACAGTGCTCCCTCGCGAGATAATCCCTTGAAAATTGTTGGAGGATTATGAAACACTCGTGTAACTATAGGTAGCGACTTTTTTGACAGACGACAGTTGACAATTCAGCCAGCGAGACTAACAAATCAATGTGCCTAATCTTTCAATGTGAAAATGGTATATGTAATAATTTTTTAAAGTTAATGCTTGAATTTTGCGAGATATGTATTAGCAGTTATTCTGAAATGTCATTTTTGTATCATAGCAGATAAATTCTAACTCGTATTACTTGTGAATTAGGCGCATTTGGGAGCTGTTTAACTATTTATTTTTGTTGATTCTTCCAAAATGTAACCTCAATTCTTCAGACAAAAATGTTGGAACAACTGAGCAATAATCATAACATAATTTTTTTATCTCAAACATAGTTGAAATAATTCTTCATTCAAATATATGGTACAATTTCAAGTTAAAATTGTACTATCATTGAGACCAACTGCTGTTTCATATACGGTATCATATACGATAATGGTTGATTTAGACAAAAGTTGTGTATTCTGGGGCAATCAAAGTATTATGATCCTTCAAAAAATAGTACCGAATGTTGTACACATTTTATCACACTTCTTGGCATTACTGTCTGTATGACATATTGTGGTTCATATTTCTGAGATTTTCTCTATTGTGAGATCAGTATCACTATAATTATATCATTCAACGTTAGGTTACTATATACAGAAAATATTTAGGCTCTAGAAGTGACATACAATAATGGATATCTATGAAAATCTCGAATCTGGTTATTTCACGAACACAGTACTTTTCTCTCATGGTCATTCTAGAATTGAAACGATGGCAGTTAATTGACAATTTTTCCTCAAAAAAGTATTTTATTGGCAACAGTAGAAGTAATAACTTGAAGAAACGCATACCCCTTCATGATGAATTTTCGCAAAACTATCTCTAACGATGATACGAACTTTTTAAAATTTTGATTGCCTTAATGTCTGACACATTATTATTAAAGGGAGAAATTGAAAATATTGGATTTTTACTATTAACTACTAGAAAATTAAATGAATGAAAAAATCTGTACTGTGGAATCATCTGTATTCGTATTGTATTCAGATTTCAGGAATCAAACAGGAGACAGACAGACTAGAGCAAACTTAGACAAGAAAAATAGGAAGTAGGCAGAATTATATGTACTTTCCAAAAATTGACGTGGGCAATCGACTCTTTCCAACCATATAAGTACCCAGGAACTGATTCTTCTAGTCCTTTTACCATATACTTATATATATATATATATATATATATATATATATATATATATATATATATACTATGCAGTCTGTATCTGGTCAGATAGGAGTGCTATCATCATCAAAAACGACAGATTCACCCGGTAGCATGCGATGGTGAAAATCTTTGATATAAATGATGAAAAGAAGAGGCCTCAGAACAGAACCTTGAGATACTCCTTTTTTTCACTATTTCACTACACATGCCTTTGATTGTTGAGAGAATATCGTGAGAGGCTTTGCGCTGCCCGTTTTCAAAGCCTTCAACTACCTCTTTCACAACTTTAGTTACGGCTTGAATGATAGAGCATGATGTCCGAAAACCATATTGATCCTTGTTCTGAACACATCCGAAAATAAATTTGGCACAATGAAATTTTCATCTCCTCTTTCTTAGACATAGAACGGACAGATCTATATCCAGATGAATGAGCCGATATGAAGACGAGTGAGAATTCAAATCACTACCACCAAAAGTTGTTCACAAGGGGGGCTATAGTCACCTTTAATATGGATCCTAGTGATGGACGAACTTTTCAAACTGCTCACTGAGCATAGCGACAAATGTTTTGGGGTTCGCATCATAGTCAAAGGCAAATTTGAAGTGTGATTGAAGTGTGATCTCATGGACAGAAGGCTTGGAGTTAAGATGATGCCTCCCAGATGAGTTTAAGGCAATATCATCACTGATGATATGCAAAAGCATTGCGAGAAAAATTGAGGCAGTTTCTCTTTCAGAACTGAAAATACAATATTGAGTGTTTGCATACTCATACTTCAATATGTGTTGGAGTTCCAAGGCAGAATAAGAAACTGTTCTTGCAATTTACACGTATGTAAAGGTACACCTTTCTACAAGCTTTTATTTAGTTTCACTTGCCCCAATGTGTGTAATGAAATTTTCAAGTTAAATTTGACCCACTTCTAGTTGTCCAATTAACGTGAAATTTGGCAGGTGTTCATAGTTCCCGTGACAATGCATTGTGGAAATTCCGTTAGAGGAAAAAACAAAATGGCAGCTCCAAGATGGCCGACGATCTTTGTGATTATGGTCCGATTCTATTCAAAATTAGTACCGTCAAATTACTTAGAAAAAAATTACTTAGACCGGGACAATTCAACTTAATTTCTTAAATAATTCATCATGGCAACACTGGCAATGCCAACACTTGACTTTCCGCGTGAAACGGGTCTCATGCTTGTCCAAAACCATCTAGTGTGTAGTGCATTAAATATTTGCACCGTGAGTATTTTTTGTGATGTCCTTAAAATTATAGAATTTGAACACAAAAAAATGTGCCTCTAAAAACTTTGCCCAGCATGAACAATTTGCTTTAGAGAACACATCATAACCTCAATGCATTATAATAACACCAGACCAGGTGAAATTGCACTGTTGCCTTATTTATTGATTTTTTGGTAAACATATAAAATAAAAGTCACTTCACAGTGTAACATAGGACACGTCCCAAGGTACCTCTTTTTTTTTATTAATGAAAATTTTGTTACAGAAAATGCCAAGGCAATATGAACGAAACATTGGTTGCAGAAAGTATAGGGATTTTACAAATGAGCAGTTGCAGAAAGCTATAGCACGAGTTAGGAGCGGTCAATCGATACGAAAGGTTGCAGAGCAATAACACATTCTGAAATCCACACTCAGTCGACATTTGCGTAGAAAACAAACGCCCAAATATGGCACACCTTGCATCTTCACAAGTGAGCATGAAAATGCGATTGTAGCGAATGGGAATTTCTCTTAGGGAGCTACGATATACGGCTAATGGTAAAATAATTCCTCGATAGACGTGGTATGACTGAAAGAAGATTCAATAACAACTTACCAGGTCCAGATTGGTTTCGTTCCTTATTCGGCAGACATCATGATCAACGCTTAAGTCAAAATATAAAACGGGCCAGAGCAGGTGTTGACCGTGATATTATCAATTATTACTTTGAAGAACTTGTTACCACCATTGAAGGTATTGATCCTGCCCTGATAATAAATTATGATGAAACTAACATGGCGATCCGAAGAGAACAAATGTCATTGTCCGCAGAGGCTGTCGTCCCGCACAAAATTGTTGACTCTACAAAGAGTAGTCCATCTGTAATGTTTTTAACTACTGCGTCAGGGCATTTGCTGCCACCATATATAGTTATTGCCTTATTTCCGGCAGTTTGATAATGATCAACCAAAAATTATTATTGGTGACAATTTGGCAAGCCACGTTTCACCAACAGGATAGAAAAGTGCCAAGAATACAATATTAGATTTGTTTTGCTGCCATCTAATAGTACAGGGATATGCCAACCACTGGATGTCGCGTATTTCAAGCCACTGAAAAGTAAATGGAGCAAAGTTTTGGCAGACTGGATAACCAAAAATAGAGGGACCCTTCCCAAGATGTATTTCCACGACTCCTAAATAGGTGTTTAACGGAAACAAACAAAAAATACTTAGCAGGTTTCAAAGCTTCTGGAATCTATCCATTAGATGAAGATCAGATTTTGAAGAGATTGCCCAATACTCAATATTATCGAGCCGAATAGAACAGAAGAAACGACGGAATCAGTTGAAAGTTTCCAATTATTTTTGAAAAGAACGCGAACTGCTGAGACAGTGCCATTAAAAAAAAGAAAAAGAAAATATATTTGTCCCCAGGAAAAAGTGTAGTTGAGGGAATGCTTAAACCAGAAGAAGAACCAGGTCCAAGTAAACAGAGTAGGAGAAAAAAAAGAAACAAGGCATAACTGAATTGAATATAGAGAAGAAGAAGAAGAAGAAACGGAAAACAACGATTGTAAGGAACTAATTCTGAAAATTACTCGCTCCGAAATTCTGGAGAGCCCGATCTTAGTTTTTCAGGTTTTGAACAATTTGAATATCATGATGAAACTGATATAGAACCTGCAGACGAGGTGACTATTATGGAGATACAAATAATGGATGAGACTGATATAGAACCATAAAATAATGAGACTGATATTGGTGCAGAGTCAAACACGTCCACAAATGCTGTTTGCTTAGGAAATTTAGAAGTTGACCAGTTTGCCTTGGTCGATATATATTTATAACCAAAACACTAAAAACGAGTAAAAAAAAATTTATTGGAAAAATTATCTCTATTGCGCCTCCTGACAGAGTCACATTAAGATTCTTACGTGAAGTGTCCCATGAAGCCCTAGGTAGGTTTTAAATGATATTACGGTAATAAAAGCGATGGGTTTCATGTTACCCCATCTTACGGGTAACATAGAACACCACCACACCACACACCACACCAGTTTTTTTTTAATTCAGTGTAATACCATGACAAATGCGTAGTACGGGTACGTACTAGAGTTTTGAAGTTAAAACATCATTGAAGGGACGTATGGTGTGGCGAAGGCAACTTGAAGAACTTTAGAATTGTCCCAAGTAACCCCGTTTGACGGTATGTGGGGGTTTTCGAGGTCGAAGATTAAGAATTGTCAAAATCCACAAATTCAAGATGACTGCTCCAAGATGGCGGATGAATTTTGTAATTATGGTCCGATTCGATTCAAAATTGGTGTGTGGGGATTTTCGGGGTCGAAGATTACGAATTTTTTTATTCTATTTCAATGTCTTGAATCTAATCTCACGGAATAACCTACGTCACACATCCAATTCATCCAATTATATTTTACTTTTTAGCGCATTTGAGTAAAAGCTTGTCTTTAAAAATGATTTTTTTATTAAATATTTCTAAGAACTTCTTGTATTTTGTGAATTTTTTCATTGTGAATATAGACAGAATGTATGATATCCGTGATTATCAGGTGGACATTCATGAACAGTATTTTTTTATATTCTATTTGAGGGCTCTGTTTTATTCGATACATCCCTGTTGAATCACCTTGCCTTCGACAATTAATATTATGTGTAGTCTTACTTGGAGAGATGGTGAGAATACAAATTAGAAGGAACACAAGCATTTTAATAATATTTAACGGCTTTTGAGGATAGTTTTATATAGTAACTCTGTTCGACATATCATTTCGCAATACAAACTCTGTCCCAATGAATTTCTGGGAATTGCAACTTCAACTACCTATATATGACAATAGTTTAAACTTCCATAATATTCCACTTCTAGTAACCCTATTTCTTTCAGAATTTCAGCTTAGTACTGTATAAACAAATAGAAGAAGTGAAAGGGAGTTGAGGAAGCTGCTGATTTTCGTCAAGAGAATTATCATGTCTAGCTGAATTCCAGAATATGAGGGTTCACTCTGAGAAAAACAGTTGTGACAGACACTGATCCTAAAAGCTTTTTGGGGTTTTCCGTATTTAAGTACTGAATCTCAAGAATAAATTCCAACATTGTTCATATCATTCAGAGTTTGAAAAACATGTCCTTATTAAGATTCCGTATACGAAAAAGTAACTTCATATAAATCATTGAGACTGATGTTTCATACAAATGCTAACAAAGCGTCGTGTATTTTATATATCGAACATAATGACCATGCGGTGATAAATTGAAATATAACAACCATTGTGTATTAAACAAATTTTGTAACGAATTTAATTTATTATATGTCAATATGTCCGCATTTAAAGGTGTCCATTGTTTCAATAAAATTTTCCGAATAAATGTATTTAATTTCAGTTTGTGCATAATAGTTACAATACCAACCTATTTTAAATATTGCGGTAAATTTCAGGAGTTAACGTTGAAAGTCAATTGAATGTGTAAATTCAACCATACTGCATTATTTTTCGACAGGGCGTTTTTGTTTATTATTTCGTAGTTGAAATCATGAATTACGTTATTTTTATGACTGTGCCCCTATTCATGGAGGAAAAACGGATATGGACCCCAAAAAATTTACATGTGCAATCGAATCGATATTAACTCCGGATAAACGTCAAAACACCGACTCTTTCCCGAAATTCAGTAATTCTGTTCTATTTCCCGCTAACTCAATCTCCACATTGTGAATGTGTCGCAGAAGAACAGCTTCACGAAGCTTTGTCCTAACTCTCGAAGATAATCATAGAAATCCACCTAATCATCTAATGATCGTACTCGAGTATAATCATCGAGCATCTGCGCTTCTGTCAACAATCTAAACATGCTGAACACCTTTTCAATCGAAGCTTTCTCAAATTCCGTCGGAATATTAATAGTTCCTATAATGATATTCATATTTCGAGGGTTCAGTCACTCTTTCACGTGCTAAAATAACTCAACGTTAGATGAGAGGAAATTCCAGAAAAAACTCCTACTCCCGAGCACCTGTGTACCTCTAGCATATTATAAGTTCAGACACACGTTAGTCGTCACTTTGGATACTTTTTACCGACCTATCTGCTGTGACATATGGCAGAGAAGATATCTAGACATCTATGAAGGAATAAGACTCGCGCTTGTTTCGACACACCACGAAGTTGACTGGAACTAGAGAAGGCATACGGTTGAAATTTTGAGGCGTAAACCCTATGCAGATGTCATGTTACACCGGGATGTGATGTTTGAAGCGAGGGATGACTACCAGGGGCTGCTCATGAATTTTACATGTGTGACGTGTGATGAGAAACTTTTAGCCTTATCAAAATAACGGGAGAACTTTATTGATACCTACAAATTCATTTGGGCAGAAGAGAGAAAACGAGAGATGTTCAGCACTTGAATATTTTTGTTCGTTCCTGTTCTAGATTGGTTTCCTCGTTCATCCACATATATATATATATATATATATATATATATATATATATATATATATATGGGATGAAGTATTTCAATCATTGAGTGTCGACTTTGCCACAGAAAAATGTATAAATACATTACAAGAAAATATAGAACAGTATACAGCAAAGATTAAAATCAAAGGCAACTAAAAAAAAGAAAGATTGCATACCAAAACGTTAATAAAGTCTGTCAATAAAATAAAACGTATATCTGCGACTTAAAGAAACCCCTGGCAACGAAGATCTCAAAAAGGAACATAAAAACTATAAAAATGCGCTCGGCAAACGTATAAAGAAAACTAAAACTGACTATTACAAAACTCAATCAATGATTTGAAAAATTGACTCAAAAACACTTTGGCACAATATAAACGATGTTTGGGAAGAGTGAATCAAATGAAATACACTCAATCAGAGATGAATCAGGTAACATAACCACTGGTCCCAAAAAAATAGAGAACGTTTCAATGACAACTATATTAATATGGGCAAAAACCTAGCAGCTAAAATCATTAGAAATCTAAACTACGTTTCGAATGAAAATATCTTCAATAACTCAAAATTTTTAAGTCCAACATCACCAAGTGAAATCATCAATATCATTGGAGAGCTAAGAAATAAAAAAGCTCATGGCATGGACAACCTGAAATCCGAAACCCTTAAACAAATTGCAGGTCTCATACAAACCCCCTAACATAAATATATTCAATAAATCCATAGAAATAGGAATATATCCATCAAAATTCAAAAACTAGTCATATTTACAAAAACGGTGACAAAATCGAAGTAACAAACTACAGGCCCATTCCACGTATCACGAACCTTGGTAAAATATTCTAAAAAATCTTAAAAGTAAGTCTAATAAACTTAATAAAAATAACCTACTTTGTACTATGCAGTTTGGTTTCAAAGAAGGTATATCTACTCAGGACACCATACTTGAACTAACATCAGCATGACTGTGTTCTTAGACCTCGCAAAAGCCTTTGGCACCGTTAGTCACCCAATATTACTATCAATCTTAGAAAATATAGGAATAAGAAATGATTGCCTCAAGCTTTCCAGAACATATCTTGAAGAACGAAAACAATATGTTATGATCAATGATGAAATGAGTAGTTACAAGACCATAGAAGATGGTGTTCCACAGGGAACACTATTGGGACCGATTCTGTTTTCTATTTAAATTTTCCTTGCCAACAAAGGGCAAAATCATTAGCTTCGCAGATGATACTGCAATATTTCATAAGGGTGATAATTGGGATGGAGTCAGAAGCAATGCAGAGCCGGATCTTAATATTATCAGAGACTGGTTTGCTAGCAAACTCTTATCCATTAATTTTGAGAAAGCCTTCTTACCCTTCACCATCAGAAAACGATCCTTGCCACATTTTTCCCAAATTGCTATTGGAAATAACATAAATCTGGATTCTGTAACAAAAATAAAATATCTTGGGATTATCCTAGTCAGTCATCTCAAATGGGACATATAGATTATTTTTTGTGTTGTACGTCGGCAACTCAAAAATGTCCTAGATCTACAGCAAAAAAATATCTATCCATTACGTGTGGTATCGTGGGATGGGAAGGGGTACCTTCATTTTCTCGAAATCTTCCAAAAGCGTTTCTTAGAACTCATGCTGAATAAAGAATGGAGATCTCCAAGCGGCCTTCTTTACCAAGAATCGCAAATTCTTGATGTTAGACAATTGTTCTACAAAAATGTAAATATTCAATACCTAAATAAAAACAAACTAATCGTACTTACCCATGACTATAATCCTAGGCAAAAAAAAACAATTTCTCCTCCCAATTGTATTCAAGACATTAGGGCAAAAGAGTTTCAACTATCTAGGCCCCAAACTTTTCAATACTCTACCATCAACTATTCAAATTAAAAAATCTACTAGACAAAGTGGTTGACCATATAAAATATGTCTCACGAGCGAACATACATGGATTGGTTGACTGAAAATGTATTTTTTGTTGTTGTTTTGTTTATTTATATTTTTGAATGGTTACAACTATTTTAACCTCTCAATCTGAAGATTTTAACCTCGTGTATAGACATCAAAGTCTGCTAGAGTCTCTATTTATTTTGCAATATATACAGTGCTACTAATTTTTGAACCACCTGGTATATCGCAACTAAATTTGGAGGGTTCAAATAGGAGATAAAAACCTACTTTTTCATAATTTTATCACAGCTGAAAGTTTTAAAATGGCGGCTGAGCGCCATCTTCAATACTTTTGTAAATGAAACACCCCGTATATTATTCCAATTTCGAAATCTGCTCATAATTCTCAACAGTTTTCTTCAATACACTTTACTCCTGAATTCAATCGTTTTCGCAATATTAACGTTTGAAAAGTGACATTTTGGTCATTTCAAACCCAACCAAAAACACTGATGTTGCTTTCAATCAAGTTTGCATTGGAAAAAATCGTTGTCGCGGTAACATCTTATTTACTCTCAAACTGAACTGCTAACTGTCAAATAGTCCGTTGATCGCCTAAATCCTTTTATGAAAAGTGTGATCATGGCTCGTAGTTTAGACGATAAATTTGAAGCAGTTTTGATATTTGGAGAAGCTGGAAGAAATTATCATCTAGCAGTTCGTATGTTTAATGATAGATTTCCCGAGAATCCTATTTCGAGGTCATATTTGCAAAAACTTTTAAATAAGCTCCAAGCAACTGGTACGCTGAAAGATGCTCCAAGATCAGGAGGACCGCCTCTTTCAGAAGAAAAAAAGGTAGAAATTGTTGCTGAAATGGTAATAAATCCGACTCAGTCGACGTCTGCAGTTGCTGAATCCTGTGGAGTAAGTTCAAAAAGTGTCCAAAGAGTCCTAAAAAAGAAAAGTTTCATCCCTATAAAATGAAAATCCTGCATGCTCTCACGGAGGATGATCCAGACCGGAGGGTTGAATTTTGTGAGTGGTTAACAAGAACAATTGAAGGAGAACGGGGCTTCCTAAAACGTGTATGTTTCGCAGACGAATGCACGTTTTTTCTTAATGGAAAAGTCAACAAACAGAATGTACGATACTGGAGCGATACTAATCCGCATATTTTTAGAGAGGGACATACCCAGTTTCCTAAAAAGGTGAATGTTTGGGGATTTTGGGCAATCGCGTTGTTGGACCGATTTTCATCAGAGGTAATCTTACAGGAGTTCTTTACAGAAATCTTTTAGAAACTGAAATTGAACCTCGAATAAGACAAATTGTATTAAACAATCAGGAAGAGTTTGAAAATCGTTAAATCATATTTCAGCAGGATGGGGCACCTCCCCATTGCGATCGCATGGCTAGAGAGACCTCGATACAAACTTTCCTGGGCGATGGATAGGTCGCAGGGGAAGTACAGAATGGCCACCAAGATCTCCGGATCTTACACCTCTAGATTTTTTCCTTGGGGGTGTCTGTAGTCAAAAATCTATGCCACTGAATGCCAAACAATAGAAGAGTTGGAACGCAGAATAATAGATACATGTGAAGAAATAGATGAACAGACTTTCATCAACGTGAGAGAAGCTATTTATAATAGGACACTTTATTGTCAAGATTTAGGAGGGGGCCACATTGAACACTTGATGAAATAGTTGTTGGGGTTGAATAAAAGTGTTATTCAAAAATAAATTATAATTTTTTAGCTAATTAATTTGTTTTGATTGTGAATTTACATAACACATTCGTAGGCTTCGAGATTTTCCGGTAAGCGATACTGTTTATCCTCAATAAACTCTCTTTACGCCTCTTTTTAGTCGAATTCATTAAGAGATTCAACTACAAATTAATAACAACTTTTAGTTAGCAAAATGTTTTACCGGAAGTGACCAAAATCCATACTTCATTTTAAGCCGGAATGTCACTTTTCAAACGTTAATATTTCGAAAACAATTGAATTTAGGAGTAAAGTGTTTCGAAGAAAACTGTTGAGAATTGTGGGCAGATTTCGAAAATGGAATAATATACGGCGTGTTCTATTTAAAAAAATTATTAAAGATAGCGCTCAGCCGCCATTTTAAAACATTCAGCTGTGATTTTTTCATGAAAAAGTAGGTTTCTTATTTCCTATTTAAGCCCTCCAAATTTCGTTGCGATATACCAGGTGGTTCAAAAATGAGTAGGGGGGGAACGGACTTTAGACGAGCACTGTATGTAATATAATATAGAATTTGGGATCCACAAGATACCAGAAATATATCTCTGGAAAAGTACTCTGAGGTGGGGAAATAAGAAAGCCAACACATAGATCGAAAAGAGGCATCAACGTCACTCAACGATCTTCCAGAAAGAAGAAGCATTGAGAAAGGCACAATGGTACAGACTTCCTGGACCGAGGTGAGCTGATGATCGCTTCGACAACATCACCTGAGGAAGCTCTAAGGCACTAGTCAACCTCAGCAAAGAAGCCTCCGGTGTAGACTCAGAGAATATCTCAAGAAATAAGGCTCAGCACCTGTAGGTTCTGCGAAAAATCCCGAATGGGATGCTATGCTGTATATCATTGAAGATGGATACATTTTGGGATTCACAAGATACCACAAATACATTTCTGGAAAAGTGGTAGAAGGTGGTGAATTGACGAAGCGAATACACTGGTTGAAAAGAGGCATCAACGTCACTCATTGAGCTAAAACCAGTATTTTTCCAGGGGAATCTCTACGAAGAAGAAGTATTGAGAAAGACAACTTCATCCGAGAAAGCTCCAAGGCACTAGAGAAGCCTCAAGTCAACGGAGATTTCTAATGCGGCTTTGTAGGCTCAGAGAACATCTCAGGAAGAAAGGCTTGGAGAAGGCAGCACCTGGATAAATTTGGGATTGCACCAACAAACAGTGGAAGTGATATCAAAAATACATCCAGTCAAAATTCCTCGGAGTTCTGCATTAAACAAGGAATCTCTGGGATCTAATCAAGTCGTAGCGCATCTTTCAGCAACAATTACCACCAATTTTAACTATTTTGCCAGATGTCATAAAAATAAATGTATTGGCAACAGGTATGACAATAATCATGTAGAAAATTAGTGTTCCACGACAGAAAATAAATTTGAACCAATGAATTATCCATGTTGTGATTTTTTCTCACTTCAGAATAGAAAAAAAAACTCACACGATTCATCACAGCCCAAATCCTCTAGTTCTCCACTGTATAGGGATGAAATCCTTCCCAACCGCTGTACGTGTCTTTTCAGGGAGAAAAACCCCGTGAATGGAAAAAAGTTGGAGAAACCGATTTTAATGATAACGTAACATGCCACGTTCATTCCAGACGATGCCTCCATCGCTCAGGTTTCAATCCATCAAGTGAAATGCCGTTTTTGTGCTACTAAATCAGTAGGGTAGTTGGCAAACTCGAACAGAAGAAGACGAATTTTTGTAAAAGGAGAAAATCAACCCAAATATGAGCGTTCCATTATCAAGTGATCTAATGCTCTGTAAGACTTCAATAAGGAGATAGGATACGTATAAACATTTTCCGATTCCTTTTTGAAGAAGTTTTCCACGTGAATGATTCGTTTGGTCCGTTCCTTTGCTACCGAAAATTTTCCTTTCGTTATTTTTTTTTCGAGCAATCATGTGTGAACCCTCAAATATATAGGCATAATCGTGAAAAAATATATTGTTTCATGTGTCATGAATT
Organism: Gonioctena quinquepunctata; assembly: GCA_018342105.1. Taxonomy (NCBI): domain Eukaryota; kingdom Metazoa; phylum Arthropoda; class Insecta; order Coleoptera; family Chrysomelidae; genus Gonioctena; species Gonioctena quinquepunctata. The sequence goes on from JAFIRS010000344.1 coordinate 385,441, forward strand.
CTTATCACAAAACCAACGATATTGATCGATATTGGGGATCTTTTTTTAGCTATTCATTCCTAGGCGAGATTTGTACAATTCACAGCAAAATTTCTTGTAGAAATGAATTACGATTGAATAATCATTTGTTATCTTGATATCCCTGAGGTAACCAGCCATGTGCGGTCCATTTCGACAGAATTTGTGGAAAAGCAGTTGTTCGATAAAATAAGGTAAGCAATTTCTTATTTCCAATTTCCTCTTTTCTAGGTTCTTTCATTGAAGTTTTTGTATTATTTCACCTATCTTATGATCGCCATTAGATGTAAGGATGTGTTTTGATATTTTTTAAACAGTTTTTTTTTATATTTCTTACATAATTTCTGTATTCTTTTTAACGTACTGTCAATTGTCTCAATGTTTCACCTACATAACTTCACCTACATAACTTTTTGTTTATGGCAGTATTGATCTCAATGTATTGGTTGTTTCAAATGTGATTTTCACATCATACCTATGGCCAATCAATTTGATCTTTCCCGTTGATCTCTCAGTAACTGCCATTTACAGGTTCCCAAGTTTGTGTCCCAAAATATTCAATCTTAATATTGCAGAATATCTTCAACAATTGATTTACAAAGATATTGAAATAATTATCGGTGACATAAATCTGACCGCGATGAGGTACAATAACAAACTGAATATTGAAGGTTTCATTTCTTATATCAATCAAACCACCAAACCAAACAGCGGAACATGCTTAGACCATTTTTTCGTTAGAGTACGAAAAAAAATCAAAATTGTGTCATTCATCTTTCAAACAAGTATAACTGACCATTACACCATTGCTATTTTGTAATAAAAAGTGCAATAAATATATCAAATATAATAAACTGAAATATGATCTCAAACCAGTAATCTGGGACAGTATATATAAGTCAGGAAATGCCAATGAAATGGCTAATGTTTTTGTAAATACTCTGATACAACTCATAAAAAAGAATACATTTTCAGTATCACGGAAAAATAAAAATATCTGTAAGAAAAAGTGGATTACTGCTGAACTCGTTGAAATGATCAATGGAAAGAATAAAAAATACCACGACTTAATAAAGCATCCTAACAGTATACTGTTGAAAAAACAATATAATTCTCCCAAAAATAGGATAAATTGGTCATTAATATCATCAAAGAAAAACTATTCACAAAAATTAATAGATACCAATGCAAATAGCTCTAAGGCACTCTGGAAATGTGTCAACGATATCTGCAATGAATCAATGCAAGAAACAAAAATAACAAACTTTAAAACAAAAAATGGCAAAATCACAAAAACCACAATGGAAATGTGCAACTCGTTCAATGAATACTATTCCAGCCTTGGGCAAATATACGCAAATAGAATCACAGAACCAGAAAACTATCACAACGTAGTAAATAGAACACAAAACTCCATGTTTTTATTTGGAACAGATGAGAAAGAGGTAGGACATGATCAGATATTTTAAAACTAATTTCAGACGAGATCAAAACACCACGCACTTACATTATCAATAAATGTTTTAAATCTGGGTGTTTCCCAAAAAATTTCAAAATTGGTGTTATGAAACCCTTACACAAAAATGGAAACAAAACAGATATGGTTAACTATAAACTCAATATGAATTTTGAAAAGACAAAATACCTTCACGTCGTACTCGAACGGATTACCTGGTATGGGACATCTAAACATAGGAAACAATCAGCATATACCAGAGAGGGAAGAAAATGAAATACCTAGGAATTGTCGTTGATAGGCACGTACGTTGTGACCTGCAAATTGAAAGTACTGTGAGAAAACTAAAAGGTACCTTGGTTGAATTCAAGTACCTGAGAAACTTCCTGGATGCCAGACTCTGTGCTTTGCACTCGTACAATCCCAACTCACGTATGGTATAATAGGATGGGGAGGAGTAAGTGACTGCTACCTGAAAAATCTATTTGTCATACAGAAATGGATTCTGAGAATTATGTTAAACAAAGGTAAAACTTACTCTAGCGACAGTGTATTTAAAGAAGCATATGTTGCTTCGTTAAATACACTGTTTTGCATGAGTATTCTGAACAACACATAAAAGGCAACATTCAGCTAGAACAAGTCACTCATTCCCAAAACACAAGAAATAAAGAAAACATCCTGAATGCTCCTCGTTGTGCAAAAACCAACGGACAAAAAAACGCATCGTATCTCGGACCACGACTCTTTCAGACTCTGCCTCAAAAAATAAAAAACATTAAAAATATCGGAAAATTCAAAAAGGAAATTAAAAAATGGATTTCGAACAATGGAAGACTGTTGATTACTAAGTTACCACATCGTCTACAACCTTCAAACAAACGGAAGACTGTTTGTTCAAGACTTTGTTAACCAAAATGTTTACAACTAACTAGTCACTAATAATAATTGTTTCTGGGAAATAGAAAACTGGTAATTTCTTCTTTAGTACATCGAATATTCGTTTTAACTGTATTATATTATCGGAATTTCATTATTAAATATTAGATTAATTAGAATTTTCAGGATTTCTACAACATCGAATCATGACAAACAAGCGGTAGATCTCTTACTGCTTCAGTGATTAAACTGTTTATTGATTAAACTTCATTCACATGTCATGTTTTTTTTTATGTATGAATTGAAATTGACAATAAACATTATTATTATTTTAAAGTGGAAATATCGCGCCCAAAAGACATATAAGAAAGAAGGGAATTTTGAGGCTAGTGGACAAATTATTAAATTAAAGAAAAAAAGCATCCTCAAGTGGGAGACGAACCCACGACCTTATGATTTATAGCCATACGCTCTACCATCCGAGCCATTCGAAGACATAGGAATCGACACACACTCGTGAATCCTTATTATTATTATTATTATTAGTTCGGGGTCATAAGATATTATGTTTGTTGTCAGATATGATTGTGGTTGGAATACTTCTGTGGGTGATTGTAGTTACTGAAAAAATAATATTCTCAAGACAGTAGTCAATTGGTACCCAACGTATAATCGGGATACATTTTATTATGCAATACAGCAACCAATATATATATTTTGCATCAAAACCATGTACCGCATTTCTTCATTTGTTGCGAACGTAACACCATATTTCAATACTTTTCAGATTTTTTTTTTCGAAAATGAAACAAAGTCAATCAAAATATAATTTTAATGGTATTTCAGACTTTGAAAAAGATTCCAAAATGGGATTTAGAGAGTTCAGAAATTTTGCAATGAATAATGTCTATAATAACTGGCCTTTAAGTATACCTAAATAAGCAACACTTCCTGCATGCATATAGGTAGTTCCTTCCAATTCATAATATAAAAAATCCAAAGCATAAAATACATATGACAAACAGCAAGAACGATAGTCTGCTACGTTCCCAAAAAACACCCTTATAGAAATTAATTAAACACCTATCTCTCCAGAACAAATATTTTATTCTCTCAATACGTGATCATTCGGAAGGAGCACTTCCTCTCGTGTACAATAAATATGTCTACGTGTTCATTAAAGATAAAGATTTTCGAAAAGGAACTAAGGATCACTCGACAGATTTACATTTAAGCAGCATTAATGATTAGCTAAAAAGAGAGCGTGTAAGTAAAAAAGCAGAAAAGTGGTCTCCCGAAATAACACAAAATGCCGGAAACAGGAAGCGCCTAAACCCGCACACGTCTGATGGTATCCAGTGCCGGGACTACCGAAAGGCAAAGAGATGGTCTCGTACAGAAAAAAAAAGGGATCGTGGCAGCAAGAAAATGCATATTTTCGGAACATTGAAATATATTAAATCAGAATGTCGCATGCATGGAGACCATAACATGGAAAATGAAACGATAAACATAAATCTTCTGATATTCTGAAAGAAAATAAATATTGCAAACTTCGAAGGAATATTTTAACTTTTGAGCTACACAGGCTGTCCGATATTTTACAGGACGATTCCTCAGTTATTTATAGGGTGAAAAGTTCATATAAGCATGGGTACGCAAGGCCTTCATTTTTTATATACAGGGTGTTGAAAATTTATTTTATTTTGGTTTTTCGTAAATAATTTTTAAAATAATGTCGATATTTGGACGACAATTGGTATTTGGGGATTTTTTTAGGTGTAAGGTGTAAAGTTAACGTACACATGCACTCTGAATATAGGGAAAAACTTTTCTTACCTGTTTTTGCCTCCTTAACACGAATCCGGTATAATTTTCTTTTTTCGAACCTTTCCACCTGTAGTTCTGATATAATTTTGTGGGCAATTACGTGGATCTCTGCACTGAGTAAGTACTTCTGGTTACGCTGAAATTGTCAGGCATTTCCGTGGTTTGGGATTCATGTCACGAAAAAAAAGCATACAAACCATATATTTTCTGAAAGAAGACATCATTTCCTACGTTTTGATTCTACTCCCAAGTCAATGCGATCATTTTAGATTTTTAGGGGTCTTGTGCGATTCTTCCGTAAATATTTTTTTTTCCGAATTTTACTCCAAAACTCGGGTTCAATACCGAATCGATCATCCTGAATCGATTGGCGTTCGCAGAATTACTCTATCTCTTCTCCTTTTCGTATTAGAGGATGTGTCTATCGGAAAAAGTGGAAAAATCTGTTTTTTTTTATAATATATTTTTTTTTTTAACCTGTATTATTTTGTGGGCGATTACGTGGACCTCTGCACTGAGTAAGTACTTCTGGTTACGCTGAAATTTTCAGGCATTTTCGTGGTTTGGGATTCATGTCACGAGAAAAAAAAGTAGAGAGTTGAAGTTGCGAAACATCAAGTAAGGTAGAATTTAAAAGAAATGTTCATAAAATTCTACTTTTTATGCTATTCCATATAGAAATAAAAAAATGCCAACGAAAAACAATTTAAGATTCGTTTTAAATGCCAATAAAATTAGATGCAGATGAAGGAATAGTCAAATTTGTCTTTTCTACGCGAATTTTTCATTTCTGTCTAGTATTATATGCATGAATATACATATTGATTAAGAATGCATTCTTGTTTTGAAAATCATATAGACATATTTGGAATACATGAAAACTCGAAACTATCAAAATATTGAAAGCTCCAAAAATATTTTTACAGGAACGTACACGTAGAATTTTTAAAATACACCTAAAAATTTTGAAAGAAAATATAATGAGTATGGGATTGTCCAAGAAGCAAATACGATCTCATGTTTTTCTAAAACAATGCGAAAATTGAGGAACATATTTTACAGTGATTGCAACCTGATTAATGAGAATTCATCTGTACATGCTGTAATGTTTTTTGGCGATAATGTGTTCTAAATTACTTATATTACAAAATAAAGAGAATGGGCCCAAAATTTGATCCTTGTGTTACACATCCAATCAAGTTCACAGTATCACATTGAAGGATGTTGTTTTTCTCTTAGTCATTGAATATGAAACAGAGAATGGAATACATCATCGGGTTTTTTGCAGCATGAATCGCTTTTTTCGTTTCTGAGCCTATCCAGAGCAATTGCTCCAACCTGATGAAGAATTCCAGATGTTTTTCGTGAAATTAGCAGTAGCTCACGCAGTTTATGAAATTTGGATTTATGATTACTTTTCATAACATTCGTAGGTATTCTCATTACCAAGTGATCTGAAGGACGCCATAATAACATTTTTCTCAACAAGGCATAAAGAAAGAATGAAGAAGACTCAAACAATTAACGAATCAAAATAGTTGATCATAAAAAATCAAGTTCTTTCTCACCAGGTACTTTCAACTAAAACGAGTCTCCCAACTCGATCCTATAGAGAGAGAGAGAGAGAGAGAGAGAGAGAGGAGAGAGGTTTATTAACTACGTCCATATATATAAATATATTTGTAGCAGGTCCTTGAGAAAAAAAAATTAAAGTTAAAAGTTACAAGTTAAAAGATTAAGACTAAATTTCCTACGGTGATACATTACATTACAACACAGGAATAAAATAAGGTTAACTCAGAACTCAGTCATTGTAAACAATACAGAAAGGGGTATGAAAGTTGAATTGACAAACACATTAAAAGCCTAGATCATCCACGTTGAAATTATAGTTCAAAAAGTCCTTTACGGAGTAAAAACAGTTCATCAGTAGACAAGATTTCACTGATCTCTTAAAATTGTAAAAGTTCATATTTCTTATTTCCAAAGGTAATTTATTATATAGGTTTATATTCAATGATTTTTCCTGTGACAGAGAGTCTATATCTTGGTGTTTTCAAGAGGTTTCCTGACCTTGTTTGGTGCTGATGCGTGTCCGCTGGAAGAGCAAAATCTGATATTTTTTTATGTATTTCAAGCAGAGTGGAATATATGAAAGCGGTAGGAAGAGGCATGATCTGGTGATGAATAAATAGAGCATGGCAGTGATCTCTGTAGCGCGCCCCTGATATTATTCGAATAACCCTTTTTTGTAAAACAAAAATGTTGTTTGAATTGGACGAATTACCCCACAAGACAATTCCATAAGTCATATGACTGTGAAAAAGTCCAAAATAGCTGGCTCTTACAGTATCTGCACCAACAAGGTTTTTCAATCTGCGAATCAAGATCGTGACGCTTGATAATTTTTTCGACAGATTTTCCACGTGACGCCTCCAGTTAAGTTTGTCATCAATGGATATACCAAGTAACTTGACACTTGCCCCACCTGTTAGTGAGGAGTTTGAAGATATAATAAGATTCTGATTTTTAGCAGAATTGGGCATAAGCTTATTTGAACAGAACCACTCATTTGTCATTTGCAAGGTGAGTTTGGAAGAGTCAATCAGTTCCTCTAATTTACTATTACGTATTACGATCTATCAGTGTGGGGTCGTCAGCAAAGAGCATTTTTTCTGTAATATATGATAATATAAATCATTGATATACAGAATTAATAGGGTTGGTCCCAAAACAGAGCCTTGTGGAACCCCATGGACGATTTGCATTAATGCTGATTTGGCGCCTTTAACGAAACACACTGAGATCGCCCAAGCAAATAAGACCTAAAAAATTCCAATGGAAGTCCACGAATGCCATAACAGAAAAGTTTCTCAAGTAATATATCATGGGATACACAATCAAAAGCTTTAGTCAGATCACAAAGCGTTAAAAAAGAATGCTCCCCCTTCTCGAGTCCATCAACTACATTCGAAATAACGATCAGAATAGCTCTCGTAGTTGATTTATTTTTTCTTAAGCCAATTTGCTCAGGACACAGCAAGGAGTTTGTTTCCAGGTAGGATATCAACCTTGTTTTGACTAGCGCCTCTATGATTTTCGCGATAACTGGAATTATGGAAATGGTGCGAAAATTTTCTGCTATGTTCAGATCCCCTTTTTTTAGCAATGGCAAAAAATCTTCAGTCTATTTTGAGCGATTTCAGGGAAAAATTGTACTCTCTACCGGAATTTCGTGAGAAATGGCTTGCAGAGACATACATCATTAACGATCACTGTAACACTGAAAAAAATTATTGCCTCTTTCAAATATGCTTAGAATGAAAGGATGAAAAGAAAAAGTTGTGGTTTATTCATATGTTACATAAAAAACTATTAAAATGACTATTTTGTTTTTATGGGAGACGTGAAACGGAAAACCCTACTCATGAAATTTTCCATGCGTTTTTTGAGCCGTCACTGGACGCTAATGCCGCCTCCACAGGGTCGTATCTCTTCTAAGACAGCTGCACGGTTTTCGTGAATTTCGTGCCAGCAGACCTTTCTGTTTCCCCGCACCACAAACCATTTGAATAGTGGCCCTTTAATTTCTGTTTACAAGCAGGTACTAACACCATGTCATTCATTCATCAGAGAGATTGTAGGATATACGGGCAGATTTCACGAAACAAATTTTCACCTATTTATGAATTAACAAATCAAATATACTTTTTTGACTGAATGAGAACTTCTTTTTGGTTATGAAAGAATGTCATACAGGGTGTTAGTGAATAAGTGCGACAAACTTCAGGGGGTGATTCTGCATGAACTTTTGTCCACAAATGCTTCGTTTTTCGAGATACGGGGTGTTAAAGTTTTTCTTAAAAACTGACTATTTATTTATTGCTCTGAAACCGGTCGAAATATGCAAATGAAATTTGGTGAGTTTTAAGAGGTAGTTATTGCGCATTTTTTGACATGCAATTAAGAATTTTATGTTCATTATTGGCGCGCATACGGGTAATGATCTCAATTTTTTTGAAGAAAAGAATGGTACGCCATTAAGATATTTTAAGTTAAAAATCATTTTTTAATTCCTCGTTCAATTTGTGACAAAAAATCTCTCCTGCCTTTTTTCGTATGGGGTGCCGTTTTTATGCAAAAAAATAAAACATCCCAACGCGTATTTGTCATTACTTTAATACATTATCTACTAGCGATGCTAGTTGGCTACTGTCAACATTCTGTTAAATACTAATATTTCAACGAAATGTCAAATTGGTGTTTCTTCATTTTCAAGCTTTTAGTTTGCTGAAACATTAATGATAATAAGTAATTAATTTTTCTTTTATCGAAAAGAATTGAAAATTATACAAATGCGGAATTGTCAGACATGCATTTTGTCCATAGTCGAAGTAATGGAAATGGTCGGCAAGCTCGACGATTGTATGCTGAGTTGTATCCAGGGCATAGGGTACACACACACAATATTTGCTCGTCTTCACCAACGTTTGCGCGAAAATGGTACATTTAAGAAACAAACGGCTGACTGCGGGCGCTCTCGAGAAGTAAGAACTGTGCAACTAGAAGAAGCAGTTCTCGAGTTAATTGCGGAGTCACCTGAAACAAGTAAGTACTCGAAAAATTGCCAACATACTGAATGTAAGCAACTTCACTATATTTAAAATTCTTAAAGAACAGCAATTGTATCCGTTTCATATTCAACGTGTGCAAGCTCAACTACCTAGATACTTTTTTCCGCGCCTAGTTTTTTGCCATTAGATTCTTCATCAAATCGCTAAAATTCCTAATTTTTTAAATGGCGTTTTTTTTACTGACGAGGCTAATTTTGGGCGACAGTGTATACGAAATTTCCATAACAATCACCTTTGGGCTGAGGAAAATCCACATGGACTCTTTGAAGCTCACTTGATGATCATTTAATCGGTCCATATTTCTTCCCACAACGACTAACAGGCGACTCTTACCTTAATTTCCTACAGTAAGAGTTACCTGTTCTTCTTGAATAAATTCCTCTACAGCTGAGACAACACTACTGGTTCATGCATGATGGTGCACCAGTCCATTTTAGCATTATTGTACGAAATCACTCAGATACAGTATATCCAAATCGTTGGATAGGTAGGGGAGGTACGGAACATTGACCTGCTCGATCTCCGGATTTAAATCCTCTAGATTTTTGCATTTAGGGTTTTCTTAAGTCATTAGTTTATACCACTCCCGTCGAAAATGTAGAAGACCTGAGAAATCGAATTATAGCCGGCTGTGAGACAATAAGAAATAACCAGGAATATTTGCGCGAATACGACAATCAATGAGGCGAAGAGTTGAATCTTGTATCCCGTCTGAGGGAGGTCATTTTGAACATTTGTTGTAGCTTTGCGCCTATTTATTCATTAGTATTAGTTCTGTTATTGTTCTGGTTTAACGTTATTGTATTAGATAGTTCTTGATAATGTATTGAAGAAATAAAAAATGCGCGTCAAGATGTTTTATTTTTTGGAATAAAAACGGCGCCCCATACGAAAAAAAGGCAAGAAAGATTTTATGTCACAAATTGAACGAGGAATTCAAAAATATCTCAGTGGCGTGCCATTTTTTTCTTTAAAAAAATTGAGATTATAGTCCATCCAATATCAATTGCAGAAGCTGTTTCTATAGGGAGCAAATAAAAACTCACTTCGCTAACACGAGCGTATATGCGAAAAAACGAAACGAAAAATAATCTTTACTACTTGTATACAGTCTCCGTCGGCACAAAGAGCCCGCTGGTCAACGTGGACTTGAGTGACAGCTGCCTGTTCTACAACCGGTTCGTCTAGGCCAATCAAGTCGGAAATCAATGCTGGCAGGTGTGTCTATACGATGGGAGGTCATAAATCACGCGTTATATTTGTGTTTTAATAGCTCTGAAAGATTAAAAACCAGTAGCGTCTGTGGTCTTGGTGTGTGCCATGATAAACATTCTTAATCGCCTGTCAAAAAATGCGCAATAACCACCTCTTGAAACTCACTAAATTTTATTTGCATATCTCGACCGGTTTCAGAGCAATAAATAAATAGTCAGTTTTTAAGAAAAACTTTAACACCCCGTATCTCGGAAAACGAAGCATTTGCGGACAAAAGTTACATAGCAAAGTGTCATTATTTTTTCATGCAGAATCACCCCCTGAAGTTCATCGCACTTATTCACTAACACCCTGTATATTTTTGAAGAATCCAATAGAAGCAACTACTTATCCTACTACAGGCTACAATGGATATTAAACTATACTTGATATTGGTAGTAGTCAGACACAAAAAAATCTCAACCAAAAAAAATTTAATCATGTATTATGCTGTTTTTTTTCTGTTAAATCAGCAATTTAAAAAATAATAATTTATCAAATATTCAGGGGTAGGTAGTTTTAATCCCTTAGGATTAGAATATCGGAAAATTCCTTACTAGAGATGCATAAGGTACACCGGGGTAAATGGAATGAAAAAATTCACCAATTTGATTGTAAAGCATCACAAAAATTGGAGTAATGTGTTTGAACGAAAAATATTATAACATATGTTAAAGTACATCATATTATGTGAAATACTGACTTTCACACTGCTAATTTGATAAAATATGTTCTTGAAGAAAAAAAAAGTCAGTGTAGTAGGTTCCACTTACCCAGTGAATCGGGGTAAGTGGAAAATAAGATATTTTTATTCATAAAATTACATTTAAAACACCATGGGACTATTGGATACAAAGAAGAATAAATATGAAACTGCTCCCTAAACAATTTTTTATTTAATTTCTAATGAACATTGTAATGATCTAATTTAATAGAAAATGAAAATAACGAATTCCGTCTTTTTGTTCTTTGTTGTGGACTTATTGTTTCTGGCAGAACAAACACAACTTGACTTTTAAATGCTATACCAATATCGGGAAGTTGAGGGAAAAAAAATTGCCATCATCTTTTGAATATCTCCGAAGATAGCTTACTTCAAGTTATTCATCAAAACATTGTAATCGTAATGATGGAAAACGTTATTATTTGCAACTGGAATTTTTATCAGAATGAAATCTCCCGGTATTGCTTCTTTGTGAAATTCTTTTTCTATTGGAGGAGTTGGAGATTTGGGCATTTCGTAATCATCTTCCGAATTGGAATCATGCTCAAAATATTCTTCATCGTTACTAGTTGTTTGCCTCCTCTAATTGTTTATCTTTTAATTTCTGCACCTAATCGGTGGAAGTGATAACCTCTGTACCCGGGCATATTTTTTTTCGCTGTAGCTTTTGTGATTTGGGAGATTGCTTCACATGCTCTAATAAATCCTCCTCAAAAGATGTTTTCTTTAGTGTAGTTTCTGAATCTTTGGAAGCATCAGGAGTATTTTGATTGTTGTCTTCCGAACACCCAGCATTAGCATCTCCATTGATGTCCAATGGTACTGTTGAAGTAGTTTCTTTATTTTGATGGAGTTGATTGAAAGCAATTAACACCATATGGAGAAAGTGAATACCTAGTATCCAGTTTTCCTTTTGTTGTGATTTCCACTTGCCCCAGTACCTACAAAACTGTGTTTATTTCATCAAAACCCACTCACATTACAAGCAGAATAACAAGCAGAATGTCGTTTGAAAATGAGGAATGTGCTGGAATAGTATATCATTCAACGAGCGAGAAATGTGGCCATTACTGGTGAGAATGAAGAATCATTCGAGCGAGTAATGGCTATTTCTCGCGAGCAGAATACTATACTTTTTCTGTGACTTATATCAGGACTATTTGAAAATAAGATTCTTTTCTGAAGGAAATCCTGAAAGTGTGTAATTCATTTAATTGCATAATAGGAAGTTTTTATAGAAAGAAAAAATCCATAATTATATTTCGAAAAATTTCATAACATAAACAAAATCATTTTTTGTTAATGAAATTAATAGTAAAATTGGAACAGTTGGAAATCATAACTGAAGGTATCGAAGATTCTATATCCAAATTCACATTTCCATTTTTCCTTTCCGAAGTGTTCTGTGCAATAAATGTTTGTGAGATGTTTCTGGTACTGGTAGACGGTTTCATTGAACCCAAGATTTTTTCTGTAGTATTCATTTAATTTTTCATCGAATCATCTATGTATCCTTCCGCCACATATGTTGACTTCCACCCTCCATGCCTCTTCAAAGAAGTGATGTCTCCACCCGCATCCACTAGCAGGGTGGCAGATGATGGCAGATGATCTACGAAAAGTGTGCCCAGTATATAGTTCTGGATTTGGAAGTTTCAAATATGTTGCGATTTGTTTTCCCATGGCTCCGAATTTATTTATTCCAATTCTTTGATTGGTGCATTTACCTTTCTGATAATTCAAAAAAAAATGAATCTGTTAATATATTACCCGGTCGTAGCGTGATATATTTAATACGAATATGGCGAAAAGGCTCAGTTATGATGAACTTCCGAACAATTTTCGTTTTGGTGTTTGGTATGGTGACTAATATAGCCGATCCAAGATCTTCCAAGTCCCCTATTTTCATAGAATGCATTTCATTCGCACGGCAGGCTCCCATGATCAGCGCAACCAAAAAAAAAAGATACATAAAAAATATTTCCAATTTTTGTTATTTTATTCAATTTCAAACAGTTTGATAATTGTTAAATCAGTGGTTGGAAAAGAGAAAAAACCTCACCGAACTCACGATCACTGGATTGAAAGTCCAGAGCTTAAGCTATGTGCTATCGAGGTGCTTGCAAATTATAGTGATATGAAGCAATTCAAGTTCCTAACTAGGTTCTCTCATTTTTTTAAGTGAACTTTTGAAATAATATCAATTTCTTACCTTTGTCGCAAGGTATATTTCGTCAGGTGCTTTGTTTATGAATGAATTTATTTCATCTGGGGTGAATGTTTGAGCCTTTCTCGGTATATAACCATCGGATTTGCGTTTCAAAAACGCACGTGATTTTGAATAACGTTCTATGTTGACGTCGTGGTTGATTAAAATGGTACTTCTTAACATTGAATATTGTGTCCAAAGCGAGGACGATTTATATTTTTCAGCTAATTGGGAAAAATATGCTAGAAGTACATTTTCCAAAAACGAATTCACATTATTTTTCTTTTGCCAATCTATGAAAATTGCATTTATCGTCTCATATTTTGTTCTGGATTTATTTGGTAATAGATTTGAAGATGTTATTTTCGCCGCACTACACTTTCCGAATCCATCTTTTTCTTCTTGTTTTTCGTTAGAAACTATAATATTTTACAAAATGATTTGTCAATTCAATGATTATGACGTTTGAGAACAAGTTTGAAGATGTTAAATTCTCAAGACATACTTGCGAATGGAAACAATTCAAACACAACTGCACAGTAATGAATATGCTCATATGTTATTGGCTTCAAAGTGTTGAGTAATTAATCTGGTTCAACTGTGATTGGATCGAACCTGTTGAGTAATGGATCATTACCTACTCGGGGACGAAACTAGAGTTCATTACTTATCAAGAAATGGTCATATAAATGAATAGTCATTGAAAAAAGTATTCATTGTTTGCGGGAGGATTATTTCTACTATTTCTCAAGAGATGGCAGTCAGTGCACTCTTTGAAATATTTTTAACACCTGTGTTTTCCACTTACCCCGTATATCCACTTACCCCCCAGTGTACCTTATATCATGTTATATAATCTTAAAGCATCAATAAACTATTCTATTTTATTCCAAATCATAAGCCGCATGCAAATGCGAAAAAATGCAAAACAATAGAAATAAATTACTGGAAAATCACACGTGTGATGGATGCTTTGCTTCCGGTGTTTTCCTTCTCGTGCCTTCGTCGAATTAAATATTAATTAACGTTCCAAATAAGAGGATGATTGTTAACTTTTCATACAAGTGACGGAAGTCTGTGTTAATGTTCGTAGATATTATTTATTTAAATAATCGGAGGAAGCTTTCAAGGCTTCTGAAAATGTTTGGAAAGCACGTAATCGAACTTGAAATGGGATCGGAATTTTGTACTCTGATGAACTTTCAGAGTTAGCGAGAAACAAACATTTAAATCACACAACTCTGAAAATAAATATAGAAGGGCGATACCTGGATATACTGGATTGGAGGTATTGTTTGAAGCTTATTTTTTGTGAAGGAATGCTCATTCTTGACACTTTTTTTCATAAGATGCATACTGAAGAACAATGCTTATCCAGGTAAATTTGTGGATAACACTCAATGAAATCACAAACAACTAAACACAAAACAACCGAGTACTATATTGAGTGTGAATAGGATTTGTTATAGAAAAAGGTTAGCAAACAGATTTGATATCCGTATCATTATAATAAATTTTTCCAGTTATTTTGTAAGAGCCTTTCATTTTATCATTATATGTGACCAAAAATAATTGGGACTCAAGTATTTATATATTTTCTTCAATACCTATGTTGAATAAGATAAGAACAATTCTCACGGATTATTTTACATTAAGTTTGAAAAAATGGTATAATCTTCATTTAGACCATATTGTTCATAGACATATAATAATATGGACGGGTTGTGAGAAAGAGATATCAGAACCTGTGAAAAAGGACAGAATGAGTTCAGGCAAAACATTGGTTTCGTATATTGTTTATATGTGTTTTCGTGTGGTGTTTTGCAAGTTTTTTATAAATTTATCCAGTGTTTCTGAACTGTTTGACAAGTTATAAACATTCTTAAATAACTATGCCTTCTTCGTGTGCAGCCTACAAGTGTTAGATACAAAAATGGGCTGGATGAGAAATTTCATAGATGAGTAAACATGGAGTGTGGGTAGTGATTTGTGGATTTTTTTACACATTGTCACAGGTTTCTGAAGAAACTGGTAACATTTTATGTGACTTCTCTTGTTTATATAACACAGTTTTATTTTTGTGCCTCTATTTATACTGTAGCTGAAGGTAATAGATTCATTATTATAGTATCATAGGTGGGTGGTAGGATTTTGTTTGATTCGGGGGTAGAATTTGATGTTTTTTCCCGAGCAATTGCTCAAACTAATGTTGGTTAATAATATTCATGAAAGTTTAATGTGATTTATTTTATTCACAAAATTTTCCCTTTTTTTCTGAGAACAAACGCAGAAATATATGTTTTCAAATTGAAGAATGTTTTCTTCAAACGTTATAAATATACATGGAATTTTTACTCCGTCGGAGTAACGGCATACTTTTACTCCGCCGGAGTAAAGGTATACATTTACTCCTCCGGAGTAAAAGTATACTTTTACAACGCCAAGCTGAAATGAAAAAGACTTCCCTACGGATTGTCCGTCGATCTTCGTCACGCTCGATAGAAAAAATATCACTTCCATTCCCAATAACACTTACTGTTTTCCTCAAAATAATTGGGCCACTTTTTCTACAGATACGAAATTTTATAGATTACATAAACGTTTTGTATGTAGGCATTATTGATAACAAATTTCGAAATCGCCGGAGTTTCCAATTTAGTTCAATTGCACTTCTAACTTCATGATATCGAATATAAATGTAATTATCAATAATTTTTTTCAGTCCTTAACTTTCTGAAAACTTTGGAAGAGAAATAAAAAACATTTTCATTTAGATCTCACTGGAATTCTTTTGTTTCTGAAAGATATCATGAAAATATGTCGCATAAAGTTCCTAACTATGATTCCTTGAACTTTCTCAAAACTCATATCATTCAAAGTAGTCAAAATTTCCCTTGAAAAAATAAAATAAAATAGGTTTCTCCAATGTAATGCCATAGCCAATTTGTATCTTCTGCCTTGACTTATTTCTATCCTTCACAACATCTCTCTCTCTCTCTCTTATATAGTCCGCAGTCCATCAGTTATAATGTCTATGATATTGTTTGAAAAGCTTGTAATAAATATTTTTTCCCTGATGAAACAAACGAAACTGATGATTAGATCATAAGGTGGAATTTGCCAGTGTCACTATTTTGCGGAACTTCTGAGGAAATGTTATTCTGTGTCATCCTATGAATAAAACATTACTTGTGTCAGCATGTGTTATATTGAAGTGAAGACTTCGTACTTGATAGCTGTTCTTGATTTAGTTATTGGAACGAAGTTCCTTATCGCGCGTTGCGAAAGGGGGCTAGACGGAATAAATTAAGACCAAAAGTTGTAACGACACTTTTTGCTATAGTGGTAAGCCGTGCGGCGTGCGCGTGTTTCTCTGTCTGTCTCTCTCTCTCTCTCATAGAAAGCCAGCCAGTTATTTTCTTTTCGTCTTTCTATTTCGCATTGAACAGTGTGGTGTCGCGACGATTATTTTTGTTGAGTGTATACAGGTTTTTGGAACGAAGTTCCTTATCGCGCGTTGCGAAAGGGGGCTAGACGGAATAAATTAAGACCAAAAGTTGTAACTACACTTTTTGCTATAGTGGTAAGCCGTGCGGCGTGCGCGTGTTTCTCTGTCTGTCTCTCTCTCTCTCTCTCTCTCTCATAGAAAGCAAGCCAGTTATTTTCGTTTCGTCTTTCTATTTCGCATTGAACAGTGTGGTGTCGCGACGATTATTTTTGGAACGAAGTTCCTTATCGCGCGTTGCGAAAGGGGGCTAGACGGAATAAATTAAGACCAAAAGTTGTAACGATACTTTTTGATACAGTGGTAAGCCGTGCGGCGTGCGCATGTTTCTCTGTCTGTCTCTCTCTCTCTCATAGAAAGCAAGCCAGTTATTTTCGTTTCGCTTTCTATTTCGCATTGAACAGTGTGGTGTCGCGACGATTATTTTTGTTGAGTGATACAGGTTTTTTGTACATAATAAATAATAAAAAATAATAACAATAATGAATCCTGACAGTGTTTCTGCACAAGTTCCGGATATTGCTGATGGAGTTAGGTAAGTAGAGATTTTATACAGACAATAATAAATGCTTATGTATTTTTAGCAAGTACGCATTATAACCTCTCTTTACTATTGTGCTTACCAAGTCATACGCCTTATAATCTCTCCATTATTGTGTGTTTAGCAAGTGTACGCGTCATAACTTCAATAAATTTAAAAGCAAATTATATTTTAATATTACAATATCAATGCGTATGTACTAAAATTGAGCGTACTTATTAAGTTTATATTACATTATATTTGTTAATAATAAAAAAAATATTATTATCTCTCTCTCTCTCTCTCTCTATCCAATTTCCATTCATATTTCCTTTCTTTTATCAGCAAAGTTCAGTTTGTGAAAAAAAAATTCTAGGACTGAGTATAATTTTTGTTCGATACCAAGTATTAAATATCATATCATATGCTTTTTATTTTGTTTTGATTCAACACTTTCCTGATACTTTTGATCTCTTTGGTCGTTTAGTGAAAACAGCAATTTTATGCCAAATCAAAACAATAAATTATTGAAAATTCAGTTCCATATGTTTCTTTGGAAATAAATACCCAAAGTTACATTCATACAAGTGAAAGAAAAAATCTCCGTCTATGGTCGGCTTGTAAGATCGAAGCGGCAAATCCTATTATTTTTCTTTCGGTTTTTTCAGCTCATTCAACTGACTTTGTAAATTATATACACATTCTACATATGTGCCATAGGTCAGCTCTTGAAGTAGGCAACTCTCCATACGCCGCCAGCGTAAGCAGAGTTGCGTATCGAGATGATTCCAGAGTACTAGGATTCATATGCAAATAGCTTATTTCAAAGCAGGATTTCATGGAAGGTGACAGTGGTGATACCATACATTTTTGTTGTACATATTTTTCAATAAAATGGATATTATTCCAGCCGCTAGTTCCAAAGAATCTTAACACTTTTTTCAATTCCACGACTAATTTTAGATAATTAGATTTAGTGGTTGTTCCATGGGATCATAAATGAGTAACAAATAATGATTTCTTGAATGCAGTCCTGATATAATTTTTGAATTGATTGATTTACTTGTGTTTTGGCTAGGATTCAAAGTGTTTTTCTAGACTTTCAAGAGTTAAATTGACTAGGATTTTGGAATCCAATAAAGAATTGAGGCTGTTTTTTTAAGTCCTTTTGTTGTATTATCAACTGTTGAAATAGAAAACAACGGGAATTCCAGTTCAAACAGAAATCGAATAGGAAAACCTGTAGAGCTGTTAGATACTAAACATCCAGAGTGGATCTCAAATTGATTATTGAGCAACGGTGATAATACCGCTGAAAAATCACAGAGAGCTCTTGATTGAAAAGTAAGAGAACATCGAGCTGATATTAAAAGAGTGCTGGTGATTACTCAATTGGTATGCCTTTAGGCCCCTTCGGGCAATTGATACTGAGATAGCTGTAAAAGCTTGACCAACACTGTTGAATCTGAAAATGATAGATACTGCCAGACAGACATGCTCTTCTCCCAAGAATGGACAAAATCAGTAGCAGACAATAATTTAAATTAATTCTTGGAGTCATTTTTAGCGTTGATAGTATAAAAAAGTAGCACATGGGCTTGAACACATTAGAAAAATTCGATATAGGTAAAGTCCAGTTCATCAAATGTATATTCAAACTAATTTTGACTCTATTAGATACCTGTGCCTCTCTGTCTATTTGCCCTCCCCAAATATATTTCCTATTTTTGTTTTAATCAATGTTGAATGCCGAGTTATTCTGTTTTCAACATGTATATACAGTAACATTATTTGTATTATGAAATGAGTTTGTATGTTTCTAATTTCACTACCATGATAATTGTCAGGTTTTGAATATAATATTGACGCCTCTAGACATTTTTAGGACGTCCATATTCCTACCCACAGGGATTTGGTTCAAACATGCATCAGGTGATTGAACACAGCCCATGAGTTATAGTCCATCCCATGACTAATAGAGAAATGGTAGTATCTTGTAATGGTCTTACCTCTGAGCCAAGAAATGTCAAACTGGGTGTGCCCCAGGGCTCTGTCCTAGGACCTTTGCTATTCCTCTTATATGTGAATGACTTACCGCAATACATTATGGAAGGCCATGTTACAATGTTTGCTGATGACACTACCATAACATTATCTGGCCAAAATATTGAACAACTCCTCAGAAATTCTCAAAACGTTATCGATCAGTTCAGGGCATGGTGTCAAAGAAATAATCTCATACTAAATACCTCAATTTCTGTCAAATTTAGTGTCAGAAATAATAACTCTGCTGAGACTTACACTATTGACGATTTAAAAATGTCAGATGAAGTTAAATTCCTAGAAACCCACCTAGATGCTAATTTGAATTGGGAAAAGCAAGTGGACCATACTTGTGCACAATTAAACAAAGCATATTATGCTCTAATACAGATGAAACCCAGCCTGGCCTAACTCACATATCAGTTTAAATATATTGTCTTGGGATAAAACAAGAGATTTTTCAAGAGTTTTTATAGGTCAGAAACGTATAATAAGGCTCATGTTCAACATGGATTTTCGCGAGAGCTGTCGGCCTATTTTCATAGAAAAAAAAATATTAACAGCACCTTCCCTATTCATATTCAAATGAATAATTTTTGCGAGGCAAAACATGGATTTATTTGCGGAAACTGGATCTGAACATGAGCATAACACACGAAACGGATATCTTTTGCGAATACCGCAACACAGGATGTCAAATTTCAAAAACTCCCCCCAGTACAATGTGTTGTAGAATATTGTGTAACTGGCAACCCTGGAAAAAATAGCGCGCGAGAATTGTAAAAAAAAGAGGAAGACTCTAACCATAGAGAAATTATTTAATTTCTCTATGACTCTAACCTAACCGGGAGAGACATCGAGGGTTACCGGGTTATGTGTGTCTGAACCACAACAAAAGATTGTATCTTCTGCATTGATCAAAATTATAACATTATAACTATTATAAGTACAAAGTGGCAGTGTGCATTATTCACTTATTAACAGACCAAAGACTGAGCTAGTAGGCGCCCAACAAAACAAAAATCAAACGAACAATTCCACGTAATAAGTTACCAAATGGAGTCAAACGAGTAAGAAGTGATAAAAGTTTCCTTGGTAGAATTAAAACCTTCCTCATAGATAGATGCTATGATCTGACAACCTTACAAACTAATTTGAACCGTATGGTTCATAATTTTATTCTTAGTTAAATATTGCATTGTTCCGCAATATTCAATATTTTGTGTACTTCTTCTCAACACATGTGAATGTTTTTATTCTTGTCTTTTTTTCCTTTTACCTGTATATTTCAATATTTTATATCTACCCATATTCTGTACCTCTCACACTCTGTACCTGACATACCATACATACCCTGTGTATAAAAAATGGTGAATTTTATGATTGTTTGATTGATTACCCACAGGGCGCGGCTTGGTTATGAAATTCATCCTGTGGATGGAGAAAACAGATGTTATGGTTCATAACCCACGGGGCTTGGCTTGCTTCTGCAATTTATCCAGTAATTGGCTACACAGGCTCACTACCTATGGGGCATGGCTTGGTCACGAATTCCATCCAGTGGTTGGAGAAAACCGATGTTATGGTTCATAACCCACGGGGCTTGGCTTGCTTCTGCAATTTATCCAGTAATTGGCTACACAGTGTAACTACCTATGGGGCGTGGCTTGGTTATGAATTTCATCCAGTGGTTGGAGAAAACCGATGTTATGGTTCATAACCCACGGGGCTTGGCTTGCTTCTGCAATTTATCCAGTAATTGGCTACACAGGCTAACTACCTATGGGGCGTGGCTTGGTTATGAATTTCATCCAGTGGTTGGAGAAAACCGATGTTATGGTTCATAACCCACGGGGCTTGGCTTGCTTCTGCAATTTATCCAGTAATTGGCTACACAGGCTAACTACCTATGGGGCGTGGCTTGGTTATGAATTTCATCCAGTGGTTGGAGAAAACCGATGTTATGGTTCATAACCCACGGGGCTTCGCTTGCTTCTGCAATTTATCCAGTAATTGGCTACACAGGCTAACTACCTATGGGGCGTGGCTTAGTTATGCATTTCATCCAGTTGTCGGAGAAAACACGATGTTATGGTTCATAACCCACGGGGCTTGGCTTGCTTCTGCAATTTATCCAGTAATTGGCTACACAGGCTCACTACCTAGGGGGCGTGGCTTGGTTATGAATTTCATCCCATTATTCAACGGGCATGACTTGCATGAAGATTTTTTTTCATAGTCATATCTCAAATAGGAAGGAATGGAATATGAAATTCAATTGGCAGTTTCGTATTTTTAATAATGGTTACCCAAATAAAAACAATAAAAATAAATATATAAACAATATGATGAACTACATTAAAATATTCCAAGAATTAACATTTTTACAGCACCCCATAATGTATTGCAACAAATTACATTTTTCAAACTTATTTTCATGATTTTTTTCTATCAACAGAAAGCATTAATAATAAGGCGTCAGAGCGTCATTTAGATCACAAGAAATTAAATAATATCCGTACTTTTAGTATTTTAGTGGATGGTAAAAATGGAATGCATAATGAATACAGGATGAAACTAATTTAATATTTTTATTATGTGGGTAATGATTTTTGTGTGAATACCAATTCAAATAAAAGTGGATGAATTATTCTTTGGCTCAAAGCTCCAATTTTATAGTTCATTTTTAAATAGTAATAAAAGGACATTAAGCGTTCAGTTATCTACATTTTGTGCTAAACATTGAATATCATCCTGTATTTTATCTAATAAAACATTTGTTTTTAAAACTAATTAATTAAATGCATAACTTATGGACAATTGTAAGAAGTTCCTAACCGAATAAACATGTAATAAATAGCCATTGAGGATTTTATACAACGAAAAGAACTAACAAAGTATTATCCCATCTATTCATATTCACTCGAATCAAAATGTTGATTGAATAACGATAATTTTTCTTAAAAATTAAATCACTGTTATCGACCTCGTAATTAATTTTTGATGCATGTTTGAATTATAAATCAACAAAAATGTGAAAGTACGGGATACTACTCGAGTTCTTCTCAACTTTTACAGACAACGCATATAAGATTCCATCTCATATTCACAATTACCTATTACAGTTCGAACTTCACCACATTTCATTGAAGGTTAGACAGGGCTAAAATGTTACTAACAATTTATACAAAACAATATTTAGAACTGATTCGTGTCCTCATCAACTATTCAGATATACTGGAAATTGAATAAATAATAGTTTAAAAAAACTAAAAAACACGTTTTTATAGAAAACCAGACTAAAAAAATAGAAAATAAGAAAAAAATTTATTTTATTTTAAAAAAGCGTGGGGTGCATGGCCAACAATTACCTGTGATCTGAGACATTTCTTACTTTACTGCCCTAGGCACAGTTCATAGCTAAAGAAGCAGTTAGCTCACTTGGCCCAAATGCATGTTCCAAGGTAACATCCACTCCAGGGAAAGAATTCAGGATGCGCAGAAGACTGTACGCGATTATCGCTCTTCGAAGTATACGAAAAATGTCAGTATTAGTAACACAGTAGCACGCGGTATGCGCGAGGGATAAAAATCAGAGTTGCGCAGTGTACAAACGGGAACATAAAGATCAAAGTGCCGACGCCAAGTGAGCTAACTGCTTCTTCAGCTATAAACTGTTCCCTAGGTGTGTAATGTACTATATAATTATTGATACCATGCACCCCGCTTTTTTTTTAAATAAAATAAATTTTTTTCTTATTTTCTATTTTTTTAGTCTGGTTTTCTATAAAAGCGTGTTTTTTAGTTTTTTTAAACTATTATTTATTTCCTACTTTTTAATGTGGTTTATTTATAAAAGCGTGTTTTTTAGTTTTTTTTAAACTATTATTTTTATTATTTTTTTGCAAATTAAAAAATGGAATAATCTTATCAGATTAGGTAATCATAATCTCCGACCCCAAAAACCCCCACATAGCAATTTTGAATAGAATCAGACCATAATCACAAAACTAGGCCGCCATCTTGAATTTTTAAATTTTCACAAAAGAATCATAATATTCGACCCCAAAAACCCCCACATACCAATTTTGAATAGAATCAGACCATAATCACAAAACTCGGCCACCATTTTAGAGCCGCCATCTTGAGTTTTTCAATTTTGACAAAAGAATCATAATCTTCGACCACGCAAACCCTCAGATACCAATTTTGAAGCGAATCGGACCATAATCACAAAACTCGTACGCCATATTGGAGCCGCCATTTCGTTTTTTTTTCACACAAAAATGTCTTAATGCATTGTCACCGGAATTATGTACACCTGCCAAATTTCAAATCATTCGGACGTCTGGAAGTGGGTCAAAATCGCGCCCAAAGGAGTCGGTTACAAACAAACAAACATACAAGTGAAGGGACCAAATCAAGAAATTATTTGAAAAAATACTGAAAATATCACTGATGAGTTGTCGACATTTAATCCCAATATAACATATTTCAGTTTCTCTATGACCTTTCAGTGGAAAAAAGTTTTTTTTAATTCACCCCTAAATCATCAAATGAAACTTTGGCAGCCACCCTGTACATGGTGAGTTCAAATAGTTTAAGCCTAACTTAAGTAATAACAATGGACCTGTTGAATTAAAATAAAAATATATATATATATATAACATGTAAATAGAGTATTATCTAAAAAATACTGGTTACTGGTTTGTTATCTTTTCACACTAATAATTCAATCAAAAAATAATATCATGGAATCAACAATTATTATTGCGGAATTTAACAAGGATTGTTCAAAATTTCAATGAATGAAAAAACTTGTTATGAGTCAATACGGTGATTAAAAAAATATGATTATATGAAATCAACTTAATAACCAGGGTTTTCAGAAGTTTGCTACAAAGAGAGGCAAGAAATCGTAAATCAACAGTGCATAAGAATTACAGCCATTTTTTTTTCTTATTCGAGGAATAACATTTCATGAACTTCCCATCATAGTGAATTCAATTAAATCAATATCTGAATACTAGAGATTGAGAACTGAACATGTAGGTATTGATAATGGTAAAAAAAAACTATGATTTATAAAATGTCATGATTCAAATAGATTGTATTCAAACAAAAATATTCTAAGAAGATCGAATGATTCCTTGATCATCCCTATGAATTGTTCCATGAATATTTCTTGGGAAGATTATTCTAGTGGGTTCCATTTCCGTTGAGAAGGTCTCAAGGATATTCCAAATTAGTTTTAGAATATACCTATTATATTTTCTGGTTTTTCTTGGATGGATGATCCCATGATTATTTTAGAGTGACTCTGAAATCCCCATCCGAGAATATCTTCGAAATAATCCCCAGAATTGATTTGTTGAAAATATAAACAGGATGTTCATAAAATCAGATGTGGAATCATCTGCGACTGAATGTAGTTCAATGTCCAGCGTGGCTTTAGCCAGGGAAGTAGTTGTTTTCTGTTAGACATTCACAAAAAATAACTTCATTTTAATCGTGGATTTTTCAATTCACAGAAAAATCTTTCTATCAATATTCAATTGAGAATGTTTCCCTTTTGAATCCCCAGAATATTCCAAGAATAATCTGGAACATTCTTCATCATAAAGTATCCAAGATTATTCCTATAATAATTCTATGAATATTTTTTGGGAAGATTGAATGATCTCACGATGTATAGATTATTATATTATATCCAATTATTTCAAAGAATGTAGCAGAAATAAATCATATTATTTTTAGGATATTTGTGATTCTTTGACGAATTTTGTAGTAATGTCCCTAAAAATGTTTCACGGGACCATTGTATGATCTTATGCTTGTGGCTCAGTGGTACTATTCCTCTTCTATTTAGGAGGGAAATTGGTGTCTGTGATATATAATGTAGAAGATAATTGTCGGCGTGCAGACAAAAATTTTTAAATTCTTGCAACCGATATCCCGATCGCAGTTGCGAAATAGTAATCATGAGGTCGCGGGTTCGATCCCTGCCCGAAAATTCTTGTCTGCGCGTAGCCAATTCTCTTCGACATTATATATCACAGACACCTTTTTCCCTTCTTAATTTTTAAATTCGGCTTAATGGTCAATGGTCAGAGATCTACACCTGACCCCTGCTGAAAATCACAAATTGTCGACGACGCTAGGTGAAAGGTAAATTGGATCTGGATGATCATTTGATAGCGAATGAGTTTCCCTTCCACCTCATAGCTTTCCTAACACACTAATATTAAATTCTAGAAAGCGATATCCCGATCACAGTTGCGAACCCAAGTCTTTGATAGCTCAGTTGGGAGAGCACTTGACTGGTAATCATGAGGACACGGGTTCGATCCCTGCCTGAAGATATATTTTTCTAGAATTAAAAAATTCTTGTCAGCAAGCCACCAATTCTCTTCTACATTATATATCACAGACACCCATTTCCCTTCTTAATGTCTCAGGAATATTCCAATTTGTATTATCTTGTGGAACTATTATTCAGTGCTACTTGGGACAGAAGAATTTCAATATTGGACTGTTATTAGCAAAGTAACTAAAAAAAATCCAAGAAATTAAACTAAATAAAAACTAGCTCAACTAATGGGTGGGCAAACAAGCCTATTCTTCTAAACCATTTTGTGTTAGGTCAATCCCCAATCTCCTTGTTATTCCTCGAACAAGTATCTAGGAAAAAACATATACAAGATTCTCTACTTAATCCTACTTACACTTATTGCCTCGGTCTAGCAGGTAAAGGGGGAGGCAGAGCGGATCTAGCTGGTACTGGAGGAGGGCCTCTGGAAGTAGGTAAACTCGGCTCTGACCTAGGAGGAGGAGGGGGAGGACCTTGGGGTTCGGGAGTACTTATCACATCATCACTTATTTCTTCGTAGACCCCCTCCTCCTGTGACATTTGTTGAGGTAAGTCAGGAGGAGGCATAGTTGGAGGAGCTGAGCTCAAGAGAGTTTTAACTGGCATGCTTATTATACCAGCTTTTGGAGGTATCCTCTTTTGAGGCAGAGACTTGACAGCAGGCGGTGGTGGTCTACTCGGTGGGAGATTTCTAGCAGCTTTGGAGACTTCTGGAATTCCTAAACCTGAAACAACAATTGTGAGAAAATTCAGCTAATTTAAGAAGGGATAATCTAAGAAATAATTCAGTAATAATGAAAGAACTTCTGTAACAATAAAAATAATTAAGTATGCAGTTTTTCACTAATTTTTCCAATTGAAGTAGAACTAAATTTTTTAGGAAATTATTCTTGTATTTGGAAACAAATATATTAGCTACTTACAGTTATAGTTTGTTTGACTTGGGGAAATATACAGCGGAATTGTGTTGCTTGAGCATAATCCTATTTCTTCTTTAGCTAGGTCGACCCAGTTTGGAGTTTTCAAAGAAAGGGTGAGATTGTAGTCCTGAACCTGTCATCGAACAAATATTTCAGTACCAGAGTTCAACAATGGTATAACAGGTTCTTTCAAATTTGATTAATAATTCAAAGTAAATATAATTATTGCCAGGTTCGATACCTTTCAAACCTGGCTATAATTTTTATTCATTTCTGGACTGGAAAAGTGAAGAAAATGGGACCAAGTCCGATTTCGGAGAAACTTTCACATATGCTTCAATACATGAAAAAAAGTCTCCAGCAATCGGAATTTTGGCGGGGAAATAATAACTTTAGGAGATATGGCCCTTAAAAGTTTCAAAAGGCAGTTATGGAACGTCACTCTAGGAGACTATTGATGGTTGCAAATTTCAATAAGAATTCAAAGTAAATATAATTATTGGGTTCAATCCACTTCAACCCTGGCCATTTTCATTTATTTCTGGACTGGAAAAGGTAAAGAAAATGGGACCAAGTCCGATTTCGGAGAAACTTTCACATATGCTTCAAAACATGATAAAAAGTATCCAGCAATCGGAATTTTAGCGGGGAAATGATAACTTTGGGAGATATGGCCCTTAAAAGTTTCAAAGAGGCAGTTTTGGAACGTCACTCTAGGAGACTATTGATGGTTGCAAATTTCAATAAGAATCCAAAGTAAATATAATTATTGGGTTCAATCCACTTCAACCCTGGCCATAATTTTCATTTATTTCTGGACTGGAAAAGGTAAAGAAAATGGGACCAAGTCCGATTCTGGAAAAACTTTCACATATGCTTCAAAACATGATTAAAAGTCTCCAGCAATCGGAATTTTGTCGGGGAAATGATAACTTTAAAAGTTTCAAAGAGGCAGTTTTGGAACGTCACTCTAGGAGACTATTGATGGTTGCAAATTTCAATAAGAATTCAAAGTAAATATAATTATTGGGTTCAATCCACTTCAACCCTGGCCATAATTTTCATTTATTTCTGGACTGGAAAAGGTAAAGAAAATGGTACCAAGTCCGATTCTGGAAAAACTTTCACATATGCTTCAAAACATGATAAAAAGTCTCCAGCAATCGGAATTTTGGCGGGGAAATGATAACTTTAGGAGATATGGCCCTTCAAAGTTTCAAAAAGGCAGTTTTGGAATGTCACTCTAGGAGACTATTGACGGTTGCAAATTTCAATAAGAATTCAAAGTAAATATAATTATTGGGTTCAATCCACTTCAACCCTGGCCATTTTCATTTATTTCTGGACTGGAAAAGGTAAAGAAAATGGTACCAAGTCCGATTCTGGAAAAACTTTCACATATGCTTCAAAACATGATGAAAAAACTCCAGCAATCGGAATTTTGGCGGGGAAATGATAACTTTAGGAGATATGGCCCTTCAAAGTTTCAAAAAGGCAGTTTTGGAATGTCACTCTAGGAGACTATTGACGGTTATCAATTTGTTATTTTATCAACGTAACATTTAATAATTTCTTCGTAAACAAATATCAAAGACAAATATTGGTACTTACAATATTGCCAACTGAATTGATCAGAATTTGTAAACCAAGAGGGATCACGAGAATTATACAAGTGTAGAGTTTAATTTTAAACATTTTCTAGTTAAATATTTTACAAAAGTTGGAAAAGTTACATAAATGTTAGAATTTCAATCAAGGTGAAAATTGATAAGACACAGTGAAATTTTTTAAATGTGTCGTTCTTCCTTTCTTCAACATGTAAAATTCGGGAGTCTGTAACTTGTAAAACCAAAATATGGTATACGATTTTAACAATTACTTTATTTGTCTCATTTGATTACCTATTAACCAAAACATTCTGAACAGTGGTGTTAATAAGCGGCTCAATTCCCACATAAAAATCTTCCGATCATTCCCAAAACAAGCTGAAAATGATTCCCATATGAATCCCAACATGCTTGAAAAAATAACAAAAACTTGGAGGCAATTTCACTTCGACAATAACCATACCTGCAACTTTCCATTTGTTTTCTTCATAGCCTCCAAAACAGCTTGGCCATCTCTGAACGTAATCCACATAGTATCAGCCACGAACCTAACCAAGATCGTCTCTCCGAATTGAGCGAAATCTTCGAGAAGTGTCATCACCAAATTATCATCAAAAATACATGCTTCCTCATTCTGGGGAGCATCCTCCCATTGCACTATAATGGTAGCATCGGGTGGCCCCATATCTGCAATCACTTCATAGAAAACATTATGGCGCTGGTCTTCGTTGACCTTCCTCGCTTCGATATCTATGATTGCAATCACTGGTCTGTGATCGCTTTGCTTCAATTCAGCTCTTCCATAATAGACAAGTTTATCGGGAGACTCCTGTGGGGTGCCAGATATATCAGGGGATTGATTTCGTCTTTTCCATAGAACTCTGTCAGTCCAAGCAGGAGCCCGACACTTCTCGCTTGTGTCATAGTCATCGCTGAACAGGTCATATTTATACGTCGGAGGAAAATTGATATCACCTTCGTTGAAATTCTTGAAAACACTACCTGCTTCCTGTTGCTTCTTCAGCTGATCATGTTGGAGTATGGTTTCGAAATCACTTTGTTTCACCAGTTCTCTCAGCTCCTCTTTATCCATGTCTACGCGATAATTGAAATCTCCACACCAGAACAAATATTCGTGGGAATTCAACGAGCGACTCATAGGGAATGTTATTTTTCTAGTGATTTCATTGTAATCTGCATTTCTTTCGACTACTTGAGACTGACCTGCCGCGAAATGGGCACAAACAAATGCGACAGATGTGGCATAGAACACAAAGCGTATAGCAGCGGCACCTGGAAAAGTTCCATGAAAAATAATTGTCCAACAAATGAACCTATTTACCAGATAATATAAATTAAATTATAATAGCCTTTTGGAGCTGGACACTTTGTCATAAATGATATAACAGAGATATTTGGGTTTACATTCTCAGCAAGTAAAATAAAATTAAGTTTATTTGAAACCCAATAAAAAAAAAAAAATTTGGGTGAAAAGGATAATTCTGCAAATATCAGTGCATTCAATATTAGCTAAAATTCATCAAAATTATGCTTGGGTTGCCGTAAAATTCGCTTGTTTTAATAGCAACAACAGTGCATTAATAAATTAAAATATAAAACTATAAATATATATTTTTGTAAGATGAATTGGAACCCGGTCGCTTGCTCAGTGGTTGGAGAAAATTCATAACCCTTGAACCCTCATCTGAAATCCCCATATAAAAAAAAGTATTTCAAGAATTTCATAAATCACCAAATTTGTCTGAATTGATAAATTTCGATTTAAAAAAAAACATATTTTTCCCTAGGTATAGATTCTTTTAATCACAATATTTGCCCGCCATCTTGAATTGTTGAATTTTGACAGAAAATTCATATCTTACTCCAATAACCACTTCATACCATTTATGAACGCACCATTGATCACAAAACACTACTGCCATATTGTATTGTTGAATTTTGACAGAAAATTCATAATCTCCAGCTCCAAAAACGACTACATACCAATTTTGTATAGAATCTGACCATAAATCACAAAAACTCGCCACCACCTTGAATAGATTCTGGCCATAAATAGCCTAGCTGAATACATATCAGCAGATCTCAATGCCAAAAATTTAAGAATACAATTTATTGGTATGGCAAGCAAATGACAACCCGCTATCGAATGAAATCCTCAGATCTCTATTTTTTTAAGAATAAAAGAACTCTAATAATAGCAGAATTATAATTGTGGAGGCTATAACAGATCTCTTTTTTTTAAGAATAAAAGAACTCCATTAATAGCAGAATTATAATTGTGGAGGCTCTAACTGCTCTGATTAATCAAATTGACGTAACAGATAAATTTCCAGGTATGCTCAAATTTTCCAAAATTATTCTGATTTTCAAGGAGGATAAGTCTGAAACTGAAAATTACTGACTTGTTTCTATGATCTGCATCTTTCAAAAATTAATTGAAAACATATTGAGAAATTGACCAAATATTTGAAAGACTTTGCTATTCAATTAATTCACATATCGGCTTTTGGAAAAATTGTTCTACAAGGTTACCATTTGTGTATTACTCTGCAATAAATCTAAAACTGTGTCTCCCATGGAATTCTTCTTAAAAAACTAGTTACTAAGTAAATAGGGTCATCATTCTCATACTAATCGAATATTATTCAAAAAAGTTGTTTCCAAGCTGTATTACACAACAAATTGTCTAATTTTAGATATGTTAGATATTGGGTTCCACAAGGTTTGGTTTTGGACCCTCTGTTGTTTATAACCTACAGTAATGATCTATCTTGTCCCCTTATGGAAGTATCCTATTTCCAGATGACATGACATTAATTTGGGTATCTTGAAAGAATTTGCAAAATTAGGCAGAATAGAAATCTAGAGGTCCAGATTTGAGAATCGAGCAAATTTTTGGTAGGAAGAAAATTGAGATTTGCTGACTTCATTTTGTTTTGGAAAACTGTGAGTTATGAAATAATATATTTTCCATATAAAGTGCCAAGTAATTCAATATAAAGTGCCAAGTAATTCATATATCATACACATAGCCCATCTGTGAAATATTACTTCGAATCCAAAAAAATATTAAAAAAATCGTAATATTCTAAAACAGTTACCTTTGTTTCCTGTATGTCCTCCCAGTCCAGTTTTGACGGAATCAACAGCAAGATCTCTTATGAAAGGAACATGTTCAGGTCTCACAAAAATATACAAACACACCCCAACTAACTGCTGATAGGTAAGCAGAACGTAGGGTCTATCTCGAGACAAAACTTTCTGCAACTCCGTTGCCCATGATTTGGCGTTCTCTGTACTTGAATTGACAATATTGGAAGCATTCAAATCAACTATTTCCTCGAAACCTATAGCGAATATATCAACTGGAATGGATTTATATGCATCTGTAAAACCAATATCTACCAGGCTACCCTGATTCTTTGTGTGAGGGTCCAATAGCCAATCTGAGAGCTGAATGTCTTTGAAAACTACGCTGCGGAAATGTTTTCCACCGTTTACATTGTATGTGCCTACTGAAACACGAATTGGAAGTGCATCTGTATATTCGGCGTAGCGCTTACACATTTCACGGAGAACATGATTGGGAGCTGAAAAAAATTAGAGAACTAATATTTTGTTAATATCACACAATGGCGAAGAAAAGTCATACATCTGGATTTCAAACCCTATTACAATGACTATATTTTGTATTTTTTCTCATTCTTCACTGCATTCTGGACTACAGTACTGCCATGGTATATTATTTACAAAGTTATCACCATTCATCAAAAATTCTTTGTCCATGAATAACTTCACACGCGTTTTCTGAAAATCTACAGCCTGAGGATTTTCTAATAGTCAAACAAAAATTGTGTTGTCATTGTTGTGAAGATTTAGAAGCCAATGGCAAAACTCAACTCTTGCGGGACGATTTTGAATTTTCTACAATTAGAACAAACCTCAGAAAGAGCAAGACTCCACCGCATCCTTTCCAAAGACCCCATCAATCCATTGGGGACTCTCAAAAACCATCACTGGGAAGGAAACTATAGAACTCTTGCGCCATTCACACTTCCCAGGATCCACTGTCACCACAAACCAAAACCCCAGATATGAAATTCCTGCAAACCATCTGAGGGCAAAAAGGGCAGACTGGGAAGTGGCTAAACGAACGGTAACTCACTCAAAAGTAGTGTGGGCAATAAACTCCTTCAAGCCTTACAAGTCTCCGGGCCCAGATGGAGTATTTCCCATACTACTTCAGAGCGGAGTTGAATATCTAACACCAGAACTGTGCAGACTGTACAAGCTGAGCCTAGCATTGGGATGGCTACCTCAAACCTGGATAACTGTAAACATGGTCTTTATTCCAAAACCTGGACGGGACTCATACGACCAGGCAAAGGCATACAGACCAATAAGCCTATCGTCATTTCTTCTGAAAGGCTTAGAAAAACTGATAGATAGAGACATAAGGGAAACCGCTCTTGTAGAACGGCCTTTACATCAAAACCAACATGCCTATCTAACAAGAAAATCATGCGAGACTGCACTTCATCAGCTTGTTTCAAGGCTTGAAGAATATGTAGCAAACAAAGAAATTGCACTATGCACTTTCCTAGACATCGAAGGAGCCTTCGACAACACCTCCTTTGAAAGTATGGTCTCTGCGGCCACTCGAAGAGGCATTGACGAAACCACCTGCAGGTGGATACACTCAATGCTTCACAATAGACTGGTCCAAGCCAACATGTTTGAGGAAACAAAGCAGGTTGAAATTTCCAGAGGTACCCCACAGGGGGCAGACTCTCCCCCCTACTGTGGGACAGGGTTGTAGATGAACTGCTAATTTCTCTGAATAACCAAGGGTATTACTCTCAAGGGTATGCAGATGACTTGGTCATCCTCATCAAAGGAAACAATACTCGAACGACCTCAGAGCTAATGCAAAATGCACTGAGGACAGTAGAGAAATGGTGTAACAGAGAGAGCCTACGGGCAAATCCGAACAAAACAACACTAATTCCCTTCACCCGGAGAAGAAACATGGGAGATCTCATACCTCCCAGACTATTCGGCGAAACATTACAAGTAGTAGAGCAGGTGAAATATCTAGGGCTGATTCTTGACAAGAAACTAACCTGGAACCCGCATCTTCAACATGTAACCAATAAAAGCAAGATAACCTTCATGATGTGCAGGAGAGCTTTTGGAAAAACCTGGGGGATCAAAACTAAAGCCATGCACTGGCTTTACCCAGCGGTAATAAGACCAAGAGTAACTTATGGCTCACTCTTATGGTGGCCAAAAACAAATCAAAGACAGGCAAAAACCAACCTTGGGAAAATCCAGCGGCTTGCCTGTCTCTGTATCACGGGTGCAATGAATAGCACTCCAACAGCTGCAATGGAAATCATCCTAAACCTCGACTTACATGTCATTGGAGAGGCCAGGATGAGTGCATACAGACTGAAACAAACAAAAAACTGGAGAATCCGAACAACTGGACATACCAGAATCACTCATGTAATCAATATCGAAGAACTCGAAATGATTTCAGACTACATACAACCCCTATACTCATTCGAAAAACCATTCGAAACAGGAATTGACGAATCTGGATGGGCCCCGAGTATAGAATCACAATCAACTGCGGACATAGTCTGGTATACAGACGGTTCAAAGACAGTTGAAGGAACGGGAGCAGGAATACATGGGGTAAGGCCATGAAGGGACTACATAATACCACTTGGCAAATGCTCCACGATATTCCAAGCTGAAACACATGCTATCATGGTATGCATTCAGAAGAATCTAGAAAGTGGTTATAGGAAAAAACACATCTACATTCTATCTGACAGTCGAAGTGCTATCAAAGCACTCAACTCCATACAGATGAAGTCCAAACTGGTCTGGGACTGCCTCCAGAACCTCATCGAGCTGGCAAAACACAACAAGGTCACCTTGATGTGGGTGCCAGGTCATAGAGGCATTGAAGGCAACATAAAAGCGGACCAGCTAGCTAGACAAGCATCTGAAACGCTATTCACAGGGCCAGAACCTGTGCATGGGATTAGCAAAAACCGATGCAGGACCCTGATCGACGAGTGGATAAAAAAAAGACACCAACAATATTAGGATCAAACTGTCGGGCAAATACACAGCAAAGTCATGGTAGGGCACCCAAACCAGACCCTGACGGCTGACCTTCTGAACCTGAACAGAACGAAGGCACGTATAATAGTAGGTCTGTTGACTGGACACTGCGGCCTAAGAAAACACCTAAACACCATGGGAGTACGCAGGGAAACCGTGGAGTGTAGGCTATGTGATGAAGAGGAGGAAACAGCCTCTCATATTATCTTCGACTGTGACGCCCTAAGTAGAAGGCGACACAGAACCTTTGGAGAGATCAGCCCGGCAACAGGCATGAATCCGAAAAACCTTATTAACAGGCTACTAAACCCAATTAAAGGCACAAACCTGTTTGAATGAGGAACCACTGACGACAGAGTGATACAATAGACCCCAGCTGGTCACAGTATCAAGGGAAGCCAAGTGCCAACCCTGTCTCTGGCTCGTCAGCTTTCAACCAACCAACCACAATCTTCAATTAATGATATTATAATGTGACTTTCATGTAGGCATATTTTGTGAAACCACTTATTTTAGCGAATGCTACATCCTGTGAAAAAAGATGCCTCACCTTCGAGAACACCTGTTATATATTTATGTAATTGATTGGTGTAAAATTTGAATTCAAAAGGAAAAATTGTTTAAAATGTGTGAACCTGAACAATTCATTTGCAAATAATAATTTCGAAAAGTAGTTGTTTATAACAAAAACTCAATATACCTGTTTTTAAGTGAAAATTTGAGTGGTGTAAAAGATTAGATGACATTTTTAACAAAATTGAGATTGATATTAGCAAAGATTCGTGGTGAAAAATATGCAATTTGAATTGACATTCACCATGGATAATAAATGATATTTCCTGTTTTAGAATATCATTTTGTATTTTTTATCCACAGGGGGCTTTGATTGCTTCATTGAAAGAGTTATTTTTAGGTATATGTATGAACTGAACATGACATTTTTTCCGAAGTTCGAAATAATACTGGTTGAAAAATTATTTACCATGGAGTGTGTTATAAGGCAGAAGAGTCCTAGCCCTATCTGCCAACTCTGTAGACAATGTAGATCCCACAAGGAAAATGTCAATAGCCTCCTGTTTGGAATTATCCAACAAATTATTTTGTATTGTTCTAGCTGCCGATCTTGCACCATCCATCAACTGAAAATTGTTTGTTTTTTTCTTTTTCCCAAATAGTTTTGAGTATTCCTTACCTTTGATCCACCTTGAATTGCTCCCGTACCAGCATAAATTTTACTAATTTCGTTTCCATTGTTGATCCACATCTGCTTGAAAACCTCTTCAAACCTAGAAATTGTTTGTTTCTTGTCAACTAACTGCATGGAAACCAACTGTTTGGCAAGAATCTGCAAGAGTTAATGTGAAAATAAAATTTAAAAAAACACCATCTCTCAAAATACCTCGAGCCCAAGAAAGGTTTGCACACAGTTTGTTCTATCCAAGCAATCTAGACAATTGGAGCGAATTGTACCTATTTGTAAACTGAAAAATATACAAAATTCATTATAAATGAAACACTCAATTTCTAAATTATTCAAGATTTCACCTATAAATTGTAGAGCCATTAGCATGATAGAAAGAAAAGTCCTGCAGCTGTGGATCCAATTTGAATTTCAATTTTTGTAAATTTGCTTGATTTCCTCCACGACATTCTTGATGGTAGTCAAAAACTATATGTGCTATATCGTTATGGACAGAGTCTTTATGGTGTTTCTAAAACAAAAATTTACAAGAACATCTTTCAATTCAAGTAAAAACTATTGATTTGGTGGTGAAGTGTTGTGATACACCGTTATTAGATTTTCCAAATACTGTTCAAAACCATTAAATTCCAATTTTATAGTTTATGAATAAAAACTGAAACTGACTTTTGATTGAATGATAATAGTAGTAATAAAAGTTCTTTCGATTTTCGAAAAACAACTGGAAATTGGAAAACTGAAGCATTTTGGGTCCAAAATAACATTTGCCAATAATCAACAGAAGTATATATAAGATTTCCAAACAGTGAGATCTGATATGCCTGGACTATACGGGGTGTTATGACTTAACAGAACACACCTGTAACACCAGACTTCTTGTTAGATTGCGAAAATAAGCATCGAGAGCATCGACTAACTGAGGATGGTCGAACCGAGATTATGTTCCTGGAGCGGCACAGGAAATACCCCTTTCTCTCTGTGCTTGGGCGTGAGCTGTTTATCCAGGAAGTATGTACCGGATTTCAGAAAGATTCGAAAAATAATAATAAAAAATAATAATGCACCCATAAAAATGTTAAGAATAGACATATATATTTACTAAAAGTTGACAATAATAGTTCATTCGTTCTATAAACGGATAATCTGAGACAATATTCAGAAAACAACAAATCAGTCCACAAATCAATTTGATTGACTAAAACCAATAGTGACATCAATAGTTACAAAAGACTGTTGATAATTATCTTTTGAAAAACTTTGGTAACATGAAATTATGGAGATACCTTTACAGACACATGCACATTATAAATGATTCGATTTGCCAACCCATAAATACAGAAAACATATATAACTTACGATACATCAGCAGAGTCAACACTTATTCACTGAAGATGGCTTTTAAACGACAATTAGGTTTTAATTTTATCATTAGTTTGATTAATCCCGCGGAAATTGTTATTTCAATTTTACTCGCACTGTATATTAGTATAGCGTGTATGGATATGGTTTTCTATGAGATCATGAACTATCGATTTGAGGTTTAATAGGTAATTTTTGGAAAAAATACTGGTGAACTCACTTGGATACACGGATTTAATTGAATATAATTTCTATTAATGGCTACTTAAGTTCACTGCTTGACAACTATATTCGTACTCTTCTCATCTTGATTTCACTATGTCGTGATTGAATGAAATTCTAACCTCATTTTGAACGTACTTGTTTGACTGCTGAACTCCGAGTGAGTGTTGATCTGAAAAAATCGCGCCTTTTTATAACCCGTTACTGGATCACGTGATAGTTGGGCTAGCCGCGGGGAAAAATGTCTGATATTATAATTATCTTCAATTTGTCAGCGGCTCGATAATTAATGGCTTTGTTTCAGTCATCAAAAATGTATAAAAACAAAATGTATGCCTTCCGAGGTAGAGTTATATTTAATGGTATGTCATAATCTATACATTTATAGCGTTTTTATGTTGTTACAAATACATAAAAACAGTTTTATGATATTTCGTGGCTCAATGTAATTTTGGGAGCTGTCAACAATCTTGGAATTTATAATTTTGTTTACATCGTTAATTTTACTAGATATGGCGATCAGCAGACCTGATGAGTTATCTTAAATGCATTTAATTGTCTTCAGATAACGACATATTTTTAACTGGCATGTGCTTATCAGTTTTGGTCGCTTATGTGAATTTAGAACCTATGTTCATACCCATGGAATTTATTTTCTGGCTATAAAGTTCGTATTAAGTAATATCGTGTTGTTTCTTGTGAATGAAAGTTTTTCTGTAATTATGGGGCCTGACAGATCATTGCCACAGCTGTGTTTGAAGTGGGGAATTTGTGATTAGTTTTTATGAACAAAAACGATAATTAGGAAAAAGGCGAAGCAAATGGGACCAAGCCCGATATCAGTGAAACATCAACAGCTGCTTCGAAACATGATAAAAACACTGTAGCAACTAATCTCCTGGAGTGACGTTCCAAAACTTTCTTTTTTGGAACATTGAAAGACCATAAGCCCAAAAGTTATAATTTCCCCGCAAACATTTTTATTGCTGGAGTATTTCAATCCAGATTTGAAGAATCTGTGAAAGTTTCACTCGAATCAGACATGGTCCCTTTTCCCTCATCCTTACCGTTTGAGTGAGAAATAATAAATAATAGTTTAAAAAAACTAAAAAACAGGCTTTTATAGAAAACCAGACTAAAAAAATAAAAAATACGAAAAAAAATTATTCTATTTAAAAAAAAGCGGCCAAAATTACCTAGGTGTGTAATGTACTATATAATTATTGATACCATGCACCCCACGCTTTTTTTAAATAAAATAAATTTTTTTCTTATTTTAAATTTTTTTAGTCTGGTTTTTTATAAAAGCGAGTTTTTTGTTTTTTTAAACTATTGTTTATTTCCTACTTTTTAGTGTGGTTATTTATAAAAGCGTGTTTTTTTTGTTTTTTTTTAGCTATTATTTTTAGTTTTTTGCAAATTAAAAAATGGAATAAGCTTATCAAATTAGGTAATCATAATCTCCGACCCCAAAACCCCCCACATACCAATTTTGAATAGAATCAGACCATAATCACAAAACTCGGCCGCCATTTTGGCCTTGAATTTTTCAATTTTTACAAAAGAATCATAATATTCGACTACAAAAACCCCCACATACCAATTTTGAATAGAATCAGACCATAATCACAAAACTCGTCCACCATTTTGGAGCCGCTATCTTGAATTTTTCAATTTTTACAAAAGAATCATAAGATTCGACCCCAAAAACCCCCCACAAACCAATTTTGAATAGAATCTATCCATAATCACAAAATTCGTCCGCCATATTGGAGCCGCCATTTTGTTTTTTTTTTCACACAAAAATTTCTTAATGCATTGTCACCGGAATTATGTACACCTGCCAAATTTCAAATCATTCGGACGTCTGGAAGTGGGTCAAAATCGCACCCAAAGGAGTCGGTTACAAACAAACATACAAGTGAAGCTAATATAAAGCGTGTAAAAAAAAGGTAGCAACTGCATAGGTATATGAATTTGCTTGAAATCATAGATACTTCTTTCTCCTAATTTGGTACACTTCTGTACTGAATACGTAAGAGATAACAGGAGCATATATCAATTTTAGTTATCTATATAAATTTTTTACCTGAAATTCTTGACTGAGAGTAGCCTCCCCTTCTTTACTCCCTATCAGACTTGTTCCTAATAAATTTACAATAACTTGTTTCCCGTATCGTTCTTTTATAGTGGACATGTGTCTATTGAAAGCTGACTTGGATGCTTCATGCCCTCTAGAAATTCTGACTTTATGGGAACCAACCTGTAATCACAGAAAAAATCAAACCTAGAAAAAGGTCAAGCATATGAGACCAGCCCGGATTTTCACAAAATTTCCACAGGTGGTTCGAAACACGATAAAAACAATATA
This sequence comes from Gonioctena quinquepunctata, assembly GCA_018342105.1. Lineage (NCBI taxonomy): Eukaryota > Metazoa > Arthropoda > Insecta > Coleoptera > Chrysomelidae > Gonioctena > Gonioctena quinquepunctata. Next base: position 424,722 of record JAFIRS010000344.1, read on the forward strand.
ACAATTGAAATTTTTGCGTGGGAAAGATAATTTGAGGAGATATTTGCCCTCGAAGGTCCTTAAAGAGAAGTTAAGGAGCTCTAAGGGCCCATATCTTCTAAAATTATCGTTTCTGCGCAAAATTTTCGATTGCTGTACTGTTTTCATCTTGTTTTGAAGCACCTGTGAAAATTTCGTGAAAATCCGGGCTGGTCCCATATTCTTGACCATTACCTAAATCAGAATATGCTGCGCAGTGACAATAAATACCTGTACGCCTGGTTGCTCCCAGAATAGAGGAACCGAGCCTCTTGTTTGAAGATACGATGTCACTTCATTATCTAGAAATATGACTTGTTCAGTTTCAACGAAATTAGCTACATGACCTTCATCATTTGTACCACGAACATTGAATCTGAAATCAAATAATAACAGATATATTCTACTCTATTTGCATTGATACAACCTAGTTCCGGCTCTCTCACAGCTCAAACGAGATATCACAGACGCAAGGGCTTTTCTATGACCAACGTAAACTGTCCGTATTTCCACAGATCCACACATAGCTCGAACCAGCCAGCTGCTGCAATCTACCCCAAATCTTACAAGATGCACGTGCAGCATTCGATTCCTACAACAAATATACAGGGTATGAGTTAACGTGACATATACAGTGTCACACATGAAGTTCGCAACATATGGAAGTTTTTTTTAACCCATTAACAGTCAAAGGTGCGTGTACGCACCCTATACAATTTTTTTTTTTATGAGCTGCTATAATTGTTTTTACTCTAACAAGTATTTGTAGATGTTCTAATATGTTTTTTTAACCTTGTAAGCATATTTATTAGATTTAAGATATATAAAAATATGTTTTACAATTAGCGAAACTAACATAGTTTTTTAACTATTTTACATTATGAAAACAATAATTCTTTATTCACTTCTTGGCGCACTAAAGACTCATTTCATGATAATATACGTTCAGTATCCCACTATGTATTGTCCTAAATTACGCACTTGAATAAAATTCAGCATGTAAAATTCTAATTAGGATTCTAATACCGCGGGTGCGCATACGCACCTTTGGCGCCTAACAGTATCAGCGCCGGCGATCGTGAATCAGTTATATTTCCACTGCAGTAGTGAGCACGTGTACTAGTTTGGTTTTCGTAACTGTGGTAGATTCATATTCAAATTATCAGTAAGGATTATAAATCATTTTTTGCTGTACCTATTCGAAGGCAACTAAAGGTAAGCTGTGAACTACAATTATGCTTCAAAATTATATAACCCAAAATTCTATATTTTACAACACAGCCAACATGAGCCAACCATGTACTTCTAGAAAGTTGCCTGGCCAGATTCGACCACAGAAGATATATGACCGAAGACGACCATTGACTACGAAGGAATTGCTTGCATATCTTGACGAAGATTCTGATGTAGAAAACGCAAAGAAGTTGAAGTGAGTATATTCCACCAAATGTTGATGGAATTACTGATGATGAGGACCTAGACGATAATCTCATAGAAGGTGAGGTAATATTGATGCAGAAATTGCTGGAACTCATGGTGTTTATGTTCCTTCGGCAAGTGATTCTGAAGAAGATGATATTCCACTAAGGACCTAGGCTTCTTTGCCACCGGTACTATTAGAGAAAACCACACTGCGAAGTGTCCTTTACAAAATAATAAAATATTCAAAAAGACAGTATGGGGAACATTCGATTCTGTATTGGATACTACGTTGAAAGTTTTACTTGTGAGATGGAATGATAATTCTGCTGTTACAGTTATTACGAATACCTGCACAGTACTATCTCTTGTACAAACAAAACGATATAGTCGAAAAAAGCACAAAGATATTCTTGTACCTCAACCCAATCTTGTAGCCGGATACAACAAATTTATGGGTGGGGTGGATTCACATGATGATGGCATAGCTAATTACCGTATCAGATTACGAGGTGAGAAATGGTGGTGGCCTCTATTTATAAATCTATTTGGTAGCACAGTCGTAAATAGCTGGAAGATTTACAATATAGCCAACAGTAACATTTCGCAGTTAGAATTTCGATCACTTCTAGCACTATCGTTTATAAAATTTGAGGGACTTGCTGAAACTGTCAACAGAGATGTGGTTGCTCACTCAAGCTATGGACGTCCCTCTAAAGATAGCTTGCCGGACGACGTAAGATTTGACAATATTGGTCATATGATCAAAAGGCATGATGCAAGTGCACGAAAAAAATGTAGATTATGCAAAAGTCATAGTATATATTTGTGCAAAAAATGTAAAATTTATCTCCATCCCTAATGTTTTGAGGTCTTTCATAAAAAAAATAGTTGACTTTTTGAACATTTGTTTTAATGTATAACGGTAATGGCCAAAGGTGCGTATACGCACCCTCATGTTTTTTTGTGTTGCTGTTGGTTTTCTGTCAAAATATGATGAATATGTCTTAGTTGAAGTATTTTGAACCATATTCAATAAAAAAATTAGAAAAAAATGTTTTTCTTCATTGCTTGGCCATTAATGGGTTAATAGATATAATGAAAATTTGACTTCGCAGTTCATTTGTACTTGAAAAATGAGTAAAAAACAGCCTCTTTCCTTTTGTCATGTGCTACTCTAAACCTGTCAAATTTGACATTTTTTTCGAATATCCTCAAAAAATCAGTTTTTTTTTTGGAAATTTCGAAAAATGCCAAAGAAAAAAGTTGCTTAGTTTCCAATTTTATACCTTTGCTCCAAATTTCGAATGTCTACTGTCACTTCGACTTTTTTCCAATTTTTTTAATTTTTCGAATCATTCGCTCTACCGATTAGAACAAAATATGATTCAAATTTCATAATTTTGATGAATACGAGACTTCAATGTCATATCTTGCCCAGAAAATACCTACATTGGCCTGTTACCAGAAAGAAAGAAAATGCACCTCCAGAAATTCGTCTTTGTTGTTGCAAAGTTCATCTAGTTTTTTCATTTCATTGTCAAACTGATTCGGATTTTCAATGTATGGACGTTAATATGTCAGTAATCGAATATATGAATTTCTCTTCATTCTTATTACACTCGTTTTTTTTTTTTAACGGATTTGTATCCCGTTAGGTGCAGATGAGTTCGAAATATATTGATATAGTTTACACCTAACAGTGTGACTGTTGGATATAAACTGTTTGATGTAATTTTCGAGCAAATAAATTTTTTTCGCAACGTTTTTTGAATTAATTTCATAAAACTCATATTCTTTATTTTCACCATTAGATGTGTAAGAAACATTAAATTAAAATAACTATAACCAAATTTACAACAAAACATCGTAACATTCATTGATTTATCTCAATAATCTTATAAAGAACCCGAATTCATCATTCAGTATGCCGTCCTTCCGGTTCTATACAAATTATAGCCCTTATGCACAGACTTTGTGGCATTTTTAATAAATAGGGGATTTATGTTAGCCCAACACTCCCGAATGGTATTCTCTAAATGATCTTTGTTTTTTTTCAAATGGTCTGTGCTCAGACACTTTTTGTTTCAGATAATCTCATAGAAAAAAGTCCATTGGAGATAAGTCCGGTGATCTTGGTGGCCAATAATCTTCCCAATCTTGTCCTATTACTTTGCCCCTAAATCTCTTTCTTTAAGAGTGTGTATGAACTTTGGCTTATAGGGATGGAAATTATTTATGTGCAAAATTCTTCTCACAGTTTTTCTGCCAACCCCTGTATTTTCACTAATACTCCTATTAGTTTTTCCGTTTTCAAACAATGCTCAAACAAACATTGAGTTATTCTTCTTCATTATACCTTATTGGATAATGTGGTTTCTTGAAACGATTGTTCACAGAGCCAGTTTCTTTTAATGTTTTCAATATCCTTCCCACGGTACTGAAGTGAATATTTCTTCCTGGATGCCGGTGATTGAAAATACAAGCAACATCTCGATATGGCACATTATCACCACATAAAAGAACGATTTCCACTTTGTCTTGTGTGGATAACATTGTATATAAAACTTATTTGTGAATTATAAATGTACGAAAATATGTACAAAACAACTCGATTTATTCAACTCGATTTATTAAACGCAATTATTTGACATCAACCAAAACAAAAAATTTGTTTCAAAAGCCTACTAAGGGAAAATTTTATTTTGATTCGATCAATTGTACTATTTTCTTCCCGAGATGTTGCATTAGTCTTGTATTGTTTAAAATCACGAAATTTTATATCATGTTTAGTACAAATCGCTAGAACGAAAGTTATTTGAATAGTTATGAAACTGTAGGTCATTGTTTAGTTTACAGAAAAGTATGATATTTCGGGTTTGTTTGTAACTGAGTTATTGGTCAGAAAAATAATCAAACTGGATAAAAATCTATTAGAAAAAGAAATATGAGTGTAATAAGAATAAAGAGAAATTCATTTATTCGATTTCTGACATATTAACGTCCATTCATTGAAAATCCGAATCAGTTTCACAATGAAATGAAAAAACTTGATGAATTTTGCAACAACAAAGACGAATTTCTGGAGGTGCATTTATTTTTTTTTCTGGTAACAGGCCAATGTGGGTATTTTCTGGGCACGATATGACATTGAAGTCTCGTATTCATCAAAATTATGAAATTTGAATCATGTTTCGTTCGAATCAGTAAAGCGAAAGATTCGAAAAATTAAAAAAAATTGGGAAAAAGTCAAAGTGGCAGTAGAGAGTCCAAATTTGGAGCAAAGGTATTAAATTGAAAACTGAGCAACTCTTTTCTTTGGAATTTTTCGGAATTTCAAAAAAAAACATTTTTTGAGGATTTAAAAAAAAATTTGGTTTAAAATTTACTCATTTTTCACGCACAAACTAACTGCAAAGTAAAATTTTCGTTATATCTATTAATAAAAAAAACTTCCATATGTTGCGAACTTTATGTGTGACACTGTATATACAGAACTAAAAGTAGCATGATCCTGAAAATTTGTAGATATGGTGAAAGGAAACATTGAGAATCCAACTAAACACTTTGGAAGTGACGGTTTCTCCGGGAGTGATGTATCTTTGTTATTTTGAATAGGACACCCTGTATTTAAAAAAAATTTTTGTTTCCTCTCATCATTCTGATTCAAATTCATATATCACACCATATATGAAAAATGAACCATTTTTGAGTTATTCGAGTTTTTCTAGAAAAAGTGACAAATGCAGGCCATCGAACATACGCCATTTTCATGTGAATTACAATTTTTAGTGATATGCAGTGACTGAATCATGAATATTGAAGGTTGAACAGATAACTCACCATTATCAAATCATATTTCATATAAATTAGAAGGAGTCTACCCCGAACAAGGTATCAACAATAGAATATTACTGAATAAATTCAAATTACTATCCCTTTAAAACCGAAGAACTTACTATTGAATTATCTTCATTTACAAATTAGTGAACGATCTGATTGACTGTCCCGAATTACTCTCCCATTTCAACTTTCATGTACCACGATTAAACTCTAGAAATAAATTGACTTTCTACCTACCCAATTCAAGAACTAACATATTACTCAAGTAACCATATGTTTACAAGGGATAAGTTTGTTGGAGTAGGATTGTGTCATATATACACTAGACTTGTCAAATACATACAACGGTATTGCTTGAAGCTTATTTCTCTTCACCGTCTCTACAAATTCAGAATCACGCTGTTTATATAGATCATTTTAACTCATGAAGATATACCCTGCACATGTAATGAATTACCAACGGCAAGAACAATAAATGAACTGACCAGAAAAATCTGTGATCTGTAGTCGAAGTTTTGCTTCTTCTTTGGGCACATAACGTGAGGTCTAAGATTTCATTTCCTGGAGACCCAGAGTACCACGAGAAGTAGAATGTCCCGGAGTTCAGTAACTTCCGTACCTGAAACAAGAGAGGAATAACATTTTGGATTATTTGAGCACACAAACCGGACCTCTCCGATGCGATCTTCATTTTGAGGGTAATGCAAAGGAATGAACTGGGTTTGTGTTATTCGAAATATTTCAGAGTCTCCAAATTTTCCCACGGAGAAGCATCCTGTTATCATGACCAGATAGAGTACAGTAGATTCACCGACATTCAATATCAGAACTCCTAAGCACCCATAAGCCTCCAGTATTTTGGTATATTGTTTCTTTACTGCTTCAGTCTCTTGTACAGCTGAAATATTCAAATTGAGGTTTGTCCAGACTCCTTTTACAAGACTCACATAGAACCGCCACTGCCTGAGATTCGAATAATAAAGTATTTTCTTTTCCCTTGTGTTCCAAAAGGATACTGTGGGGACTCGGTGGTTTGGCTTTTTCAAAAACCCGAAACGCTTTGTAGAGAGCCATCCTCCTGTATATTCGAGTGATATTTTCGACCAGCAAACGCTGTGCTAGATATTATTTCGGGTTATTTATTGACATCTATCAAGATTTATCTATTTCTTCTCGATCTCCATCTGACTTCCATACACCCCCTACTCAAATATAAGATCAATGTTGAGGATTTTGATATTTGTCGACAACTCAATCAGCTGATATATCGGTAACTAACCAGTAACCAGTACAGTGAACCGGTTACGTTGTTATTGGTTGCGCCACTGCTGGGGTGGGGCACATAATATAATATGTGGCTGAGGCTTTTTCATGAACTCATTGGGTGATTTGTCTGCCTCTCTCAAACACACATGTATTTTCGTGATTCTATCTTTTTCTTAGATTAAAAAAGGTAATTTCTGAACGCAACAGGTCAATTGTTGATACAATCCTCTATCAAATCAATATCCAATAGAGAACACGCATTTTTTATTTCATTGATCTAGTTTGCTCCTCAGAAATTACATTTTGTGAAAATAATTTCTCAAATCACAAATTTTTTCCGAAATTTTGACATTTAAAGGTGCCCCTCAATTCAAATTCGATTTGACCTTCACTTGAATAACTTCCTCCAAACACTACCGCCAATTGTGGTTGTTTCAGGAATATTGATAGCCAATACTATTTTTTACAACCCAGACATAGATTCAAGTCACTTTTAATGTGATGTTCCAGTAACAATTGAAATTCCATGTTGATGAAAATATGGATACAACATATAAACGAACGAACGAAATTATAGTTGACAGTTCGAAGAAACTAGCGGTAAAATTTTGAACTGTGTGAAGTAACGATGCATACGTCCATCAGGGGCGCTAGGAGTACGTTTTTGAATATGATGAAAAAATTTGTTTTCAATTTCCAATTATTAAAAACAATGAACATTTTTTCGATGTTGTTGCTGAGCTTTCTAGGTGGTAATCTTCATGTGCAAATTGAAATAGTCTAGAAAAGGGACACATGCATGTTCCCTATTCTCTAACAAGACGAAAAAGGAAAATGATTACTAGAGCTGGGACCGGATTTGAATGAACAGCTTCGATGCCATGTCATTAAAAATGCGTAAGGTTGGTCTGGTTTTCTAATCGAGAGTTAAAAATCAGCTGGGGGCAAAGGCTAACTATCTGACTAACCGAGCCACATAATTGCCTGATTTGAAAGGTCCTTGGGATTGCTTTCAGACCATGCAGAAATGTCAAATTCAAGTGCTTGAGCCAATCATAACGTTTTATATATTCGATGGTATGATGTGATTGGTTCATTTTTTTATACTTCCGCGATCCGCATAGTCTGAAAGCATCACTCTACATCGAAAAACCGGTCCAAACAGCAGAAACATTCACAATCTTCACAAGAGGGCGGCAGCTAGGATCAAAGTATTGAAATACAGTAGAATAGTGGCATTGTCTCATCTCTTGGTAAGGTATAGAAACTATTTTTCAGAAAAAACCGATTCACGTCATCTCTGAACTAATAGCTCTACCAGCAAATTCAACGATTAGTAGCACCATTGTCTTGTATCTTTAGACAATGGTAGCACCATTGTCTAAAACAACTGCACAAAAATCCAATAACTTTTTTTCTACATTATGGTGACATCTAGTGTTGAAGTATATAAATAGCAGAATAGTTGTAGTGCGTCACCTCCTGTGAGGTATATAAACTATTTTCCAGAAAGAGTCGATTCACGTCATCTATGAATGAATAGCTCAAGCTTTCGTTGCTAATAAATTGAATATCCAGTACCACAGATTTTAATTACTCTATCAACTGATAGATGACATCAGAGAAAATAAATGAATCAATATAACAAAAATTAATATCTCTCAATTCCAATCATTTTTTTAGTAATGAAATATCAAAGAGTTTCAGATGCGACAGCAGAAAATGTTTTTTTGCGAAGCTCATTAACCTGATTTGTTGAAAATATGAACAGGATGTTCATAAAATCAGATGTGGAATCATCTGCGACTGAAAGATAAACTTTGGTCACTATCTTCCATCATCAAGATAACCTCTTGTGGGGTATTCATGTTGAAAAGGGAAACATTCTCAATTAAATGTTGAATAGAAAGATTTTTCTGTGAATTGAAAAATCCACGATAAAAATGAAGTTATTTTTTGTGAATGTCTAACAGAAAACAACTACTTCCCCGGCTAAAGCCACGCTGGACATTGAACTACATCTGCTATAGATATTTTTTGTAAGAATTTGGAAGTTAATTCATGAGTTCTTGCATCAATATAGGTAGGTATATTCGATTGTTTCAATCATATTTTTAAATTCATCTGAGAAGTTTATCACTAATTCATCTTCTCTAACTGAAGGAATATTTTAAATATTATCAAGAAGTAAGAAGATTATTTGTTCTGGCTGGCCCAATCTATTTTCTAAAATTTGGATGACTCTTTTTACGTTTTGAGGCATTATTAGTGAACTTTGAACAACCTTCCTAGCAGGACCTTTAAAACAGTTTTGAAGACGACAATGATTTTCATCTTGTGAATATCCACAATTAGCAGTAAACTTGCAATATTGATAACGAAAATTGGGCCATTCTGTTGGATTTCCATCAAAGACTGTCAAATCCTATGGCATAGTCACCGTACTCGAGCCCTATCGTTTTGTTAAAGAAAAAAGGCGAAAGGAAGAAACTCGATTTTGTGTAGACTACAGAAAATTTAAAAATTTCACCAAAGAAGTCAAATATCGATTAAATTCTCACATATTTTGGAAAGTCTAAGAACTTCTTCACCGTCGACTAGCGGGTATGCAAGTTGGAATCGAAGAGAAATCAAAGGAATATACAGCATTCGTCACACCTAGATTTGGACTACCTATATGAATTCCATAAATTACCCTTTGTTACCCTTACACCATGAATTAGTTATTATAATTTTTCAAGTTCTCGTAAGTGTCCTATACACAAACAAGATTTTTAAAAGAGATACCGTTAGTTAGATTTTTGGTGTGCCCAAAGCTAGTTTTTTTTTGTAAGTATATATTTAGTTCTCTTCATGTAAAATGTATAACCTCTAGAAAAAAATCTTTATTTTAGTTAAATTCTACTTTATTTCATTCTTGTATACATTTTATTAAATATATTTTTTCCAAATTGAAAGAATTAAGGATCAGAATCTACCGAGTTAGTCGTGAATCAGCTCAGACAATATTCTCGAGGCAGAAAAAAAGTTCAGATAACTCAAAATATATCGATCACATTTTACATTTTACGAATATAATTCTTTTCTGCAATGAAATTTTAACTTTTTTTCTTTTCAAATTATTCCTTCTAGTGTAGGCTTTAAAATAAAACATATTTGAATCGGGTTTTTAAATATTTGGAGTTATCTTCAGATTTGAAATTATTGTTACTGAAACTACTTTGGATTTTTCGATTACCTCCACATTTCAATAGCAAAAATTTTTTTCAGTTGAGTAAACTTTCAAGTGGATATGTCAAGAGGTTTGGGAAATATTTTCTTAAAGAACCAACGACACCTTTACTCAAAAGCAACTATATTTTACTCCCTCACACTAGCGCATATTTACGATTTTCAAACTGAAAAAGTTGTTTCTCCGCAAACATTGTTTTCGTCAATACTTCACCGTTCATTTTTACGACATTATTATTCCAACACATTGACAAGAAAGAGTACCCCATTTGTACTGCGACAAAATTACCACAAAAACTCAATTTTTCCAACAGGCCCTCGGCTACACATAACAAGATAGTTACGGACGCAACATTTAAAGAAAAATAAGGGCCTATCAAATAGGTAAGTAGAGCTATAAATTGAGCGTGATGCTCGGCACGTGATTGTTGGGACAAAGTGGATATTATCGCCCTAGTGCGCCACGTGGCAGATTTTTGTTATGGTACATTCTATAATACAGTGTGGGATATTCTATTGTGACCATTCACTAAGATCGGCTATTACACAGATGTGCTCAACAGTGACGTTCGTTATAGGTCCCTATTTAACGGATAATCGAGTAGATCACAGGAGAGTGCTTCCTGTGATCTATTTGAGTATGTTTTTACTCACCTGTATGTTGGATTCATCAAAAGCATTTGATACTCTAAATCACTCTATTATGGAAAAAAACTATATAATCTAGGATTTAGGGTTTACATACTATCTTGGCTAATGTCAAATCTAGAAAAAATACAAATGTATGTGAAACTCAACAACGAGAGCTCAGATCTCTACGATATTGACCTAGGAGTTCCCCAGGGTTCCATATTGGGTCCTTTGATTTTTCTGTTATTTATAAACGACATGCCTGCATATGGCTTTGAAAGTCATCAGAAGCAAGAAAAATATTGATAGAACTAAAAAAGTCTTTTTATCGCCCGATTACACACCTTTACAGCGTGGAAATTTAAATAAATTGAAAGAAGAGATGGAGACAAGAAAAATAAATGGAGAAAACGACCTTTCCATCAAGTATACTAATGGCATTTCATTCATCGCAAAGGCCCATCCAAAAAACTAGATGACGACATCAATATTTATTACTTCAACACCAGCGGTATGAGAACTAAACTTACAAAATTTCGTAATGCTGCCCTGTGCTCCCACTATAGCATAATAGTTATTGTAGAAACTTGGCTCACCAATGATCATCTCGATGTAGAACTTGGGCTAACAGGTTATGATATATTTCGTTGGAACCGTGATCCTGTTACTACAGGGAAGGAACGTGGGGGAGGTATTTTAATTGCAGGGAAATCAACTCTATCCGCTAAAAGAATAAAAATACCCTCTGTTGACAGTGTAGATTTAGAACAAGTATTCATTTATTTTAATCTTAAGAACAAAACCGTAGTACTGGGTGCTATATATATATTCCTCCATCTTCACCTATCAATTCATATGAGGATCACATTAGTACTGTTGAATTTGTTACCAGCAATTATGCTCAGTCAAACCTTACTATATGTGGAGATTATAATATTCCGGATGCCACATGGTTTAATGACAATCTGGGTTTAAATGTTAACTGTAATGAAAACTCCCCGGGAATAGCAATTCACCAAGCGTTCAGCTTTCATAATTTCTTCCAACTGAATACCATACCAAATAGTACCAATGTTTATCTAGATTTAATATTCTCCAACAATCATTTCTCCGTACAAAGCGCTACAGATGAAATCTTCAAAAATAGTATTCGGCACACTGCCATTGAATTTTCTTTAAATATTTCTATTCCAAAAGAATCTGAATATGAGGAATACTTTTTTGATTTCAGAAATAGAAATTATATTGGGATAAATGACTTTTTAGCTGACGTTAAATGGTAACATATTCTCTGTAACTCAGATGTTAATAATAACATTAATTGTTTTTATGACATTATTTATCAGGCAATCCATCTATTTATTCCTTTAAAAAAATTCAAAACTTCTACCTTTCCCTCTTGGTTCAGTTCTAACCTCAGAAAAATGATTTATGACAAAAAGAACACTCATAAAAAATATAAGGAAACAGGCAACATTGATTACTATTATGATTTCTGTAAATTGAGGGACAGTTGTAAAGCTATTCGAGATCAGTGCTATGAAAATTACATTAATAAAATTGAAGATAATATCTCTGATAATCCAAAGGCCTTTTGGGGTTATATATTCAGAGTAAAAGAAAGGATTATAAGTTAGCTTCAGTCATGTTTTATGAAAATGAAGTCAGTAATAATACTTCGAGATTGTCAAATTGTTTGCCTCTTATTTTTCAACTGTATATAATAACCAGGCAGTGAATATTACTCCTGAATATAATTTTGAAAACAAAGTCTATATCAACAATTACAGTATTACTGCTACGAATGTAATAGATTACGTTCTCTCTGTTTCCCAAGCTCTCAATGGGACCTGATGGGATACCTTTATTTTTTATACACAAATGTCTATACACTTTAGCAATTCCATTACGAAATATCTTCAATCAAATTTTTGCTCTAGGCACCTTTCCAGATTATTGGAAACATAGCTTCCTGAAACCAATACATAAACTAGGAGATAAGAAAAATATTAAGAATTATAGAGCAGTTTGCAATCAGTCAGAGATGGCTAAGATGTTTGATTCTATGCTTACAAAGAAACTTTCCTGGGACTGTAAGTCTTTACTCAATCCCCAACAACACGGTTTCACAGAAGGTAAATCCACTTGTACCAACCTTGCTCTTTACACAAACTACATAACTGAAAATCTTGAGAGGAGGCTACAGGTTGACTCTGTCTATACGGACTTTTCCAAAGCCTTTGACAGAGTCAACCATGGCCTACTTATAGCTAAAATTCAAGCGCTTGGTATAGACGGGAATATTTTGCAAGTAATCAATACGGATATACAACATCTACACCCATTCAGGTTCCATCAGGGGTACCACAGGGATCCCATATGGGCACACTGTTGTTCAACTTGTTTGTATCGGACATAGAGTTTGTTTTCAATTATTCTGAATTTCTTATGTTTGCGGACGATCTCAAACTTTATCGGGCAATTACTTGCCGGGAAGATGCCGAATTAGTACAAAAAGATCTCGAAGCTTTTTCCATGTGGTGTAGGAATAATTTGTTAGAGGTAAACATCGATAAGTGTCAAATCATTACGTTCGCTAGAATTAGAAGTCCAATATTCTTTGAATATAAATTGAATAATATAGTTCTTAAAAGAGAAAAATTTATTCGCGATCTGGGAGTTAAATTTGATAGCGAAATTAATTTTAATCTTCAAGTATCAGAAATTGTGGCAAAAAGTCTCAAAATGCTAGGTTTTGTGTTGAGAATTTCTACTGATTTTTCAATTAAAACAAAAAAGATTTTATATTGTGCTTTCGTAAGATCCATTCTTGAGTATTGTTCGGTTATATGGGACCCATATTATAATGTAAATATAGATTTGATTGAAAATGTTCAAAAGAAAATCTTGAGGAATTGTGCTTTTCACTTTGGTATTCAACGAAATGAATATGAGTACAGTCAACTCTTAACCAAGTTAAATATAAAATCATTGGAGGATAGGAGAATTTCTATGAACTTGAGTTTCCTCTTCAAAATAATAAATAATTAGATCAACTGCCCAGAAATACTACAACTAATAACTTTTCATATCAAACAAAAAGATACGAGAAATCCTGATATTTTTCATATAAATTTTTTCCATACCAATTATGCTATGAACATCCGATTCCTCGTATTCTGAAGCTGGGAAATGAATGTCATAATAACTTAGATTTGTTTAATGTGTCACTTCAGGTCTTCAAAAATCAATTGAAAAGGCTATAGCGTTTCCGAAAATTTTCTTTACCTTACCATTTTCTTTTGTAAGTACCAGATTGGTTAAATCATTTTCTTTGTTAATACCAGATTTGTTTCATCTTTTAGTAATATAGTAACTAGACATAAGGATTCATTAATTCTTTGTATTTCACACTTCGCTAAATGTTTTGTAAAATTCTAGTGTAGACTTCAGACATAAGAGTTCAATAATATTTTATAGTTTATCACACTTTGTTAAATGTAAATTGGCTTTGCCGTTAAATAAATTAATAAATAAATATATGAGTACAGAATGTACATTATGTTTATACTCACCTAGATAAAAAAGGTATATTCGATTTATCAAAAGCATTTGATACTCTAAATCACTCTATTATGAAAAAAATATATAATCTAGGATTTAGGGTTTACATAGTATCTTGGCTACTGTCTGATCTAAAAAAAATATTGGGTCCTTTGATTTTTCTGAATGCTCTGTTATTTTTGCCATTGATTGTTCTTTCGCTGTGAACGCAGAAAACCCTGAAAAATTGGAAGAAGAATCGCTAGAATTCACGAACTGGTGTTCAAAAAATTATTCAATTGTCTATTCTAATGAAACTATTTTCATGCAGTTCTACTCCAGGCTGAAAATTCAACTCCCATTGCATTCAATGTTAATAAAAATGTTACTGAAATGTTAAACTCTGCAAAGTTTTTGGGTACCTACATCAATTCTGATATGAGCTGCACACTGCACATTGATCAAGTTTGTAAAAAAATTAACAGTAGAAATTTGTCTACCGCAGTTATTGAATGTCTATTATGCAATCGTTTACTCTCATATATCATTTAATATAATATGAGTACTATGGGTTGCGCCTCAATCACTATTGTGATCTTAAGGATGAATAAACTATTCATTTATAAATTATTTATTATTCCTTCTTGCTTACACTTTCAGTTTCTCCTTTTTTTTGGAACCCATTACAAGTATTACCCTCAATTTGGACGTCCATCGTCTTAATGGATTTGACAGTTTTTCACAACGCTTCGATTGCTTGTATCTGCAATCGTCTTCAGGTGAATACTGTATTCACCTGAAGATGATTGCAGATACAAGCAATCGAAACGTCGTGAAAAACTTTCAAATCTATTAAGACGATGGACGTCCGTAGCGAGAGTAATCAAGTTACCACATCGTCTACAACCTTCAAACCATTACAATATATTTGAGCAGAAAGCGGTACAAGCGGAAAATATACACATGTAAATTGGCACCGCACCAAACTATGAACATATTGAGATGGAAAACCAAATTGTGAGATTATCCTGGAATATAAAGTGTCTCGGAATTCATTTGGGTCTATTTTTGATGTAGAGAAATAAAAAATAAAATAAGATGAATTCTTTAAAAATTGTATCAATGCCAACAAATACCAAACTTACAAACTGAGAACACTATACTTGTGGATTTGATTGAGTTACGGTATAATTTGGTAGGGGAGACGTTAGAAAACATATTCTGAAACCATTAGAAGTGGCCCAGAAAAGGGTTCTCAAAATCATGCCCTTTAGACCGACTCCAATTCAGTGTTTAATGAGCTGAGAATATTCGATATCAGATAGATATATCCTTAAACGATATTAGTTTATATTGAATTCGTTATGAAATGTCGAGAGATCTCTCCTATGACTTCTCTGATTTTTTGCTCTAATGATTACGATTTGGTATGATACAGTAGGGTTCTGAATACAGTATGGTATGGATGGTGTAGTACGGTACGGATTACAAAACAAAACAATGGTATGATTGTGTTTAATGCATTTTAATTACTAATAGTTGCTTCAAGTGAGAATTGCGAAGTATTCTAAATGTAAAAATATTTTTAAATAATAAAGTACGACACTTAGTACAAAATTAAAGTATTGAAGTACTTACTGCTTCTCAGTCTTTGCAATTCTGCTAAAGCCGATCTGTCATGAATTAATAAGTAATAACGCTAGGTACGTTATTACAGCAATCGTAAACTAAATCTACGAAATTATCACCTTAGCCTAAGTAAATTATTATCAATTAAACTTAACCTTTTGGCCAAAAACTTAACGTAGGAAATTAAAACTGATGAGTTGTTTGTAATCAGTCGCCTAGTGAAGTGAATTTAATCACGTTTATTTACAAAATATCGAAGAAAAGAAAAAAGTCGGATAATAATTTCGCCACCACATCTCTACTCAAATCTAAAACGTCCTGGCCGCTATTGTCGCTGGCATGTTCTCATTAGTCTAGTCGAAAAGTGAGTTTCCGTCGAAAAATCGTTCCAAGTCTACTAAAATATGGCTTTCTGAGAAAGATGTATTTTCCGATTTTTCCGCCGACGAGAATTTGCTATTTTTTTTCAACAAACACAAAAAAAACAAAATTAGGCCGTTTTTGGTAGTAGCTCGAAAACTATTGATGATAGACAAAATAAAAAAATAGTTTCTTTGAGAGGAGGATATTTTCCATGAAAAAGTTCCCACTCTCGGAATTCTATCTCAATTATTTATAATTTTAACTCAACGTTGAAAATAGGGATCCGCGTGAGCGTTAATGCAGGAGTACAGCATCTCTCAAGAGAGCAATGCACATAAAATATTTTTTTATATTATTAAATATGAATGAAAAAATAACAAAAAATATATTCAACCCTTGAAATAATGTAATTGTGTTAGAAAAAAAGTTTTTTATTGGATTTTGATAATGTGAGGCTATTGTTAATTAAGAAGTTTTTTTGAAACCGTCGATTTTATTAAAAACCGAATTGTTCACAGAATGACTCGATAATTTTGTTCGCTTCCTGGAGCACATTTTACATGTTTACTCGATAATATCACGCTATAAAATTGTTTAAAAGTTGATTATTATATTAATTATAAATTTCTAAAGTAAACAAAATATGAGAAATCGAGTAAATATTATTAATTTTTTTATTGATATATCACATTATTATCTGTTTTATGTCCGACAAAGGCATTTTATACTTTAAAAAAATTCCTTTTTTTCAAATATTTATAAACAAATGGAAAAGTTGAATATTTTTCAAAAATTGTTTTTTTGCATTAGGTTGTTAGAAGTTTGTTATGATTACAAAAATTATAATGTCAATCGAAGTTTGTTTATAACTAATTGTTAAGTGAATAAAATACTGAATTACTAATTTTAAAGAACAAAATTCTCAATATATTATTTAAATAATAAAAAAAAATAAAGAATTGAAAAAAAATAGATTTTTTATTTTTGTTCAATCATAATAAATTCTTAGCAACCTTATGCAAAAGAACTGCGTATTTTTTTTTAAACGTAAAATGCCTTTGTCAGTCATATAACTGACAAAAATGTGAAATATCAATGAAAAAATTATGAAAATATTTACTCGATTTCTCATATTTTGTTAACTTTAGAAATTTATAATTAACAAAATAATCAATTTTTAAACGTGATATTATTGAGTAAACATGTAAAATGTTCTCCAGGAAGCCAACAAATTATGGAATAATTTCTGTGAATAAATATTCGGTTTTAAATAAAATCGGCGCTTCCAAAAAAATTGCTTGATCAACAATAGCCTAACATTATCAAAATTCAATGGAAACATGACTTTCTAACGAAATTGCATTCTTTCAAGTGTTCAACTGATATTACCATTTTTTTTTCTTTTTTTTTCTTTTCAAATCTTGTGACACTAACATATTGATAAAAAAGTGTCTTCATACTTTAAATACATTGCTAGTGTGGCATCCGCTGAACGAAATTTTTTTTCGTTGAAGCGATTGCAATCAACGATGCAACAGGAGCGGTTGGTTGGATTTGGTCTACTCCATGTTCATAGAGATGTGCAAATAGATGTTTTAAATGTTATTGGAAGGTTTGCAAGTAAGGAATACAGAAGACTGGATTTCATTTTGTGATTTTAATTTTAACGAAAGAAATCTTTGTTTTTGTACCTACTTAAAAGTATATGTCTATATATTTTTATCTTATTACATTTTTTATTTTTGTTTGAATTTGAATGAAAAAAAGATACTTATGTTATTTGTACCTATAAGTAGAGGTATATAACTTTTTTATGTCATTATCCCGCTAAGCAGAATTCCTAGCCTACAGGTTTGTTTTGGTCCGAAGCCAGGACGATTCCGAAGTAGGACAAGCGTAGCGTGAAAGATTTTGCCGGGGTCCGTTTTCAATAAACGATTGTGGGACTACTTCGAGAGGTTCTAGGACCGTCCCTACTGCGAACCAAAACAAACCTTACTAGTGATATATAAAGTTTAAATTTAATATAAGTAGTAATATTTTGATCCTGGAACGAAAAGAGTTAGAGTAATTTCGCAAATGGCATTCGAATCAGAATGGTTGATTTAGTATATGCTCATAATTTCAAGACGATTCTCAGAAAAAAAATATTTCTCGAAAAAATCGCCCAAGGGGTTAACCCATGAAATTCACCAAAAAAACGAAATCGTCCTATTGCCTTCAGATTGAAGCAGAATGTAGAAAACATCATGGAGATTCCAAAAATATGTACTTCAGTAGTGTATGACCCTTCATTTCTAATTTAAATAATAAATGGATTTTTCATTTCAAATATAGGTAGTGTATGGGATCCTTTATTTCAGTTTCAGTTGGAAGTGGGTCGTATCTCAAGAAGGAAAAGAGTTAGAGTAATTCTGCGAACGGTATTCGATTCAGAATGGTTGATTCAGTATATGCTCATAATTTCAAGACGATTCTCGGAAAAAATATTTCACGAAAAAATCGCCCTAGTGGTTAACCCATGACATTCACCAGAAAAACGAAAACGTCCTATTGCCTTCAGATTAAAGCAGAATGTAGAAATCATCATGGAGATTCCAAAAATATGTACTTCAGTAGTGATGACCCTTCATTTCTAATTTAAATAATAAATGTATTTTTCCTTTCAAATATAGGTAGTGTGTGGTATCCTTCATTTTAGTTTCAGTTGGAAGTGGGTTGTATCTTAAGAACGAAAAGAGTTAGAGTAATTTCGCAAACGGCATTCGTTTCAAAATGGTTGATTTAGTATATGCTCATAATTTCAAGACGATTCTCGGAAAATAAAAAAAATCTTGAAAAAATCGCCCAAGGGGTTAACCCATGAAATTCACCAAAAAACGAAATCGTCCTATTGCCTTCAGATTAAAGCAGAATGTAGAAATCATCATGGAGATTCCAAAAATATGTACTTCAGTAGTGTATGACCCTTCATTTCTAATTTAAATAATAAATGGGTTTTTCATTTCAAATAAAGGTAGTGTATGGTATCTTTATTTCAGTTTCAGTTGGAGGTGGGTCGTATCTCAAGAACAAAAAGAGTTAGAGTAATTTTGCAAACGGCATTCGTTTCAGAATGGTTGTTTAGTATATGCTCATAATTTCAAGACGATTCTCAGAAAAAAAATTTCAAAAAATCGCCAAGGGGTTCCCAAAAACGAAATCGTCCTATTGCCTTCAGATTAAAGCAGAATGTGGAAAACATCATGGAGATTCCAAAAATATGTACTTCAGTAATGTATGACCATTTCTAATTTAAATAATAAATGGATTTTTCATTTCAAATATAGGTAGTTTATGGGATCCTTTATTTTAGTTTCAGAAGTGGGTCGTATCTCAAGAACGAAAAGAGTTAGAGTAATTCCGCAAACGGCATTCGTTTCAGAATGGTTGATTTAGTATATGCTCATAATTTCAAGACGATTCTCAGAAAACAAAAAAAATCTTGAAAAAATCGCCCAAGGGGTTAACCCATGAAATTCACCAAAAAAACGAAATCGTCCTATTGCCTTCAGATTAAAGCAGAATGTAGAAAACATCATGGAGATTCCAAAAATATGTACTTCAGTAGTGTATGACCCTTCATCTCCAATTTAAATAATAAATGGATTTTTCCTTTCAAATATAGGTAGTGGATGGGATCCTTTATTTCAGTTTCAGTTGGGAGTGGGTCGTATCTCAAGAACGAAAAGAGTTAGAGTAATTTCGCAAACGGCATTCGATTCAGAATGGTTGATTTAGTATATGCTCATAATTTCAAGACGATTCTCAGGAAACAAATATTTCTCGAAAAAATCGCCCATGAAATTCACCAAACCTAGGCAAACAACAATATCAAATCTTTGAGTCTAAGTCTACTTATATTAAATTTAAAGGACCAATACATATTATTTTTTTACTTTTTAGAAGTTTTTTTTGTCGGTTTTTTTTTAAATTTTACAATAAAATTCACATACTTGAGCTCAGAACACCCAATAAATTTGGCAAACGGAGGTGCCTTCGTCAATAATTCTCTTGAAGTTGCAAACTGGTTTGGTAGGTACGGTGTACTGCTGCAGGACCCTCTGTATATATCTTAGATATTCACAATTAACTCAGCTGGAAAACTCATGGAAACTCAATTATCCTAGTAGCAAACATCTTCGAATATATTCTATAATCGACTGGGATTTCTTCGGTGAAAAATCATTATCTGGTGGTAATTGAAAATAAAGCGCAGTGACGTGTCGGTGTTCATTTAACAAACACGCTCAGCTAGGCGTGTAGAGTTTGACGGTCTATTCCAGTCTATGGTCAATTCCGACCCGTCCGGGAACGGTTAAGGGTGGAAGGGAATT
Source organism: Gonioctena quinquepunctata (assembly GCA_018342105.1). NCBI lineage: Eukaryota > Metazoa > Arthropoda > Insecta > Coleoptera > Chrysomelidae > Gonioctena > Gonioctena quinquepunctata. Next base: position 445,040 of record JAFIRS010000344.1, read on the forward strand.
CAGTAACTCCGTCCCGAGGGAACAGAGTGCGGCCACGGTGACGCAAGGACATATACATTATTCATCCAACATTCAATTATATCTACAATCTGCACCATATCCGCCTCGCTTCTATGTTCCAAGACATCATTTGACCATCATCTTGTTTTCGATGTTGGTGGGGTGGAAACATAAACAGTTGTTTCCTTTCTTGTCTATCGGAAAAAATAATTTCAAAATAAATCAAATGATTTATTGAATACGGTAAATTACTGACATTCTCAAGGAAACAGTCTTTTGATAAACACAGTATCATTTTCGGGAAAGCATTTTGCCTGGAAATTTTACTGAGTGCGATTTGCGGTCTTATTACCTGATTAAACCACGAAAGCGAATCTTGAGTGGTTTAAACTTCAATAATAAGGCCGCAAAGTGCACGAGTTGAATTTCCTACCAGCAAATTGCTTGACGGAAAATTTAAAAAAAAATACGATAAAATCCTCTAGCACGAATGATATTTGAAGAGAATATTTCCCGAATCCCATTTAAAACTACCAGAATTCATGTTATATTCGAATTTTCCACGGGGAAAGTTACAATTCTTCCAAAATCGAAGGAATCGTTTAACAGATTCATTCTTCATTCATAATGATTATTCAGTGCTCTTGAACTCACTCAAAAACCTAAAATGTATATAAATTTTTCACTATGAAATAAAATCTTTCTTGACATGTTTTTTGGGTAACCTTCCACAGTCTGAAAATGAAAATATAATCAGGAAAATCTATACAAGTGCAGAAAGGGCAAACTAATTGGTTCACCCCGATAAGTTATTGCGTTCACCAAATTATATTTCCTATAGAAAAATGATTCAATTAGTCAATAACTTGTCGTTTTCTGAATTTGCTTATAAAAAAAAAATAGTTTTTGATTGACGTTTCGGGGACTATATCTGCCCCCGTTCTCAAAATATTCTAAATCTCCTTTAATTGTTTTAATAATTTGGATTTTTTCTTGCAGGGTCTTTTTCGCTTTTTCAACTGACGGATGTCAATTGAGATCTGCCAAAAAAGTTTGAGAGTGACGTATTGCTCATTTGATATATGGGGTGTTGTTCAGATCAGTTTATTAGCATTCTACCATATCTCACTTCCTCTCTGAGTAGAGGTTACCATGTATGATCCATTTCAACAGAATTTGTTGAAAAGCAGTTGTTATTGGAAATCAGAATACAGGCCGTTTCTTTCAATTTCCTCCTTTCTTGGTGTGGTTCTTTCATCAAGATTTTTGTCCTATTCCATTCAATCGTATCGCCATATGTGAGGATATGTTCTGCAATTTTTGATCCGGTTAATTATCGATTCCTGATGTAACTCTGATGTTCACTTTGGCGCACTTCCAATGGTCTTGACGTTTCACCTATATAACTATCACCACACGAACAAGGTATGTTGTAAACACAGTTTTTGGTACTTTCTTCTGCGTTTCTTGGTTTTGTTTGTGTTAGTATAGATCTCAGTGTGTTTGTTGTTCTAAATGATGTTCTCACATCATACCTATGTCCAATGCGTTTGATCTTTTCAGATAATCCGGGGATATAAGGTATTATGTTGGTTGTGAAATGTGTAGGTGGTGGGAGTACTCCTGTTGGTTGTGTTAATTGGTTGTTTGATGGATTTTTGTTTTCAATGTCAGTGATTGTTTTTTCCACAAACTGATCCGGATATGCATTTTCCTTGAGAACAGATTTTATGAGGTTTATTTCTTCCTGTATCTGGGAGCGATTTATAAAAAAAAACTTCCATTGCCAAGAATCGAATCCGAGCCTATCGCGTGAGAGAATTAATTCAATTCTAATTTAAAAAGAGTTTATTAAAACTAATATTTACAATATACTCATGATATGTACAGATTAGGTAATTCCACGGAAATCCCTAATCCGGAGAGGACCGGACCGTCCCCCGGAGCACTGTTTCCAGCACTCCAAACGAACGCTCCGGTCCAAAGACGGACGCAACCCCCCGAATGTACGAGGGACTGGACCCCGTCCCAGCAGATTGTAGGCTGTTCTATTCGTTTTGGCGGTCATGTTGTGTTTTAAGATTTTTCCAATCTCCTAGCTTTATGCTCTATAAAGGAATTTGAAGGATTTTCGAATTTATTACAAACAAGGTTATTTTGAGGATGTCATTTTATGTGTATTTTTCTGGGAAAAACATTTACAAAAACCCAGTGAATGTGGTGAAGTGTTAATTTTGTGATTTATGTTTTGAAGTGGTTGAGTTTTTATTTGAGTTTTAATTTTTGTGTTACGTCTTGCCGCCCATGTTTCCAAGCACATACCCCCGAGTCACGCGGGGACGGCAGCAGTTGCTCGCCACCGCCCTTGCGCCCCCTTCCGAAAAGACAAAAGAATAAAAGTCGAATAAATGCAACAAAATTATATATATATATATATATATATATATATATATATATATATATATATATTTGAAATAGTTTTCTTGAATCCTTCCTGTATTTTTTTTTCCGTAGTTTCTTGGGTTATTGGATTCCACAATTATTGATACGTTTATTTGTTAAAAGACGTTTCGTCCCGGGCCTGGGACTTCTTCAGTTTTATTTATTTCATAATTCTCTATAATAGACAATAACAAATTTCAGATTTTTTTTTGTGACAAGAACAATTTTGTTATTTTGTCTTTTAACAAATAAACGTATCAATAATTGTGGAATCCAATAACCCAAGAAACTACGGAAAAAAAAATAAAATATATATATATATAAATGTGAACTGCATCAGATTATTGATAGTGACATCTATATATATATATATATATATATATATATATATATATATATATATATATATAAATATATATATATATATATATATATATATATATATATCTTTACAATCTATACCAGTCAGCTTGTGAAATGCGTGAAATATTGTAAAATTCACCTTTACGCAGACGACACGCAATTTTACCATTCTTTTGCTACTAGTAGCGTGAGAGATGCCTGTGAGCGGGTCAACCAGGATGTTAGTAACTTTGTTGAACTGGCTTCGACTCACCATCTTCAAATAAATCCAAGGAAGTCTAATGTTCTGGTCTTCGGACCAAGATCAACTAAAAACGAAATTAAACAACTAGTCAATATTGAAATAAATGATTCTCCTCTTGAGATAGTGGAAAACTCGAAAGATTTGGGTGTCATCCTTGATACTGACCTAAAATTTGAGAAACTCCCTTCTGAGTAAAGCTTATTTTTCTATTAAATTGATATATGGCAGTAGGAAATTTCTACCGCTAAAAACTAAAACAATGTTATGTAAAAGCTTGGTATTGTCAATTTTTTATTTTACAGACTGTTTGTACGGTCCAATATCTATAAGCTGAAAATACAGAAGTTGCAAAATTCTTGTTTGAGGTTGATTTTTGGTATCCGCAGACGTGAACATATTTCGCATAAATTACATGTTGTAGGATGGTTGAATATGGAGAGTCGAAGGTTGTTGCACTCGGTATCATCAAATTATCAAGAGTAAATCCCAATTTATCTTTACAATAAAATTAAGTTCCGCACTGATGTTCATACATTGAATTTGAGATTCAAAGGACTATTAACACCTCCTATGCATAGAACTGAAAAGTACAAGGCTTCCTATAGATACCAGATTTCGAAGGTGTATAATGATATTCCGAATAACTCGAAGGAAATGAAAACACACAGTTTTAAATTTCATCTAAAAAAAAAGTTGTTGAGAGAACAAGCCTCCCCCCAGTGAGTTCCTGTGATTGTGTTTCCTACGAGGATTTTGAAAAATTGAATTGCATTATTTAATTATTGTTAGTTTTTTTTTCTTTTTCTTTCCCTTTTAAAATTATATATAGATTCTAGATTTATTCCATTATGCGTGTGTTCCGAGGTTGAGTGGAAGAGCGGCTATTTTTTTTTCTCTGTCATAATTATTTGTGTTTTAATTTATATCTGAAGTGAATAGTTATTTTTCATAAAATGATATTATTTAAATTACTGGAAAATAAAATATTATTATATATATATATATACAGGGTGTTTCTTAAGTACGTGTAGAAAATTTAGGAGCATGTAGCTGATGTCAAAATAAGAAGAAAAGTTCCTATAAACATATGTCCGCAAGTTATGCGTTTCTGAGTTGCAGGGTGTCAAAGTTGAATTCTTATTTTTATTTTTTGTGAATGCACTTCAAAATAATTGTGATATTCAAGTGAAGTTTGGTATCTGGGAGTATTTTTCAATGACAAAATCAAATTTGATGTCGCCACCTACATGTCTTTTCAGTCATTTGAAATGTCATAACTTTTTTGTACGTACCTGTATCACGTTTTCTAGTAAGAACATCGATTTTTCTAACATTTTTGGGTAAAAAATATATTCTTGGTAGAGGTCGCTGCGAGCAACTGTTTTCGAGTTATTGGGATTTGAAATAATCGATGCAAGTGATTTTGAATGACAAGATTTTTAAATTCAAAATTAATTTAGTTAAAGAAATTATTTTTCTTTAATTTCATTTTAAAATAGGAATCGGGTGTTATTACAATTTAATACTAATAATAATGACAGTAGTTAGGACCAATTTAATACTAAAACAGTTAGTTGAGAATAATAATTAAAGTAATTGTTCAAAATAGCCACCTTGTACCATTATGCATGCGTCGGCTTGTCGTCTCATGGACCCACAAACATGTTCCATTACACCTGGTGTATTTCGGATAGCGTCACATCCAGCAATGATTCGTTGACGAAGTTGTTCTATGGTTTCTATTGGCACCGTATAAACTAGGGCCGTCAAGTGACCAAACAAAAACAATCGATTGGATTTAAATCCGGGGACCTCGAAGGCCAGAATTGATTAGGAACTTCAGCGCCTCGACCAATCCATCTGTTTCTAGATCGCTGATTTAAAAATTCACGAACTATTAAAGTAAAATGCGCTGGCGCTCCAGCATGCATAAATCATATTCTTTGCCTCAGTAAAAGTGGAATGTCTTCAAGTAATTTAGGCAAAATATTTCCAAGGAAATCATGATAAGAATTTCCATTAAGTGTCCCTGGAAAAAGTTAGGACCAATCCACATATGCAATGAAAACTGGTATTAAAACTGGTATTGAAACCTGGACTGAACTATTGCGTGAGGTATTTCGTCACACCACACATGATTATTATGAAAGTTCATTATGGCGTTCTTTGAAAAATGTGCCTTTTCAGTGAATAATATCTCTGCAGTAAATTGAGGGTTTTGTGCAATTTTCTGCAGTATCCATTGGAAAAATGTTACACGGGGAAGGAAATCTTGGGGCAGCAACTCTTGGACACGCTGTATGTGATAAGGATACACCAGATTTTGTTTGAGAATTAACCAAACTAATTTGTGATGTACGTTCAGATTTTGCGCAATTTTTCTCGTGCTTGTGTGTGGATCTTCTTCGATTGCCTGAAGAACAGCTTTTTCAACTTCTGGTGTCCTAGGAGTCAACGGTCTGCCGGCCACTGGAGCTTTTTCAAAGAATCCAGACTCCATAAGCCGCTGAAAAATGTTTCTGAATGACTGGTGATTCGACGCTCGATAATTAGGGAATCTTTCATTATAAATACGTCTAGCCTCGTAGCAATTGCCATCGGCAAGATCGTATACGTAAATCATTAGCCATTTCGCCATTCGTGGATGCTGCCATTTGAAAAAGATTGGAAGATAAACACAGAAAAAAACTTCACTTCCACAAGAACGGATTGAAATGACATGAGAAGCACTCTCCTGAACGTTATTTATTTAAATCGGAAAAGAGTCCAAAAAAACTATGTAACAAAAAACAAGATTCATTTTTTGACTACATTCAAGTATTGAATGTAGAAGACCATTGAAGGAAAGAAGACAAGAATTCAACTTTGACACCCTGCATCTCAGAAACGAATAACTTGCGGACATATGTTTATATAGGAACTTTTCTTCTTATTTTGACGTCAGCAACATGCTCCTAAATTTTCTACACGTACTTAAGAAACACCCTGTATATATATATATATATTTGGATTCCGTGGGTTCCTGAACCATTAGGTTTAAATATTATTCGGTAATTTTCTTGGGTTTCTGGTTCGTGGATATTAATAATAATACATATCGTTTTGGGGCTCCAAAACTTCTTCAGTTATACATTTATGTTTTTTTCTTAAAACACTTATTCATAAAAGTCCACATGTTGATATGAGGTGCAACTTTTTTTTTGGGGAATTTTGTATTTCCTTATTTTAATTTTTGTTGGTTTTTTAGGTTATTTTTTTTATTAATTTGTAGCCAATTGGGCGGTTATAACCGCCCAATGAATAAGTGTTTTAAGAAAAAACAAATGTATAACTGAAGAAGTTTTGGAGCCCCAAAACGAGACGTATTATTAATAAATCAATAATGAATCACTGAACTTTTTGTATCCACAAACCAGAAACCCAAGAAAATTACATATATATATATATATATATATATATATATATATATATATATATATATATATATATTATATATATATATATATATATATATACAGTGACCGGCAGAAAGTACACATCATATGGGAAATTCTTTTATTAATAAATTTTGACAAATATCGATACGTGCAATCGCTTCTGCATAAAAAAAACCCCAGAAGACGTTGTACAGTGCCGTTCGTCTTTTCGTGTTTGGCGAAAAATTTAAAATTATATCTCAAAACACACTTATTCGAAAAAATATCGAGAAATGTTATTTGGAAAAGTTGTTCAGAATGACATTTTATAGCTATGTACATGTTTTGAAAAAATCTGAGAATAAATATTTTGCCATAAAAAAAACAATTTGGAAACATTTATTTCTGACAAAGAAACTCATCAGTAACAGTAATATTTCAAATAATATTCTGTAAAGATTCGCAAGCTATTTCTAATTTATTCGGAGAAAATTTGAAATTTGTTAATTTGTCATGTGTTCAGCTGCTTCATAAGAGGCCACTGAAATATCTCCAGGACATTATAATCCCGATACTATTTATTATTAATAAAGGACATGTATCTACACAATTTTAATTTAATTTTTTATTGAACAAAAAATTATTAAATTTTTGACATAACAAGAACTTACAAATTTTTATCTTTTTATTTTCAAATAATTCAAAATAAAATTAGAAACTGAAATAATTATAAACCAAACAATTTCCATAACTCGACATGTCTACCCTGACGTTCAATACATGTAGTTGTTCGGGATTTAATTTCTCTGGACACATTTCGCAGCATTTGTGTTGTAATGTTATTGATACATTGCCGTATTATTTCTTCTAAATGGTCGATATTATGAAATGGCCGATATTTAAAAACCTTCCTTCTGAGGTACCCCCATAAAAACAAATCCAAGGACGCCAAATCTGGGGATCTTGCAGGCCACGGGTTTTCTGAATATCGACCTATCCACTTATGAGGAAAGTGTTCGTTAAGCCACGCACTGACTTCAAGGGTACTATGTATTGACGCTCCGTCTTGTTGGAAAAAAATATCATTTCTTCTTTCCAGCCGTATTCCATGTAAGAAATAAAAAAACTCGTTATTTAAAAACTCTAAATAATTTCGTGAATCAAAGTTGCCCCTAAAAAAGTAAGGCCCAACGATCTGCGTATCTAATATACCGCACCAAACATTACTTTTGAAGGAAAATTGACTTTTTGCCTCTATCCAATTTGGGTTCTCATCAGCCCACCATCTACAGTTCTGGGAACTGACAGTACCGTTTGATGTAAAAGTCGCCTCATCAGTAAAGAAAACTTTTGTAGGGAAATTTTGGCATTCTTCAATCATGCCTTGGAACCAAAATGAAAAATCTAAGCGGGCATCGAAATCTCTATCGAGTAAGGTGTGGATGAATTTTGGTTTGTATGCACGAAATTTATTATTCTTCAAAATTCTTCTAATGGATTTTTCAGATATACCAGTTTGTTCCTGCCTCTCCGATAGTGCCATCTGTGGATTTTCTGTTACCGATAACAAAACATTAAAGGTACCTTCTTCATTAGTGACGGGCTTACTATGTGGAATTTTGTAACGATTTTCTACACTGCCTGTAGCTTTAAATTTGTTTAAAATACGCAACACAGTAGATCCATGGATATTCTTATTCGGATATCTAGCATTGAATATATCTGCTACTTCTCTGGAACTATGAAAACTCTCGCCACATATTAAGACGAGCTCAATTTGTTCTTGCAAACTTAGCTTTTCTTGGGGCATCTCTAATTTTTGTTGTAGCGCAACAAAATGTAAAATTACTTTTGCAATGAAAAAAACTATACAACAAGGACGATAAAAATACCTGGATAAATAATAACACTACTAAATCGTTTGACAACTCTTAATAATATATTAGCATTATTAGTCAATTGTTTCATGGCCTCTTCGATCATGATGAAATTTGCGATGCACGCAACAATGATAATATTGTAAGTATGTATGATTCCAACAATTTGCCAAAAATCCATTTATTTTTTGTTCGAATAATTTTTTTTAATTAAAATTGTGTAGATACAAGGGCATTTATTGATAATAAACAGTATCAGGATTATAATGTCCTGGAGATATTGCAAATCTTTACAAAATATTACTGTTGGCTTTACTGAAGCGTTTCTTTGTCAGAAATTAATTTTTCTAATTTGTTTTTTTTTTATGGCAAAGCAAATATTTTTATTTTTTCAACTCAGATTTTCTTCAAAACATGTACATAGCTATAAAATTTCTTTTTGAACAACTTTTCCGAATAATATTTTTCGATATTTCTTTGAAATAAGTGTGTTTTGAGACATAATTTAAAAAAAAAAGAAATCCCGCCAAACACGAAAAGAAAAACGGCACTGTACAACGTCTTCTGGTGTTCCTTTTGATGCAAAAACGATTACACGTATCGATATTTGTCAAAATTTATTAACAAAAGAATTTCCCATATGAGCTTGTCTTAATTTTTTTTATCATTTTTATTTATTTGTCTAGTTATAGGATTTTTTTTTATTCGTTATATTCATTCGTTTATACATGTATATTGTGATTTACATCTTATCTTGTTCAAATTGGATTTTTATTTTATTTTTATATATACTGCATGTATTTTATATTTACTAACAATTGAAAAGTTTTATGAAAAATTTCTGGGTTTATATTGCTATAATATGCAACTTCCAAGTTGTTTTGTGGAAGTTGTTTTACTAACCTCCAGGAACTTTTACGTTTCTGGTGAATATTTCACGGTAGCATATATTTGTTTCCAAGTCATAACAATGATAATATCGAATGCAAAATATCAACAAGGGGTGAGCCTAATCTGCTGTTTGGCACAAGCTTTGTGTACCAGTTCGATTACGCGTGTTTCGTCTCCCCTTCATATGTTTTGTTCTTCAAAACGCCACCCCAAGTAATCTTAAAACTGTTGTAAATTATCATCCTCTTTTAACTACTTGCATCCTGCTCCCTCGTATTCCATCTACCTGTGTGCATATTTTGACAACCGCAGTTAATTCCTGGTTTCAATTAAATCATTTTGGATCATTTCATTCGTTTGGCCGACTTATTATGAAATGCCTCTTTCATGCCCCGTAATCTTCTGATTATCAACGTTATAATCACAGTAATGGTCCCTGTTCAGTCAGGAGGGAGTAATATAGGGTGAAATACAATTTGTCAGCTAGGAATTAGGTGCATGCGATGCAATCTCATAGATATACCTTTTATTCAAAATGTAATTGTTCCGTGTGAATCTGGTATAATCAGTATGATAATCGAAAGTTGTCATGCCAAAAACTCATGAATGAACTGAAGAGCTGTTCTCCAATTTTCAGTAGTAAGCTAGAATGGGGATACAAGAATATTTGCAGTAGTTTACAGTGTTACAGCTTTGGCCAAAGACACAACAAATAAGCGCTATGACAAAATTAGACAAGATACAAAAACTTGCTTGTATAGGTTGGGAAAAACCTCCTCAGGCAATGAATATGTACGACAAAAATATGTCTTGAATTTCATTGTGTGATGTATTTCGCGTTGTCCTGAATTAATTTATTGAAGTGAACGTCTATGTATAGTCATTGAAAATTCTGACAAGCAGTAATATACCAGTAATGAAATATTTCAAAATATATTTCCATAAATACAATTTCATTAAAGTTAAATGGGAGTTATTTCAGATATATCTTTCGAAATGATATGGTTGAGAATTCTATTGTTTCCAACCTGTTGTTGTTAGAGGTACTGCTTTAAATTTACTGAAACTCATTTGAATAATCATTTTCAGAGAGTATTTTATAACGATGATTTATCCGAGCTGAGATCCATCAACCTAGGTGTACCGCAAGGATCGGCACTGAGTCCACTCTTATTCGTGGTTTATATCAATGATCGTCACAAGTAAATGAAACCATGTCATAGTGTTCCTTTGATATATTTTTGGGGCAGTTAGTCTTCTCTTGATAATCAGACTGAAATAGTACAATATATGAATGAACAATGATAAATCTCAAAACCTGATTATTTCCACTGGCAACTTTTTGCCTGAAATTCAAATTGTCAAATTATCGGGTTATTCCGGCATTTGAAACCCATAACTAGTTTCTCTTCATGGAAAATGTTTTTTTGTACACTGATCCCAAGCAGCATCATAGTGACAGAAACTGATACTGCAACTTCGACTCGATGGTTATTACGTTATCACCACCAAATCTACCACTATATAGTGAGAATAACTGAAATTTTATATTTGCATCGTCGTAGTCACGTAATCCCCATGTAGGGTAGCCACTCCACAGTTCTATAACCTGTTAGTGTCAATTAAAGTGTCTGAAACATTATGGCCACTGAGCACAATCATCTTAAAGGTTTTTAAACTTGAAAAAAAACCGTTACGGTAACCATACCGTACCACTTAAATATCACTTAGAAGTCACAATAACTTTCAATAGAGTATGTTAGTTTCGGTGACGTTTTGGTAACTTCCATCGAACCTTCAGTGTGGCAGGCACTTGAAAGTGATATGTGGTGATGGTTGACACGTTATTGCTATCTCCATAAGTGATTGCCATGGTTCGTATTTAATAAAAGTCACTATAAAGTTACAATTACCTTCAAAATTCACCATCAAGTGTCCGTGGATTGGTCCGCGAGATGTAGAAAACTAACCTAACTTTTCCCAAATTATTTTATCGCTGCTTACAAAAAGTTTGTTTTACCTGTTACATGAAACGTGAATGATATTTATTCAAAATGAAATAGTTTCACGTTTTAAATATACATTTTTTTTAAAATTTGTATAAAAAAGGTAATTTAAATAAATCGGATCTCTGACTTGTGCGCCTGCTTAATATTCATACCTTCATTGTTAATTCAGTTTGCATAAATGCCTTCATTTTCATTACATGTTATTTGATAATTGTTACTTGATAATTGTTAATTGGAGCTGCATAAATCCTGCATACTTGCTACATGTAATTAATGGACATGTACCCGCAATTTCGAGGTTATAACTTTGAAGTGTCGTGTTATGACAGCCGCGACGTTTTGGCCACTTTCAATGGTATAAGACCTATTGTAATTTTTTGGTTATAACTTTGAAGTGGTGAGTCATGGTCCTGCGACGTGGGCGCCACTTTCTAGTGAAGGAAAAGTTAATAATTTAGTTCCACTGGCCACTTCATGATGAGAGCAACTTAAGAGTGGTATATCTTCTGTTTCTGCCTCTTTCAAGTTACATTTTTCAAAAGCCGCCATATTAACAGGAACATGCGAGGTCGCCATTATTAAAGAAATGAATGAAACATTCAATTCAGATTTATATATTGTCAGTATTGCATTAAATGTAGTAATTTATTACGTAAGTATTGGTTTCAAGTAACCTATATTGATGAAAAAAATTGTTGAGGGATTTGAGTACATAATTTCCAAAGTTATAATATTATCCTCAAATAAAGAATATTCAGGTGGCGCGCGCTCACAATCGAGCTCCAACACCCATATTTCACGGTAAACTTTCAATCGTTTTTATTTTATTCCTATCAGAAGTATCCAAATTCAATATACATACTAACGTGTTAGTATGTTATATATTCTCATACTCATAGTCGATCGAGTGTTAGAAATAATTCAGGCAAAATGGAAGAATGAGGAACATTTATTATAAAAATTAGTTGCAGTACAGTGATTGAGCTACATATCATTTACACAAGCGCAGTCAGTTGTTTTACGTGACTAGTGTCGGCCACTACATATCCACGTTTTTGACAGGTGACCGCAACGTGGTTGGAATGAGGCTGTATGAGATCCAGGAATGTAGATTGGAACGTAGCGGCCACCAAAAGAATGTTCCCCATTTTGGTAGCCGCTGCATGATAGAACCGTGTATATTAGGTGGCAGTGGTTTTGGTCAAACACCTCAAAGTTTTCCAAAATCGTTGCCGCTACGTTCCGTCCGCTAAAAATGCTACTTGGGATGCCTTCTCATATTTCATACGGTATTTTACTATGGGGTAAATCGAGTGATTCGAAATCTATATTTGTTATGCAAAAAATAATTCTTGCTGGTGTTCGTTCCAGAGACTCTTGTCGTGCTTTATTCAACACCGATGAAATTATGTCAGTATACTATGTATGTATACTATGTATATTTATTCAAGTATCCTGGAGATTCTCAAGGTATACATAATTTTAACACGAAACTGTAATCTCATTAAAATTCAACGATTCAGATTGCTGAAATCGCAAAAAATAATTTGATTCTGAACTCTATAATGCTATACCTGCCAATATTAAAACTATGAATATGTTTTCCAAATATTTCCAAAATAACTATTTTTACTCTGTCTCAGAATATTTACTCCATGTTCGTTGTGACATTTTTGCGTGGTGTAGGAACATGCTCGTTGGATTCCATAAGTTGAATGAATATGTGTCTATATAAATGTGAAATATCGTTTTCAGACTTGCTACAAATGTATATATTACATAAAGTGGTCAATAAAAATTTTATATCCTTAATTTTTAATATTTCTTTTCAAGTTAGAATTATTTTTGCCACCTTCCTGATAAACCCCATGTCGTTATCATGTCAGTCATATTCTCTCAAAACATTTCGGAAACCGGCCCTGCCTCCCAGTAACTAGTTGAGTGTGTTACTGTCAAAACTACAAAGTATTTTACATCTCCGTTTGATTCGATCATTAGAAGAGTGCAGACGATCTACAATCAATTGAGTCTCCGTAAAATGGAAAAATGGACGATTATGGTGGCCATGGAGATCGGGAACATTTCCATTGTAATGTTAAGACGTGTCATTTATGAGGTCTGTGGAGTAGGCAAGTCGGTGACTATCACATTTGCTGTTTGAAAAACAAAAAGAAGCAAGGGTAGTTTTATAGAGGTTTATGTTAGAAAAATGAAAGATCTTCAAGTATTCAATATCGTTACGTTCATAAAGTTAACTCTCTCTCAAACATTTTATTTTCTCTTTCTTCTATATTTTAGGATCGAAGGTGTTTGTTGGTTTTCCAAATTTGATTAGAAATTATCTGCACTACATTTTAAATCAAGCAATCCCTTCATAATGAGGGAAGTTTATGAATGAAAAATCACCAATGCTCATTAAATAGCTCACAAACTGACCGAGCTAAATTAATTACATGAAACGAGAGAAAAGGTAATCAAATTCAGATATTTCTACTAAATAAATATAAAAGGGTTCGCTCTGTTTCTTTCACTTATCGTTCCCGTTGCAATCTTTTCGAAATAAACTCCATTGAAGCAATTGATACCTTCCATAAAAGTCTCATTAATTTTTATTTAAAATAGGATTTCATCATTTCAATAAATACCTATTTCTTGAGATTTTTGTATCGAAATATTTTAATGAGGACTGAGCCTCAAGAAATGTGCAAATATCACTCCCTTGTGCAGTGGCGTAGCAGAACAAATTGAAATATTCATATGATAAATGTGTGTTCTTGGTATTTTAAAGTTTCATGTCTATTAGGTAGATAGTATGAAATGGAGTCTAAATTTCTGTTTGCCAGCGCAAATTTATAGAATTACGGACGAGACTGGGTTTGTAACTAATAAAAAACGGAAAATTGAAAAGCCTGTTGTTGATGAAGCCAGTGAAGTTGCAGTTTTGGGACAAGTCCATCTAGATCCTACGTTGAGTACGAGACAACTAGCAAATTTATCTGGGATCAATCGAACTAGTGTCCAAAACATTTTGAAGAAGAATACATCCCATTTGTATAAAATACATTTAGTGCAGGAACTTGATGAGGATTATTTCGGCTGCCTTTTACAATTTTGGATTTTGGGAAATAGTGAGTCAACGATCAACAGTTCCTTTTTAATACCTGTTTTCTCAGATGAAAATGTTTTTCCTGAACGTGACTGTAAATCGCCACAATTTCCGCTATTGGTATGAAACCATGTTGGTTTTAGAAAACCAGCTAATAGCCAGCCGTTATTTTCAGCCCTAAAATGTATACAATTCGTCTCCGTAGCCTCAGTATTTTTCCACATTAAATTAACATAAATCGTCCGCGACAATTTTTGTTTTAAGGATTCCCAGCACGGTGGAATACGCGTTGAATCAAAGCTTTTTTTTTTTTTCATAAATTTTTCGTTGGTTTTTGACGTTGCGTACATTTTGTTGAACATCAAATATCGTGCAGCATTCCATCAAATATCGTGCAGCATTTACAATTTCGAATTCCATTCATCAGAGAAGTGAACTCCTGGACTTCTTCAATTTTGTCATCGTCAAAAATGTCATTTGGGTCAGTCAATGAGGAGAAACCCTGCTGGATTTACTGGTTCTTGGAAAATACGTTGAAGCCGGACTTTTCCTTTGTTAAAAAATGTAGCCGTATAGTCACAACCTGTGAATGCGTGAAATGGACTTGAATCTTTGCCAAATCTGTACAATTTATTCAAGTTTGGTCTTTATTATTCACGTTTTTTGATTTTGCAAAATTATTAGGACGTCAGTGTCAGTCGCTTTCACCAACATTTTCGAGTCTTGATGCACTCTGCTTATGTGAAATATAGTTCGAGTATCAGCTTTCTCATGTTGACATGCTAACTCAGTTTCTTCTTTTTTCACAACGCGGTTTCCAATTGAACAATATGAAAACCACAGCTCCGGCTGTAATAAAGACTTTTTTGTTTTTCAATACTGAAGCAAAAGAGTCGTCTCCCCAATGATCAACTAAGAATTCGACCAGAGCTTCTTTTAAACGATAATTCTTCAAACTTAAAAAAAAATCCCTCGGTCTAGGTTGCAACGGACCATTAATCGTATGTCAATATCAATTTCCTCTCGATTATGTCTTTCGTAATCTTTAATGGATGGCGTTAAGTATCTATCAAATATGATACGTACTTCACGGGCATTTGTTGAACAAAGCTTCATCCGTAAATATTCAGCTAGCTTTCCAAATGTTCGTGGTGAATTTGATCCAATACAATATCAATTATTTCAATCAATTTGTCCGTGATTATCTGGTTCAATCTTTGACTTCAAATGTTTACTCAAAGAAGACTTGTCCGTTTTGAACATGTTACCAGTACAGTCGAACAGTGTGAGAGGTACAGGTGCAATAGGATATGATAAGCAATACTCAATATCAACCTTTTTATTTCCAAAATTGCCATCTATAAATATTTTTTTTTAACTCGTATAGAATTTTTTTCCTACATGTTGCAAACATAATGGCCCACGCTGTATATATATATATATATATATATAAATATACATTGTTATGATGATTTATATTATTATTTTTATGTATAATTATTATTATATTTTTTTTATGTGCTTTTCAAATACTCATCACAACAATAAACTCCGGCTATGACATTCTCACCCTTTTTCAATATAGCATTTACCTTTCTTTTATTACCTTTCCCCAGCTCAGTCGGTACGCCTATGTAGAGCAGATCGTCTCAAATTTCAGGAGGATTGCAGTTGCGCCATCTAGTTGTTTTGCTTGGAGTCAATTTACTGTTTCATGGAAATATAGCTTGTAATATGATCAAATGATAAATAACGGGTCCAGAAAATAGTTAAATGATTGTTTTTTTTATTCAAATAAATTTTCAAATATTTCAAATACCTATTCCTGCGATATCTACTTTATGATTAATGTAATTGAAACAATCAAAACATCAAATATTTGCTCATGCGAAATCAGTGAATATTGCAAGTAAATATTTAGAGGTTATATTTATATTATGATCATGAGTACGGAAGAAAGTTCACCACTGTGAATCGGTGTTATTGAAAAGAACCATAAAAAGTGTCTAGTGCGAAACGTATCACTGTGTTTAGTTTTTGTTGATGAAATACTTTTTGTACATTCAGTATGTGCACTCACGAATATCAGTGGCTACTGGGAGTGAAGTTAGCTGATGTTGGCCCCCATTGTTGCTGGTAATGTCATGTATTGGAAATATGATCTGATTTGGATTGGAGGTAAGTGGCTCTTTGGTCGAATATTTGCCTGCCAGTTTCTTGATTTGGATTTAAGGTTGAAATTGTTGTTACATTTGTCGTATGCTTATTTGCGTTGATTTTCGATGATGAAAAATTTTTGTTACCTCTTCTTTCCAAAATTATTTTTCGACTCCTCTATTTTTTTCTTCCCCAGGCAACCATCACTTTTTGTTTTCCCGATCTGAATTTCACTTTTTGCACACTTTCTTGAAACATATTTGATGCAATTTTTATTTACAAATGCATCTAACATTATTTATACAGAACTGTTCAAAATTCATATTCACCCATTTTCTGTTCTCAAATCTGTTATTTTTATTATTTCCAATGGAAAATAGTTTGACATGTCCCTGTCATGTTCCTTGTGACTCAAGATTAGCATACAGGATGTTCTTGCTTGTAGATTACTTTTGTCTATTTGAATTCTAAAGTTATATTTGTGGATTTTGATTTTCATACTATTGGGAATTCAAAATTCGATGCCAGCGCCAGAGTGGCGAAAGTTCGAACCAGACATAGTTACTTTGTTTATACACTTGTGTTTTGAGTTTTTCTTAAAATATTTCTATTTTGTATTCGTTTCCAGTTTTTTGTGTTGTGTTATTAATTTAAATATTCTAGTGAAGTGGTGTATTTAAATCTTAAGACAGTATCATCTGCGAAAACTCACCTCGAAGGAGAAAAGTATGTTCTAATTTGATGGCGACAAAAACATTTTTCGAAGTTTCTGGTTCTGGACAGCTTCACGCTTAGTGAAGTCATCTGGAATTTCGTTCGTATTAACTTATTCGTTGGTTAACAGGAGTCCTGAATTTTGAATTTTCTTGGATCACTAGCAATACTGTTGTTTCATATTGGATTTGAGGTAAGTCAAAAGTGTTGAAAAATATCTCTATATATACCTAATATTTGCATGTTTCAGATCATTTCTCTATAACAATGGCTGGAATTTGGTTGAGTATGCTGGAATATAAGGATTATGTAAATGGCAATGAGAATTCAAGATGTGTTCACGAAGGAGAAGAAGTAGTGAATGCTGGCCATATAATTTTATATGGAAAAACAGAAGATACAGGGAATCACATCAAATACTGGGTACTTTGGCAATAAAACCTAATCAGGCCTGACGAGAGGGCGGGGAACCCGGGACAAATTCCCGGGGCCCGGGCCACAAATGGGGCCCGGAGCTCGGGACCGCTAAGTTGTGCAAAGTATAACCATAAAGTATGTCTCACAACGTAACGGGCTATTCCGACTCTGTATACACAACGCAAAGGGTTGGTTAAAGTTCTGCCGTGCAGCTCCGTGACGCAGCTCTCTCTTTGTTTTACTTGTTTTTATTTTTAATATAACACATGTTTATTTTGATTTTCAAGCATTTTCATTTCATGATCAGATCATCAAGCCTTTAATTTTTTTTAAATCAGGAGTAATATGGGTAAGTAAAAGGTTTACCATGATTATTTCAAACGGTCAATATTTAAGCGGGCTCGAAACATATAGCTATCCCGGGGCCCGCACTAGCTCGCGGGCCCGAAACATAAAGCTATCCCGGGGCCCACATTAGCTCGAGGGCCCAAAACATATAGCTATCCCGGGGCCCGCACTAGCTCTCGGCGGCCCTGAACCTAATAATAAGGTTAAAATTGTCAACATGAGTTGCATCTGCAAGGCTGCTTGGGTGGTGCTTGCAAACATATATCTGGTGTTTTGATACAGTGTACTGATTATCAAGGCGTAATCGTGCCTAATTTGATTGAACAGCTATATCTAGCTCAAACTTATGCAGTGTTTCCTCTTTCTGTGTGGTTTTCTTTTGTTTCAGGGTTGATTTGAGTAAATTGGAAACGATAAGCCAAACAGATCTGAAGTGTGTTTGGTCGAAGCAAAAAACTTCAGTTCAGGAAAAGTATAAAGCTGTTCCACTGAACCAGATGCCTTGCTTGAAGGAGAAAGTTGTAGGAATAGGTTCTATTGAAATATGTGACAAATATGTTCTACGTGATATTGCATTACTCCTTCCCGAATGTGCAGTTTGAATCTTATGAAAAATAACACAAAAATGCCGCCTCTGGAAAAGAACCGCCTGAAACATATGTTTCGGTGTTTTATGCCTTCCGCCGGCCCTGCCTGCCCTATATATGTTTTGAGTTTAAAGAAGAATTGAATATTCTCAAAACGGATCCGATTTACTCGATACAATCCTCTGGAATCAATACTCCGCTTTTCCCGGTTTCAAATCCCGATATTTTAAAAACAATATGATGTATTGCCTCCGCCTGAAAATACCGACACAATAAAAATATAATAGAATGAGAAAACAAACGAGAATGGAAGATGAGAGCGAACTGAACATCGGTGGGGCGGGCTATGCGGGCGGTTGCGGGCGGTTTTTTCAATTATAAACTCTATTTGGCTTAGCACAGATTGTTGTGTAATCAGTTTAGCTTGTTACGGGCTGCGAGCACTCGACAGTGAACTACATCGTGGAACAATCTAACTAAAGCAAACCTAAACCTTAACTGGAGTAGAATGATTGCATTTCTGAACCACGAACCGTTCCAGACTTATTGTTACATCGTTATTCACAAATATTACCCATCTTGGATTGCTACGTCTCTTCGTCTGCCCCTCCACGTTCCCTCTTATTTAATATTCCATATTTATTTAAATTACTTTCTCGGTCGTGTGGATTTGATTGTAATTAATTCTGATTGACTAGGATGCTGAGAATTCTCATATCGTCTCCCACTGAATGACAGTTAATTCGTATAAATATGATTAAATATACACTTTTCAAAGATAAGATGTGTCCCGTGAGTTATTCTGTTCTTTAATGCCTGACAAACTGAAAATATTGCATGGCAAATTTTTTAATCTGCTAATCACTGATATCAGATTACTTCAACTTACGGCACCCAACTAGCAAATGATTTATAAATAGAGCATTGAAATAAAATCTCATCTTTGCAAAGGTTTTTTACCCATATACTTCATATTCATCTGCTATCCCCCTGAATTCTATGACCAAAAATTCATAATCCATCATAATATTTTTAATTCATGTATTTAGTTTATTTCACAAAAAAATACAAACAGGACGGACTCAGGGACAGTATACACAAATATAATTAGTTTGTTTGTATTTGCTTTTTTGTCTAAAGATCTTGTTGACAAAGGTTAGTTCATTAAAATAACTCTATAAATTAAAGTAGGTATAAAGTGTAGACATACAGTTGAAACATAGTTGTAAAATACTGGACATATAGTTATGACATGAAATTAGATAAAAATACAGTCAGATGAACATATCATAGTTGCATATAAAATATAGGACCTGCACACAATACGTATCTGTCATAGTATATGGAAATGATATTTTTCGTCGCAGTAGGGTAAATATATTTATAGTAGTCTTAAATATATCTCAGGAATTGTACATTAGTTCAGGGTAACTCTATTTGTACATTTAGGAGGCCACTTAAATATTTTTGTAGGTTGTAATATGATTTTTCTATAAATAGATTCTTCACCTCTTTTTCAAGGAGTTTAAAATCTCATTTTTTTATTTCAACAGGTAGATGGTTATATAGTTTTAAACCGTTATAAATGATGGAAACCTTCGTCAAAGTAGATGTAGGTTTAGGTAGTTTGATGATGTGATTGTTAGTTTGCCTTGGTGTACTATGAGTGGGTGTACTCTGCAGATTTTTATGAATAAGGCAGGCAGTTTCAAGAACAAAAATCGAGGCGAGTGTTAACATTTTATATTTTCTGGATAGTGGCCTCCACGTAATAATAATAATAATAATTTATTGAATCCTTTAAAATCAAATACATGATATAGGATACGTCAAGAACACAAAAAGGTGGACAAATAATCAAAATACCAAAATACAAAATATAAATGTCACATATACACAGATAGAATTAACATTTTATCTGGAATTTAAAACAAATCAAATGTAAAATATAAATGTCATATATACACAGACAGAACTAACATTTTATTTCGAGTTAAAAAATTCAGAAATGCTGTAGAAACAGTTTTCTTGCAGATATTTCTTCAATTTCGATTTGAACATATTTTTGTTTTGAATTTTCCTTAGATCAGTTGGAAGATTGTTGAAAAATGTAATTCCTGTATATGAAGGACTGTTTTTAAAGAATGATGTGTTATGAGTCGGGATCCTGATGAGATCTCCGTTTCTAGTGGAATAGTTATGATGTTGGGAAACAGTGTCGTACATATGTTTCTGTTTCAGAAATAACATTATACATTTTAAAATATATATACATGGATATGTTGAAATATTGAATCTTTTAAAATATTCTCTACACGAATCTCTAATCTTTAGATTGAAAATGAGTCTGATTACTCTTTTCTGTAGAATAAATATTCTGTTGGAGTTGCTGGAGCTGCCCCAGATGTTGATATTACAGGAGATGTGGGAGTAGATTATGGCATAATAAATATTGATCAATTGAGTTATATCAAAAATATTTTTCAGTTGTAGAATGGCATAATAACCACTATTTAACTTTTTACAAACAGCATTTATATTTACTTTCCATCTCATATCACTATCTACGAAAGTTCCGAGAAATTTAGTATTTTCAGAGAGATTAATCACATCATCCATCACTCTTACTTGAAAATTTGTTACAATTTTTGATCTGCGATAGAACTGCATACACACTGTTTTGTCTGAGTTCACAATTCAAGAATTTTTTTCACACCAGGTTGTGAATTCCTTTGACAATATATTCAATTTACCTTGGAGTTCCTCGGGACTGTCAGAATCAGCAGCCAAAGTTGAATCATCAGCATAGAGAACTATACATTGTGTGCTTATATGAAGTGGTAGATCGTTTATGAATAATAAAAAAATCAGTGGACCTAAGATGGAACCCTGAGGAACTCCCAGGTCCATAGAATAGAAATCAGACCTATGCTCTTCAATTTTGACAGATATTTTTCTAAGGCGCATGTATGAGACTAACCACGACAGAAAATTACCACGAAATCCTAAAGAGTAGAGTTTGCTTTCGATAATGTTTGGGTCAATGGTATCGAATGCTTTCGATATATCGAAAAAGAGTGCTCCAACATATTTTCCTTTATCTATAGAATTGTAAATATATTCAAAAAAGTTGTAGGAAGCACTTTCAATCGACTTTTCTGGACAAAAACCATGTTGGTACTTTGATAGAATTTCAAATCTGGTTGAGAATGCATACATTTTGTTATAGACACATCTTTCAATAACTTTACCTATCACAGTCGGTACTGTTATTGGTCGGAAATTACTCATGATAGATGTATCACTAAACCTGTTTTTAAGTAATTTGGAAATTCTCCTGACTCTATTGATCGATTTATAATATAAGCTAAAGGTTCAGCGATGTACACACCGATACTCTTAATGATTTTGGTGGATATACAGTCTATTCCAACTGAGTTAGAATTTTTCAGTGAACCT
Organism: Gonioctena quinquepunctata; assembly: GCA_018342105.1. Taxonomy (NCBI): domain Eukaryota; kingdom Metazoa; phylum Arthropoda; class Insecta; order Coleoptera; family Chrysomelidae; genus Gonioctena; species Gonioctena quinquepunctata. Next base: position 467,070 of record JAFIRS010000344.1, read on the forward strand.
ATTGCATCTAGGACATCACAGCCCAAAACAGGGAAAAAATGGAATGTATTAGTTTTATACATTGAAGTAAAATCGTTGAATACTTTCGAGCCGAAGTGTTGCTCTATGGAATTTTTTGCATTGTTTGAGAAAAAGGCACCGAACGCGTTTGCAATGACTTTCTTGTTCTCAACTATTTCATTTTCTACTTTTATCTGAATATATGATGTAGATCTTGAATTTCCAATTTTTTCTCTGACTATATTCCATATTTGTTTTTGTTTCTGGTGATGACCTGTTTCTTCAATTTTTTTTTGTAATATGCGCTTTTTGTATTTTGAATTGTTTGTAGATAGACTTTTTTAGATTCCTTGTAGATTTCAGTTACATGGCTATCATTTGAGTTCCTCATCACCCAGAATAATTCTTTCAATTCTTTACTCTTTATTTGAGTTTCTGTTACATTTTTTTACAACTCTAGGACATGATAAGTCAATAAAATACTGAAGAGTATTTAGGAAAGTCTCATATATTATATGAATATTTTCAGAGCATTCGAAAACTAACCAAAAGGTTTCTTTCTCTAGGTTTCGATTTTGCAAGATATCTCACTGCACGTTTCTGAGCAACGAAGACCATTAATATAGTACCACATGTTCCCCAGAACGTAATTCCATATCTTAGATATGTTTCAACGAGAGCAAATTATGCTGTTAGGGGGCAGTATAATCTAGCTCATTTGAAATGACCCCTATTGCATAGCATCCAGTTTAGTTTCTTACACAACCTCAGGATGTGTTCATCAAATTTTAGTTCACTGCCTATTTGTAAACCCAAAAACTTTGAGGTAGGTGTGTTTTGTACAGTGTCGAGTCCAAGCTGAAGTTCTAGTAGTTTACAACGAAAAGTTATTATATTCGCGTTAAAATACAGTAGGTTTGAGTCGCACCAGTTATTTATTTTAGCGATGTCAGCGGAAATTGTTTCATAGAGAAAGTCTATATTCTTATTATGCCACAGTATTGTTGTGTCATCCGCAAAAAGTATCATATCTCCACTTATGGCCGTTTTTGTAATGTCATTCACATAGAGCAGGAATAGAACTGGTCCAAGCACTGAGCCCTGGGGTACTCCCCATGAGATTGTCTCTCTTCCAGAGTATGTCGTTGTCTTGACCATCTAATTTCGGATTGTTAGGTATGATCTAATCCAGTTCAGACTGGAACCTCTGAAACCATAGTGCCCTCGCTTGCTGAGCAGTAATCCACGCAGTTAAATTCCTTTGACAGATCACATAATACCGCCGCTGTAGCTTCCCCGGTTTGCATAAAAGAATACATAGCATCATTGGTAGATTTTTTGGCCTGGAATCCGTATTGGTGTTAGGTTAGTATAGTATGTGTTTCCAAGAACGACATAATAATAAATTTGGCGTTTGTGTACAGTAGACAAAAGCCTTCAATAGAATAAAAATCACATTAAAACATGAATGAGTAGACTGAGAGAAATGTTTCTTGAGTCAACGAATCAGAAATAATATCAATATCGATTATATTTGAGAATTTCTGAAATATTTTATGTTGACTTAATCGACTGACTTGTATACTATCCGTTCGTGATTTACCTCAACATACGGAAAATAAAAAGGTGTAGATGTCTTCCATGTGGGAAAGCCTCTGGGAAATTTTAAAGCAGTCCTAGGTAATTTGTTAAATTCTACTGAATCAATACCTCCAACGATAAGCCAGTGAGTACAGAGCAATGGTAAGTTAGTTCGACTGAAGGTTCTCAGTACACACGAGTTTTCTAGGTCAAAGGTGAATAACCTATGAGAGCACTGATCCTGGAACCATTCCTTGAGGTACTCCATTCATTACCTTGCGGGATTCACTTATTTCAGGTTTGAACTTTCGTAGACGATCCCTCTCCTACCTAAATTGTCCATGAAGCCCATCAGTTTATTTTATTCAATAACAGTGACATTGTCTATGTCAACATCTGCAAGTATACAAAAACAGATCGTTTGGGTCAAACTAAGATCTGGTCTGAAATTCCAGGATCAGGTAACTCCAACTTTTGAGCAAATGGTTGAAAATGAATAATATAATGGAACTGAATTTTGTTTGTTTCCAACATAAAAATTGTAATCCTACTGCACTCAAGAACTCTCAGGAATGTAGGTAAATGATTTTGAACTCCTTCAGTGACTGAAAAACAATTTTCTCTCCTACCCCCCAAAACCAAAATGAAAACTCGAATCCAGCGGTGGTTCTAGTTGAAACATATCACCTCATCATATTACAATATCCAGGATTCTTCATTTACAATTCGATAGAACCATTTCTGTGAAAATATGTAGTGGTAAAAAAATCACAAATATCAAAATGTTCATACAGCCACAAAACTTCGTTTCGATACCTCTGAAGGATGTTTTAACCAGCACGAACAATACATCACACAAGTTGACGATTCGTGTCTAAAGTGTTTATATTATTCGATTCGTTTTTCCACTGACTATAGGTTTTTCCATCCCCGAACCTCTTCTGAATACCCTGGAGTTTCTATTTTATTATATCAGCTCTCAAGAGGGCCATTCTCGTGTTTGTCGATTCCGCAACATGCTGCTTAGGGAAGATTCATCTTATCCCACTTTTCATTTTACTTATACCTTGCCGCCCTTCATAAAAAGTAGAATTACCTGAAAGTCGTGAAATATGGTGCTGGCGAAGGAGTGTTTTTACTAATAGAGATTCATGTATAGACAGAACGTATTTTTTATGATGCAATATTAGACTCCAAGCGTGTGTAGGATATTCAAAATCAATTGTCATAATACCATACAGTATTTCTAAATATTAGCACCGAACGTGAACTCTGTCTCTTTAATATTCACCTAGAGAATATTCAGATAGATACGTAAACCTAAAGCCCATCTATTGGTGCGACGTCACTGATAAGTGTAGTGCTCACAACCTCAACTTGTATCGCAGCGGTCGTTTTTGCGCGCCTAGCGGACCGATTCAAAGTTTCGGTTCCCACTATAAAAAGTAAGGCCCCCGTCATCTTGACTCGTACAAGTTTTCATTAACTTCTGAGAGTTAGTAAAACAACGAAGAAAGCGGTTAGAAACAATTTTACAATAACGCAAACAAAAGACACTCACTTCACTAAACTGGGTTTACAAAACCACGACATGTGTTTCGCTATACAACTGCTTCTTCAGGTGGAGATATCTGCCACCATTTCAGTTGTGCAATTATTCTCACTGCATACTGCAAAATGAACACCCAATAGTTGCATGATTTTTCAGAACTTCCTTTCCACAGTAATTTGAGATAAATCTCAATGCATAATAGTTTTTCCTCAGTGTGCCAGTGTATTAATATGAGGTCTACAAGTGAGTTTGAATTCCAAAGTGAGACAAGGCGTTTTTGTTATTGAGTTGGCGACTACCTCGAATTGGCTACCTTCATAGATTTTGAATGTTATGTATAGTGAATGTAAATGTCTGTCAACAACGTTGTTTTGCTGGTATTAAGTGACAAATGATTTTTATCAGTCCATGACTCTTCCATATATGGTCTCAGTTGTTCAAGTGTTCCTTTAGAAGATTATGAATATCATCAAATCATTGGCATATATTTGAAAAAAAAGGCAGTGGTCCAAGTATAGACCCCTATGGAACACCTTGTTTAATTTCTAAAAACTCACTCTATACATCCTGATTCAAAACTTTTTGGATACTTAGATGATTTAAGTCCAGAACTTAAAAATTAACCCAGTTTCATCAGTCCGAAAAATTGATACCCCGCCAACAAAAAATATTTTTTTGATGGCTGAATGAAGGGAGGTGGTTCAACTGTTTTTTTTTGAGTTTTTGACAAACATTTATTTCTATTTTAATGTTTTCAATTGGAATGAAATATTTTTCCCAAGTTTTTTTCTCCATGCCTCAATTTGTTCCCACATAATACATATCAACAAAAACAAAAGGTTAGTTGTTCATCTGCTAATGAATATCAGTTTCGTCCATTGCCAACGAATCATTTTGCGTTTTTTACTCATATATCAAAGTATACACCAAAACGGTCCTAGGATTAACATAATATAGAATAATATAATACGTATTGCGACAAGCAGATAAGGTTGGGCGAAACATCGATTGTATTGTACTCAAGTGTAATTTTCGATGTCCTCGTTCTTTTGTAAATATATCGCCCACAGCAATCTCAACTAATACAAAATTAATGATGAATTTTGATACCACTAATTGAAAGTTAGGTTCAACCAAATGAAAATAACAATTTGTGTATTTTTTCCATAAGCTCAAAATGAATACCACGGAGAGTGTTTATATTCTAAATATTCAATTTGTTTCGTAACTAGTGAATCTGTAAAATGCCATAAGGCACAAAGTATGTGCCTTGCTATTTTATCCAATGAGGGTCCAGACACACTATTTGTGACAGTCAATCAACTCGTTAAATGTTCCTGGCACACGGTGAGTGACTTGGAGCCTATATATTAGCATGGGATTTCAATCTTAGTGGCGCGCGGGACCCAAATTTACAAAAACTTTCAAGTTCAATTTTTTTTAACATTTATTGTAAATAAAATTATCTAACATATATACAGTTAATATATGTATATAATTCCTTTCTTGACATGTTTTTTGGGTAACCTTCCACAGTCTGAACATGAAAACATAATCAGGAAAATCTATACAAGTGTAGAAAGGGCAAACTAATTAGTTCACCCCGATAAGTTACTGCGTTCACCAAATTATATTTCCTATAGAAAAATGATTCAATTTTTCGGTAACTTGTCGTTCCCTGAATATGAATATGAAAAATAGTAAAAATTCAAAGGATACTTCTCTATATAGTTTTTGATTGACGTTTCGGGGACTATATCTGCCCCCGTTCTCAAAATCTTCTAAATCTCCTATAATTGTTTGAATAATTTGGATTTTTCTTGCTTTTTCAAATGACGGGTGTCAATTGAGATTTGCCAAAAAAATTGAGAGTGCCGTGTTGCTCATTTGATATATGGGAGTGTTGTTCAGATCAGTAACTCACTTCCTCTCTGAGTAGAGGTAACCATGTATGGTCCATTTCAACAGAATCAGTTGAAAAGCAGTTGTTATTGGAAAGAAGAATACAGGCCGTTTCTTTCAATGTTCTCCTCTCTTGATGTGGTTCTTTCATCAAGATTTTCGTCCTATTCCGTTCAATCGTATGATCGCCATTGGATGTGAGGATATGTTCTGTAATTTTTGATTCGGTTATTTGTCGATTTCTGATGTAACTCTGATGTTTACTTTGGCGCACTTCCAATGGTCTTGACGTTTCACCTATATAACTATCACCACACGAACAAGGTATGTTGTAAACACAGTTTTTGGTACTTCCTTCTGCGTTTTTTTTTGGTTTTGTTTGTGTTAGTATAGATCTCAGTGTATTTGTTGTTCTAAATTATGTCCTCCATCATACCTATGTCCAATTCGTTTGATCTTCTCAGATAATCCGGGGACAAAGGTTTATTGGAAAGGATTGGTTGTTTGATGGATTTTTGTTTTCAATGTCAGTGATTGTTTTTTCCACAAACTGATGCATTGTCCTTAAGAACATATTTATGAGGTTTATTTCTTCCTGTAGATTCTAATTGGAATTGCAAACTGTTTGGGCTCGATTATAGAGACATTTAACTATGCCTTTTTTCACACTTGCATGATGGTTTGAGTTGTAGTAGATATCGATTGGTATGGTCTTCTTTCTGTGTACAGATGTTTCCATTCGGGATGATGATTTTTGGATCATGACATCTAAAAAGGGGAGTTGGTTGTTTTGTTCTGATTCTAACGTGAATTTGATCGTCGGTTCTTGACTGTTTATATGATCCAATAAAATGTTTAATTCTTCTTCACTTCGATTCCAGATAGCGAAAACATCATCCACGTATCTCCACCATATTTTTGGACCATTGTGGAATGTTTCAACGGAGGATTCTTCAAAGTATTCCATGCATGTGTTACTTAAAATGGGTGACAAAGGAGAACCCATCGCCATACCAAACTCTTGTTGATAAAATTCGTTCTTGAATTGGAAATATGTTTTTTCTGTGCATAGTTTGAGTAATTCTATGATGGCACTGACATCCAGTTTTGTTCTTGTCTTCAGTGATGTGTCATTTTCTAATCTTTTCTTAACGATTTCCAGAGTTTTATCAATAGGAACATTAGTAAACAAACTTTCGACATCAAAACTTACTAGGAGATCTCCATCTTGAATTTGTAATTCATCCAATTTCTCCAGAAAGTGAGGGGTATTCCTTATAAAACTATTTCCATTTCCAGATAGTGGTTCCAGAATGTTGAGTAGGTACCTATCTAGCGAGTTTTTGTGAAGGAGATCCAATGGAACTCACAATAGGGCGTAGAGGATGAGATGGTTTGTGTATTTTTGGTAATCCATAAAAATGTAGGGGTTTGCTGTGGTGTGATACTAGGTCTCTTTGTTCTGTTTTCGTGATTATGTTTTTGTGTTTAGCTAAAGTTCGGTATATTTTGCTTTCAATCAAAAACTATATAGAGAAGTATCCTTTGAATTTTTACTATTTTTTTATAGGCATATTCAGGGAACGACTAGTTACTGACAAATTGAATCATTTTTCTATAGGAAATATAATTTGGTGAACGCAGTAACTTATCGGGGTGAACTAATTAGTTTGCCCTTTCTACACTTGTATAGATTTTCATGATTATACTTTCATTTTCAGACTGTGGAAGGTTACCCAAAAAACATGTCAAGAAACGTTGTTCCTCCACAAAAAACCACATTCATTCAATATATATATATATATATATATATATATATATATATATATATATATATATATATATATATAATAAAGACACATGAATATGCCCCGTTTTTTATGACAATATGGTATAAGTGGTAAAAATAAAAAGTTTCCTTCAAAAAAATACATAAGTAATAAAATAATATGAGGAACATTTTTGTTTGGAGTACTGAACTGTCATGACTGAAGTCATTTTTTATATATCAATGACGTCTTGTGGCGTTAAAAAAACTTGTAACACAGAAATTTCTTTCACAAGCGGTACATAGGTACCTCAGTCGATTGATTATTGCTGAAATATATCGATCGAAGTGATAATAATAAGTGTTTCTGATGTTTTCTTTCGTAGTCGCTCATTTTTCTTCTTTCGTACACAATTTTTCACGAACTCTGTCACGTTTTGCTACATACTGAATCCTGCTTCATATCTTGTATGATTCCTGGAGAAACGAGCATTTGAAGGTACAGCATTCATGCCCTGCGGCCCCATACTACAAAATACATATGCTGGTGCCACGAGGCATATATACCGTGCCTTCAGAAGAAATTGGAATAAAATCAATTTTTTTTTTCACATATGTTCAATACTTTTTTAAAAAGTACGATAGTTTTAATCATAATCCATGATAATAAAAAATGGCCCAGGGGGACCGAAATTTTATATATACTGCGGCAGTCAACGCGTGTTAACGTATGAACCTTTAAAAATATAGGCTATGCATTCGAAGCTCACGAATGCAATACATTCGAATTGAACCGTGAGTTAGAAAATATTCAACGACACTCTTTTCACTGAAAAAAAATCAATGAAACTTCTCGGAGATTAAGTGTGTAATTAATTGGTATTTTCTTGAACACTCTTCAGAAAAAGTCCCCAACGTACATATACACTTCTTTTCACCGACATTCTTTTCAATGAAATAAACAGATTTAACAGTTTTCTTTGCGAAAAGAACCTGTGACGGACTTTTATACACATTTATTCGAATGTAAAAGCTCCATTCAATCAAAAATGTGCTTTCGCAAATTAAAGGAATGATTTTCGCACTTATTCAGTTATTTGTGACTCAGTATTTGTTTGGCGTTGAAAGGAAAAAATATCTACTAACTTTGAAGCTTGTGAAGACAGCAGCTCTCTCTCTCTTTATCCAAAGGCGTAGATATTAATTTTTTTGGAAGTAAGACAGAAAAAAACTAATACTTAAAATCTAAAGATAAAGATTATATTCACTCTTGCGCCATTTTACATATTTTGCTCTTTCATGTACCCAGCCAAAGTATATTCATTGGCATTAGTTAATCTCATTATACAGCTTCTCATGGAAACACCCCCGTACCTTCCGTAATTATTGGAGTGAAATTATGAAATTTTTAATATCGTTCTAGTCTGAATATTCTCTGGAACCCACCTCAGTGACATACACTGCACGCCAGGGATGGTGGACATACCAGTTTTTCCAAAAAATACTGTACAGTTTCATAATCAGCTTATTTTATTTCCTGAAAAATAGTCAGTTCTGAATAATCTGTATTTGTCCCACTTCCAATAGAAACAGTTCCGTGTCTTCCGGAATTTCTGAATTATAATGCTGAAAATTTCAAAATCGTTGAATTACCAGGAGTGGGTCTAAATATCATCTGATGCCAATTTCAGTGTCATACAATTCACGCAAAGGGCCGATAGAACTACCAATTTAAAGAAATATTAGGAGTTTGGATAGGAATCATGAATTTTTTAAAACGATTAGAGTTATATATATATATATATATATATACAGGGTGTAATCTAACTTCTTGAACACCTGTGAATGACGAGTGTATAATGCCATTTTATACCCAATTTCAGTGGTTACAAATCTGTTTTATTCTTTGTAAAATTCGACAAAACTTTGGGGTAGTGCCACCAGCCTAATTTCAGGTGACCTACTCAGAGGAAAACTTTGACAATTGCCAAATGCAATAAACATTTAACTCGACATTTGAATAATGTAGAATGTTGACTGAAAACAACTAACCTTGTTATATCCAAACTAGTGATAAAGTCAGAACTAGTTGACTTCATACTCTGCTTTGAGGCATTCATCATAATTATCACAGTCACTTGTAACAAACAAATGATACAAACAGTATTGAAAAGGAAAACATTTTCAATTGAATATTGTTTTGAAAAATAAAATCACGACCATTGTAGTGATTCAGACATTCAGAACACGTGAACTGAACACTGTTGACAAGCAAGATTCTCGCATGCACGTATTACAAAGCTGTCTACGAACGAAAGTTTGTTAGATTCCACTAGTATTTTCTGATTGGCTGGTGAACGAAAGATCCTAATTAGCAACCAATCAGAAAACAGTACGCGATGTGCTGAAGAATTTATATGAACCTTATTGTGTTCGTCTTTTGCTGGCTCTTAAAACTAAACATCGAGCTGTTCCGTGCGTATTTTGAAGAATATAAGAAAAGATGAATCACTCGTCACATTTACGAATGAGGTAGTAAATTTCAATTCTGGTTGGATTCCGGAGTAGCGAATCACTGTGCGGGCGTTTTCGTACTAGATATATTAATATAATATAAATTATTTTTTGATAGAATGGCAAATTTCTTAAAAGACAAAGACAATAATGTTCAAATTAATTATCGTGCATATCGCGTACTGTATTCTGATTAGTTGGTAATTAAGATCTTAAGATCTTTCATTCACCAGCCAATCAGAAAACACAAGTAGAATCTAACGAACTTTCGTTCGTAGACAGCTTTGTAAACCGTGCATGCGAGAGTCTTGCTTGGCAATAGTGTTCAATTAACGTGTTCTGAATGTCTGAATCACTACAATGGTCGTGATAATATTTTTCAAAACAATATTCAATGGCGAATGATTCCCTTTCCAATACTGTTTGTGTTGTTAGTTTTTTACAAGTGACTGATAATTATGATAAGTGCCTCAAAGCAGAGTATGAAGTCAACTAGTTCTGACTCTATCACCAGTTTGGATATGACAAGGTTAGTTGTTTTCGGATTTTACAAAATTTTGTCGGATTTTACATAGAACAAAACAGGTTTTAGTTTTTTTTCAGATTTTTAATCCCTCTAATTCGTTATAAAATGGCATTATACACCTGAATGGCAGAGGGGGTGGAAAATTATGTTAGGAAGCGAGATGATAATTTTTACAGATTTGTCCCATTTCTATTGGAAACACCTCCGTACTTCAAGTGAAAATCGCAAATTTGCAATATCAATGTGTATTTGTGACAAATTTGACCTTTTGAGTTCAAATGTGCAAGAATATACAGGTTGTTCCATTTCAAATTCCAAATTCACGGTCTAAAATATAAACAGTTTGTAATAACTTAACTTGAATACATATCAGATTCAAATTGAGAAGTTATTTTGCTTTATATTGAATTTTATTGTGTTCCATATATTTGGCATAATAATTTCTCTTCAATTTGCCTCATTCTGTATATTTATATTGTAATTTGTTTTCATTTATACGTAATATGCTACAGGTTCACACATCTCTGATATTTATTTCAAGGCTTTTGAATAAAACAGAATTTATTTTTTTGTGTAATTGAAATATTTTCAAAAAATATTTCTTGACAGATCGTCAAGATTTTTTAATTTTGACATGGAGCTTCTTGTCTTGTCTTAATTTTCCCAAAGCGTTAATATCTTCAAATCAAGACAAGCATCTGCATCCCTAGTTTAATTCCATACTTTTCATTAATAAAGTTTTATAATTAGCAAAAGGAAGTATGAATTATTTGTAGTAATAAAAAAAACGCAGATTTTCTTGTTTTTATTTCTCTCTTGACTCTCTTTTACATGGTATCCCATGTTAGTATTTTCAACACATTTCTGAAGGTTACTTACAAAGAAAGGTGAGCAGAAACGCCGACAAAAAGTAACTTACAGTCAATATTATCTACTCATACTAGCACATAGCTACATCATATAAATAAATAAATTGAGGAAAGTTTTCAAACTCCGCTTTTGCGAAATATTTTCCACATCCAGTAAAAATGTGCATATACTGATCCGTTTATGAATTTTAAAGAGGTTGAGTTACTAGTTCATTAATTCGACATATTAACATGACCCGAAATCCTGAAATCAATAATTGAAAGTCCAAATGTAAAGATATATTGTCAATTAGATATAAAATGGGTTGTTAGGCTAGCAGAAAATATGTAAATCGGCATGTAAATCAGAGGGACTAGAACCAGAAACCACACTAAACGAATGTAGGACTTCTGAAAATGTGTTATTTGCCCTTTCATTGATATCACCTGTAGATCTAGATTCCATTGATTGATTTTTATTTCTATATTCAACTGACTAATTAACTAAAATATCATCAATAACATTTGATTTAGTATACTGAATTTTATTTGATGTATAAAATCCATAAAAACAAAAAAATCTATGAACTCCTTCTTTCTCAGAAATTTCAATAAACTTTTTATCCTCACTAAATAACTCAGTTTCTTTGTATTCTTTCAAAAATCAGTTGAAAATATAACACTTAACATTTGAGTTTGTGCTATTCACCTCATGAGACTGTCATTGCATGGCATTTTTCAAGAGATTTTTGTAAAGTTTGCCGGATTTGTTGCAAAATAAGAAATTTTGATATTTAAAAAAAAAATCGAGTAGACCGCTGACGTGAAATTTGGCACTTCCGTGTACTTTCGAAAATTGTACAGGTCTAATTGTTAACAATTTAACTCGCGAAGAATTAGTGAATAAGTCTAATGTATTGGCGAAGCTATCATAAAAAATATCCAGAAGCAAGAACTCTTCATTTCAAAAGGTAAAACGAATTTTTTGCAAGCCACAATAAAATAATTAATTTGAGAAAAGTTAGGTTTAGTTTTTGTAATCGCGCGGACCTATCCACGGTCACTTGATGGTGAATTTTAAAGGTGAGCGTAACTTTGTAGTGACTTTTATTGAATGCGAACTGTGGCAATCACTTATGGAGAAAGCAAAAACGTGGCAACCATCACCACATATCACATTCAAGTGCCACATTGAAGGTTTGATAGAAGTTACTAAAACGTCACCGAAACTACCATACTCTATTGAAAGTGATTGTGACTTTTAATTGATATTTAAGTGGTACAGGATGGTAATCGCAAGGATTATTTTCCATTTTCAAGTTTGAAATCATTCAAGGTGATTCTGCTTATTGTCCATAATGTTTCAGACACCTCAATTGATACTAACAAGCTATAGAACTGTAGAGTGGCTACCATAGATGGGAATTACGGGACTACAACCATGCAAATATAAAGCTTTAGTTATTCTTACTGTATATATTTCTCTTTATTTAGTTGAAACTAATTCATTTGCAAAAGTAAATACATGGTCAGTTCAGTTAAAAATACACACACAACATGGTCAACTATAAATAAAATAAGATTAACATTGTAGAAAAATAAAATCAGTTAAACTTACATACATACATAGAATTTCATACATAATAATAAAATACTAATATACTATGTTTTCGAAAGGTAGTCCTTCAAGCTCCTTTTGAATGTATTCATCGAAACACTATCTTTAATTTCTTGAGGAAGCTCATTAAAATGATATATTCCTTTGTAAAATAGAGAATTGTATGTACTATTTTTTTATATCTTTGAACTTCCATATTGTTTTTTCCTCGTATTGTAATCATGTGTTTCATTAACATATGTTATTTTATTCTGGAGATATACAGGTAAATGTCCAATTTTGACTTTAAAAATCAAAATCAGTGTTTGATACTCAAGGAGTTTCTTCACTGGAGGCCATTGAAGGGTCTGAAGCATATGTTCTATTGGTGTTGTTCTCGAGCATTGTAGAATTATTCGCATAGCACGATTCTGCTTCTTTTGGAGTCTGCTCGTTCAATTTTGACAAAATTGTCGAACAATAATTAAAATGTGGTAGTATTATAGTGTTGATACGGAGAACATCTTCTTGAGTAGTTAACTTTGTAAGCTACTGTTTTGATAACCTGGTTAGCATGTTCTTTGAATTTCAATTGACTGTCAATCGTTATTCCAAGATAAACGAATTTGTCTACATTTTCTATATCCCCGTCATTCCATCGTATATGTATGTTTTTATTATGGTTTTCATGTTTTCCTAATCCATTTTGTTTTATTCACGTTCACTTTCAATAAATTTGCACAACAATATTTATAAACCCTTTCAAGAGTAGTGTTCATAATATCAGCACACTTTTTTACATCTTTACTACTAAAGTACAGAAGGGTGTCGTCGGCAAATGAATGAATTTTACATTCTTGTGCTATGGTAACAATATCATTCAAATATATGAGGAATAACAATGATCCTAAAATAAACCCTTGGGGCACACCTATATCATTTTGCATTCTACCTGAATAAATTTCACTCAGCTTTAGCCTCTGCTGCCTATTGCTTAGGTAATCCATCATCCACTTTAATGCCATTCCTTCAATACCAACCCTTTCAATTTTTTTAATGAGCCTGTCTCTATCTACAGTTTCGAACGCCCTTTGAAGGTCTAGAAATACTGCAATAGTACACTGATCATTTTCTGCGCCTTTCTTCCAATCTGCTAATACACATTGTAATGCAGTTTAACAACTATGTTTGCTCTCCAAATAATCTACAATCTGTTCATAAACAGCCTTTTCCAATACTTTGGCTGTAGCATTAATTATATTTATTGGTCTCAAGTTGATAGCTTGGTTTGTATTTGGAATTTTAGGTATAGATATAATCGTAGATAATTTCAATTCAGTTGGTACTTCACCTCGTTCTAAGGAACTATTTATTATGTTCAACAATAGATTAGAAATGGCACTGAAACACTTCTTTAGGAGTTCTACACAAATTTCATCTGGACTACTTTTATTTTTCAAAGAATTCACAATTTTTCCTAAATTTACCATATTGATAAGATTGAAGTTGGACAATTCATTTTCAGTTATTCTTTTCATTATAGGGAAGCTATGTGAGAAATTGGGAGCAATTCCATCAGTAATCTGTATTATACTTTTGATATAAAATGTGTTCAGGCCATTTGGCATTAAGTTCATATCGGAAATTATTTCACCATTGCCCATATCAATTGTTGTAATATTGTTTTCTTGGTAATTATTTGGCATTCATGTTTTCAGTGTTTTCTACATTTCAGTAGGATTGTTCTTATTTGAGTCAATTTTTGTTTCTAAATAGTTTTTTTCTTTTCTAATGTTTTCACGCTATATTTCTTTTTTGTTTATACTTTTCCCAATTATCCTTTGTTTTATTGATTTTATACTCTTTGTAACTCATATCCCATTCTTTTGTAGCTTGTCTCACGTTATCGTTTCCAGAATTCCTCGTAATGTCCAAAGATCTTGACCTGTTTCTTTGGAGCTACTTCATTCAAAATTGACAGTATATTAGCCAATAATTGTTCTTATCTATGATTTAAATCCTTCTCTGTGTAATTCCTTCTTATCCGTTGTAGTTTCGATTCAATTTGTTTAATCTATGTTTTTTCCCCTAGTTTCAATTTTCAATGATTTTGTGTCTTTTGGTAGAACTTTTTTAATGTTATTTTTATATTACTGTGTATACTTATTTTTTGGTGAATCGAAAACCGAGACATCTAATTCATAGTATAGTGGTAGATTTACTGGTGATTACGTAATAACCACCGAATTGCAGTATCAGTTTCCGTCATTATGATGCTGCTTGGGATCATCAACATTTCTTATTTTGCAACAAATCTTGCAAATGTTACAAAATAGACCCCAAAAACCTTATTTTGGCAGGAAGTTTATTTCACAGTGATATAAATAATTAGAAAAGGAGGAATCACCAGAAATTAAATAATATAAATAGACATACAGTGCTTCTCAAAAGTCCCCTCCCCCCCTCTTATTTTTGGAACGATTATACATAAACAAGTGAAATTTGGAAACTGAATATTAAAGGTTGTAAACTTCCCTACTAGTGATGATAGATGACGAAATCGTCAAAGATGACGTCACAAGGCCATTGTGACCAATAATTTTAAATGGAACCCTACGGCAAGCGACACCTCTTTTAAAAGGTATCGAATAAACCTATTCAATGATACTAATTTTGTTTGTGTTTATGGCAGTTTTAATGGCTCATTAGTGAACATTAAAATTTAAATTCCATTTAGTATGATATTAATTACAGATTTAAGAATCAGTATCTACTTAAAGAAATTGCTCGGAGTGACCTCCATTTACTTCCTGACAGTGAAATATCCTATTTTTAAACTCGTCTCGTACTTTTGCAAATGTGTCTGCGGAAACAGCCTCACATTCTGCAACAATACGTTGTTTTAAAACGTCAATATTGGTCAGGTTCAGTGGCGTAAACCTTCGATTTAAGGTACCCCCACAGAAAACAATCCAAAGGTGTGAGGTCCGGTGATCGAGCTGGCCATTCCGTTGAACCTCGTCGTCCAATCCATCTACCACGATACTCCTCATCCAAATACCGTCTTACTGCACCGTAATAGTGTGGAAGAGCACCATCCTGTTGGAATGTTATTTCCAAATTGCCAAATTCATCTGGATTATCTTCCAACATTTAAAGGATTAACGGTTCTATTGCGTTTTGCATCAGCTCCAGATAAACATCACCAGTTAAATTAGTATTTAAAAAAAGAGGCCCAACGATGTGGTTTCCCAGGATACCTGCCCAAACATTCACCTTCTGGGGAAATTGGGTATGTGTTTCACGAAAAAGGTGAGGATTTGCGTCACTCCAATACCTCACATTATGTGTATTTACCTTTCCATTTGGATAGAAAGTACTTTCGTCACTGAAACAAATTGTTTTGACATAGTCTGGCTGTTGGTTAATTTTAGTTTCCATATTTTCACAAAATTCTAGCCTTCGGTCTGGGTCGTCGTCTGAGAGTTGATGAACCATTTTTAATTTGTATGGATGAAATTTGTTTTTTTTTCATCACCCTGTGTACTGTACTTCGATTGACTTCACAGGTAGATGCAACGTGAGTTGTTGAAGAAGTATGATTATCTATTACTTCTGCCAGTATATCAATTTTTTTTTCATCAGAAATTTGTGGTCTGCCAGATCGTTTCGCATCATTTCACCCGTTGTTTCAAACTTACGAAGAAGCTCCCTCAAATAAGTCCTCGAAACGGGGCGATCGGGAAACCTCTCATTAAAAATGCGTTCTGCTGCATGAATATTTTGTCCACTTTCACCAAGAATTAGGATCGCTGCTACTTTATCACCTAAAGCACGTACCATTTCGCTTCTTGAAGCACTTAAACGTTCGGCTCACAACAGTTTAACAAATTATTAAAATGTACAAAAATATTAAAAGTACCAAAAGCTGCTTAGCAACAATACACAAATTATTAAATGTACCAAAACTTGGACAATTACAAAAACGTCGAATTAGGGAGACTAACACAAACGTCAACTTATTTGACAACTATCCAGAGGCGGAGTATTAACTGATTTGATTAATCACAGCTTTGCGATTTTCAAAAGCGAGTTGCCAAAACTGCCATAAACACAAAAACAAAATTAGTATCATTGAATAGGTTTTTTCGATACATTTTAAAAGTAGGGTTCCATTCAAAATTATTGGTCACAATGGCCTTGTGACGTCATCTTTGACGATTTCGTCATCTATCATCACTAGTAGGGAAGTTTACAACCTTTAATATTCAGTTTCCAAATTTCACTTGTTTATGTATAATCGTTCCAAAAATAAGAGGGGTGAAGGGGACTTTTGAGAAGCACTGTATGAGATGAGGCATTTTCTTGTCCGGTCTCGATAAGAGGCATCATGTTCATGAGCTCACCCAGTATCTTAACATTCGCCAGCGACTAGTTAAAAGGCTAGTGATGTTTTTTCGAGTGTTCCCAAGAGACTTGAGTAGTGGTTGAAAGGGTATGGATGTTACATACATTTGGAAGTTCCTTCTATTACATGTTAAAATCCGGGATAATCTTCTTCGCGTCTCTGGGTAGTACAATAATAGCAATAATTGAAGCGCCAGAGTATTATCGCACATGAATACACCCTAGCTTGCGTAATGGTATTTACAGTGATTGAAAACATGTTCATCGGCCGTATTCGGAACGATTTAGAAGCCACCAAATAATACATTGGCTATTGGTTATATTGCGAAGGGATACTCTGATAAAAATGGGATTTCATTCTACTGCTATTTCGTGCTTGAAAAAATATATTGATTCCAGTGAAGCGTGTTTGATGCGGAATTGTCCCTGGTAAATAATTCACGTAGATACATATCTCGAATAGAAACGCACACTTGTTTTATTTCCCGACTCCCAGAAATAAGATTGGAATCACTCAAGGATCTGCTCTTGGGCCAGTTTTCTTTACACCTTGTTAGTGAGTTACCTCTAATCCCTAACCTACTTATATTCATATGATTATACTTAACATAGGTCTGCCACGTAAATGTCCAGCTGAAATTTGGTATACTGATTCCGTTTTACGTAACACGTTACATTTTTTTTAATTCTTATATATATATATATATATATATATATATATAATATATGCTTATACAGGGTTCTGCAACATAGGCGCGGTGTTCCATATATCCATTTAGGAAACAGATAGGAATATCTTTTTCTATAATATTACCTTGCTCGAGCTCGAAGGAAATAAACAGGGTGTTAAAAAAAATTTCTGGGCGGGTCCAAACTTTGTTTTTTTTAACATCAACTTGTATTTTGAATCAGTTTTTCGGTTTCTACATCAAAAATAAAATATTGACTGTTTTCGAGATTTTTAGCACGAGAGGTTTTTTTCCAATATTCGTCAATAATGTTTGAAATTATAAAAATATGCCAAGTACCATTAAAATTTATTTTTGGTCAAATATTGTACGTTGGTGACTCTGTCAAACGATATATCTAAAATCGACCTATCATACACAGGATGCGAAAAACAGCTTGCCACACATTGTAAATGAAAATTTGCAAAATCTTCCTATTTCGAATGAAACACCCTATATATCATCGATCCAGCTCTGACATGATCAATGCAGTGTATCGATCACCATCTACCAGTATACATCAATTCAATACCGAATAGAAGTTATACTTCGATTCATCTGATAAAAAAAATGTATATTACAATATAGTAGTTGAAGATACCAAAGTTAATATCCTTGAAATAAATGACAACGATGTAAACGAATACCTAGATGTCATGCGTGAACACGGTCTCTTGTCCATAATGAATGCAGTCACGCGTACGATATCAGATTCTTGTATCGATCATATCTTCATCAAAAGTAAGACCAATATCGATTTGTTGATACCAATAATCATTCAAACTGATATTACAGATCACTATACCATTGTACTTTGAATAGTTATCGGAAAGAAAAACATCACAAACAAAAAAACAAACAAGTTTATATTAACCAAATTAATTACGAAAAGCTACATGTACATGTACAACATATCTAAAGGCTCATGGGATGAGGTATATGAATCATTGAGTGTCGACTCTGCCACAGAAAAAATTACAAATACATTACAAGAAAATATAGAACAATGTACAACAAAGATTAAAATCAAAGGCAACGAAAAAAAAAGGAAAGATTGGATAACCAAAACGTTAATAAAATCTGGCAATAAAAAAACAGCATGAATCTGCGGCTTGAAGCAAACCCTGGCAAAGAAGATCTCAAAAAGGAAAAAAAAACGCTCAGCAAACTTATAAAGAAAACTAAAACTGACATAACATAATTGTAGAACGGTTCAATGACAACTATATTAATGTGGGCAAAAACCCAGCAGCTAAAATCACTAGAAATCCAAACTACGTTTCGAATGAAAATATCTTCAATAACTCAATATTTTTAAGCCCAACATCTCCAAGAGAAATCATCAATATCATTGGAGAGCTAAAAAATAAAAAAGCTCCTGGCATGGACAACCTGAAATCAGAAACACTTAAACAAATTGCAGGTCCCATATCAAACCCCCTAACATATATATTCAACAAATCCATAGAAATGGGAATATTTCCATCAAAATTCAAAAACTCTGTAGTAAGTCCCATTTACAAAAACGGTGACAAAACTGAGGTAACAAACTACAGGCCCATTTCACTAATCACGAACCTTATTAAAGTATTCGAAAAAATCTTAAAAGCAAGACTAATAAGCTGTCTTAATAAAAATAACCTAAAGAAGGTAAATTTACTCAGGACGCCAAACTTGAATGAACATAAAAAATCTACGAATTCCTGGATCAAAGTAAGCCATGCATGACTGTGTTCTTAGACCTCGCAAAAGCCTTTGACACCATATGTCACCCAATATTACTATCAGCCTTAGAAAATATAGGAATAAGAAATGATTGCCTCAAGCTTTTCAAAACATATCTTGAAGGACGAATAAAATGGGTAAAGATCAATGATGAAATGAGTAGTTACAAGACCATAGAATATGGTGTTCCACAGGGAACAGTATTAGGACCGATTATGTGCTCTATTTATATCAATGGATTATTTTCCTTGAAAACAAAGGGCAAAATAATTAGCTTCGCATATGTTACAGCAATATTTTATAAGGGTGATAATTGGGATGAAGTCAGAAGCAATGCAGAGTCGGATCTTAATATTATCAGAGACTGGTTTGATAGCAAACTCTTATCCATTAATATTAAGAAATCCTTCTTCCTACCCTTCACCAACAGAAAATCATCCTTGCCACGTTTTTCCCAAATTACTTTCGGAAATAAAAAAATCTGGATTCTGTAACAAAAATAAAATACAGTCATTTCAAATGGGACTTACATATAGATTATATTTATATATTATAATTATTGTAAATATTCCAGAACATACATTTTTATGTAAATAAAAATAATAAAAAAGTGGTGGTCGATTTTATTTATGTTGCAAACGAGTAATTATAAACATGGGGCGATATTTTAAAGAAGGGGTTGAACAAAAACTATGCATCAAATGAAGACATTAGAGAAATGTGTTACAAACATAACATATCTCTCGATCGCAGTCGTCAAATATGGATTTGGCAGCAAAAAAGACAAATCATTGAGATTATAACAAAGAAATAGGAAGAATTGCCATTTAAAAAAAAAAGCTTTTTCAAGAAAAACTATTAAACTTAACCATAGAGCCTTTGTTGGCACTTCTTATGGATCAATAATTTGAAATAAGAAAGATTTTGCAAATTTTTTATTACAATCACATCACAAGGCATGTGCCAAAATGGATTTTTGCTTGTCGAACATGCATAAGCAAATTCTCAGTAAAGTTTTATTTTTATAGTGGACACGAAATTAGACGTGTTATATATGGAAAATTCAAGATGGTGGCTCCAAAATGCTGGACGTGTTTGATGATTTATTGTAAGAATTAAATCAAAATTGGTATCTAGGGGTCATTGATTATGAATTTTTCAACAAGTCAAGATGGCCTACAATATGACTAAGGTATTTTGCGATGTATGGTTGAAATTGATGATGGTAATGTTTTGTCTCGAAATGCAAAAATTTGATATAGGTTTATGAATTTCCTGCAAATACGCGATATATAAAGTTTGAAAACAGGTAAATTTACGAGCCAAGCTTTTGTATCAACTACACTGAAAAAACAGTTTATTCATAAATTAATTAACACCTAATAAATTATTTATTCGAATATTGCGGAATAAACGTTCATTTATCAGAAACAAATCATGCATTTAAATTATTAAACATATCTAATTAATACCAAATTCAAATTTTTTTCCAATAAATATAGATGATCTCGCTATAGATTTATTAAGTGCAAATAAAACATTCCTTTCAATGAATAAATAATGTTTATTCTTATTATTCATTTTATTAGCTCTTAATAAACACATTTTATAATTAATGTGCTTTATTTATTAAAAATAAACGCTTCAATCTGGTCCACAATCTGGTCCTCGATGATCCTCGACGAAAGCCTTGATGAACTGCGTTATTGTAATTTTTACAACAGAATCTATGATTGTATTATGTTATAGAATAGATTCACAAACCACGCATATAATAGTTGTGTACTTGTCTTCTATCACTATGAATAGATTATTCAATTTTGAATTACACTTCAATCACACAAAAATAAATACTTACAACACGCGACTTGACCAACACAAAGTAAAGGTTTTTGTGAATGTCTAACAGAAAATAACTGGAATAGAAAATCAAATAACTATCTCAATGAAAATACAAATTTTCAATTTCAGATTTTTTCTTTTGAGTTAGGGCTTTTTCAGAATATCTATCAGATGTAGTTCAATGTCCAGCGTGGCTTTAGCCGGGGAAGTAGTTGTTTTCTGTTAGGCATTCACAAAAAATAACTTCATTTCAATCGTAGATTTTTCAATTCACAGAAAAATATTTCTATCAATATTCAATTGAGAATGTTTCCCTTTACAACATGAGGTTATCTTGACGATGGAAGATAGTGACTGAAGTTTAACTTCCAGTCGCAGATGATTCCACATCTGATTTTATGAACATCCTGTTTATATTTACAACAAATCAATAATATTTATTATTTGAAGACATATAAAATATTTTCTAATAAAAAAAAATTATAACAGATAACGCTGAAAAAGCAAATATTTATTATCTGTTAATATGACTTATTCACTTTTAATTAACTTAAAATTAATAATGTATTTATATTGTTAATTATAAAAATATCGATCTCAAACAAACTTTTATTAGTAAATTATATTATCGAGATTATTAATATTGAATTAAATTACTTAATACTTAATAAAATTTTATTTTATTTATTTATTGTGAATAAAAGGCACCCAGACAAATATTTATTAGCTATAAACCCTATCTATCTTTTTTTCAGTGACTTATGAGAACACCATAACTTGCCTCACGCACTTGATTAAATTTTCTTTTCCTTTTCTACCTCTTAAACACCAATGAATAAATCAACAACCAAGGTCATATAGGAAAAAGCTTGTACACATTCACGCGTTAAGAAAAATTGTTCGTTATTGAATACATTGATCACCGAGAGCGGGTGTTTCACCTCCTTAGGGTAGAGTTTCAGGAAACCCTGTCTTTTCTTGAGCCCACATCCTGGAAAGAACCCCTACGCCAAATTTCAGATCTACAGGACCTACCGTTTGGAAGATACAGTGATGAGTCGGTCACTTCTATAAATTAAGATCGCTCCATTCAAGTTTCTAAAGAGCAACTGTATTTCATTCAGTAAAGAATTGAGAGGTGGGAACCTTTTTGAGCGCCCCCTGTATATGGCTTCACCAAAATAAGAAAATATCGTCATACAAATTCAAATAGGTATAATAAAAATCTGACGAGCAAATTTTTCTGATTGTCGATAATCTGGAAAACACAATAACATTGAAGACGATGAAATTTGAATACATAACTCTCTCGTCTCATTAAGAATTGTTAGACATAATCAACATTGTATTCCTTAAAAAGTTGTTAAGATTGACAAAATGAAAAATCTTGAAAACGGTATTTATGTTCCATATCCCAAGAAAAGAGCGCACATGTATCTAAAGTTCCATTGGTCAATTACCAAGGGTTGGAAGCATAACTCCACTGTCAATGCGAATCCCTCCTCTTCGATTGGATAAAACTGGGGGTTGAAGTGTAAACACAACCCCTATTCAGTGTTTAAGGCGGAGCCTCAAAAGGGTGATTTACCATGTAACAAATATTGTCATTTCCTCACTGAGGGTTGTCCGATTCACAACAGCTCGGAGTTGTCTTCCTTGTAGTGATACATGTGAGTTCTCTGGATTGTCTTGGATATCTACCGGCTGATAAAAAACGAGGTAAGTAGATTTTTTGGACTGTAAATTATATCTGCTTCGATAGTAGTTCAGTTGAGTAGTTCTAAGTTACACCTACAATCACCGTAGACACGAATTGAAATTTTAGTTCATCGATGAAATGTGATCAGGCGGAATATTAACGTTATTTGATATACGGGGTGTTCTAAATTTAAGCCAACGCGCTTGAGATTTATAAAAAAGTTATGAGTAATCTTCAATTAGGAAAGATCGAGAAACTTCTAGTTAAAATGTGTTGTTTAATGTACTATTGACAATAATGAAAGCCATAGTTGACGAATACAAAACTCAACCATGGATTATGATTTTATAAAATGGTTATAGCAATTTTAAGTTAATAGTATTATTTCTAATTTTCAATTATTTGGGCTGTGTCAAAAATTCCCACTCTGTTGAAATTAGTGATAGGATCATGAATTTTTTTAAATTCTGTTGGATCATTGAATCACCATTTTAGATTGGGGGTTGGGACGCCTTTATCAAAATATTCGGAACAGTTCCATCGACGCACCCACTGAATTTGGCATTTACAGTTTCGGAGCTACTGCCACAGGAGCAGGGCCGTCGCAAAAAATTTTGCTGCCCAAGCCAGAATTGCCGTATATATTCTTGTCGATGAGTAACATCAAACAGAAAAATTGAGAGAAATGATTGTAAATTAAATGATGTCCTAAATATGGCGTTTTAACAATATACAGTGTGACCCATTTAAAATGGAACCACCCCTGTAGAATACGCATTTTTCAATCATTCTCAAAACAAAATGCTAAGCATCAAAAACTATATCTTGACACAAATTTTCATGACTTTAGTTTCATTTCCAAGGCAAACTATGGTTTTTTTTCTTCGTCAAAAACGGCAAAAGTTTATTAGGCAATTTTGGTTTTGAAATTTGACTACACCACTGGATTCGTAGTCGTTATAAATGAAAACCTTGAGAATTTCATGAAAAAAAATTGGTTAACAACGAAGTTACAACGACTTTAATTTTGGAAACAAAGTATTTGATTATATTTTTTATTTAGATTATAGACATATTTAAAATCTGGCAACACTGCCGATACAAAGTAGAACACCAGTGGATTTGTACAGCGAAAATCCGAAGTCAATAGCTCATTCCGTTCTACAGTTATAACTCCTGAAAGTATGGTAATGTGAGCGATTTGTGGTGGAAGCGATTTTGTAATGAAAATCTGACTACGCCACTGGATTTGTAAATTATATTCCCTTAAAATAATTTATTTAAGTTTAGGTTATAAGTGAAAATTAAAAATTAATTTTCAAGTTATGCAGCCTTCCATAGCCGATAAAAACGAAATGAACCGAATCAAGTTTTAAAGTTTCAAAATTATTTATTGAATAATAAAACAGAAAGCAGGACAAAAAAATGTTCCTTTTAGATTCTGCAAAACTCAATTGAAACAAGCTTATAGAGAAGGTTTCAATAATTAGAGGAAAGCTGAACTAATACATTAGGCATAGGTATTGTACTAAATCAATAGTAGGCTGTGATTTAGTTCACCACAAATCGCTCACATTACCATACTTTCAGGAGTTATAACTGTAAAACGGAATGAGCTATTGACTTCGGATTTTCGCTGTACAAATTCACCGGTGTTCTACTTTGTATCGGCAGTGTTGCCAGATTTTAAATATGTTTATAATCTAATTAAAAATTATAATCAAATACTTTGTTTCCAAAATTAAAGTTGTTGGAACTTCGTTGTTAACAAATATTTTTTTATGAAATTTTGATGGTTTTCATTTATAACGACAACGAATACAGTGGTGTAGTCAAATTTGAAAACAAAAATTGCCTAATAAACTTTTGCCGTTTTTGGCAAAGAAAAAAACCAGAGTGCCTTGGAAATGAATCTAAAATTATGAAAATGTGTGTCAAGATACAGTTTTTGGTGCTTAATATTGAAAAAAAACATTTTTGGGACTGACTGAAAAATGCGTATTCTACAGGGGTGGTTCCATTTTAAATGGGTCACACTGTATATTAATAACTTTATTACATACATCTTTGTTGGTGTTGATTGAAATTATTTTTCTCCTTACTTTGTGTAGTTTAAAGGAAAATTGCGTATCAAAATTCATTCAAACTATTGAAAATTACTTTTAATATTCTTAAACTAAATTGTGTTTTCCATGTGGATGAAATAATTATCTGACAGGTAAGAAATTGTACCTAATTTTTTTTGTATGACACAAAATTCACTAGTTCCAACTTTGAGGGGTAGATATTTTAAATCGATTTTTATCAAAGTCTTCTTAAAATCACTTTAACATTAATCACGTTTCAACGAAAAAAGTCACTATATCACATAAAAACTGGTAAGAATTCCGTTTTTGTAATTTTCCCATTCATTTTAACGAAGAAAAAAAAATAGGAATATTAACTGGTCGAATCACCCTCAAGTATCAACTGCTTTTTTAGATTTGAAAGTATATTTTCATTGGTACATAATTTTTCAGTTTGTCACTAGTCTAACGACAGTACACAGGAATAAATCTGACTCATATAGTTCATATCTATTTTTTTTATAATACAATTATTTCCTTGGGAAATAAATAATTTCAATGTGGCTGATTTCAAACATACAACTAAAGGAGGAGTTTTACAAATTGTAAAGAGCATCAACATTGAAGTTTTTGGTTGTGACAACATTTGAATTGTTATTCTCTATTGTCCATTCATTGTGCCTTTCTCTACAAATATTTTCAATACGTGCAAAACAAAGGTTTCTCTGATTAACCTCGCCAGAAAGTGATATCACCACAGATTTTAGTCATTTGAGAAGTACAAATATTATGCCCACGCTGTACAAAGTTTTGAAAAAAATATTAGGTCATCGAATTCGTTATTATATGACCGATAGACAACTTTTACTTGCAAATTAATTTGACTTCAGGAGGGGTTCACACTTCAAGTACTGTAACTGACAATAGTTCTTCGTTCATTAGATAACAACAAAATATGAATCACAAAATTATGTTCTATCTTACACTATATCGCCTTTAGCAGGAAAGTATTGAAAACAAGTCAAAACAGATAATAAAATATCAGGTTATTCAGTTGTATTGAAAGTGTGCCACAAGGTAGCATTCTCGGTCCTCTTTTATATACATTGTTTACATAAAATATTATTCTAGGTTTTTCTAACTGTCTTTCTATAATTAGCGTTTGTATGCCAATGTCACACAATTATATTATTCATTCAAATCTAGTGACCTAAAACAAACGAATGTGGTTGTTAATAATGATTTGTCAGTACTTTTTTCCGAAATTCAGTTGCAAACTGCATTCAAAAAGAACAGAACTACGGCCTGCGCCTAATCCATGGCCTTGGGAGAAGAGATAAAATATTTCATATTCAAACTATTAGAAATGTACTACTTGAATATGTTCAGTCGCCGTAAACTTGTAGTTTAAGTTGATTGCATAAAAACTCCTTTGGGATTTGATGGGGTTTCGGATAAATTCTACTACTGCAGGCCCCACCAATCCACAGTAATTTCTGAATCGCTAAAAAAATATTAAATGAAATGATCCCGGTAGAGTATTCATTAGATATTGAAAAAATTAATGTGGGAACAAACAAGTCCAATTCAGTCATGAATCTGGGTTTACACTCTTTTGGTTCTCCATTCTGTACCTTGAAAAAAATAATTTATTTCAGAATGGACTCTGCGAAACAACGGACTTCCGATTCACCCCAACTTGGTGCTACTTCCAAGAAGGAAATGATTCCAAGATCAAATCATGTGAGTTCTTACTACAATTTGTCATTGATTCGTGTTTTATATTATTTCATGTTGATGGGTTGAGTTCGTATAACATTTGAAAGAATATTCATTTTGAAAACA
Source organism: Gonioctena quinquepunctata (assembly GCA_018342105.1). NCBI lineage: Eukaryota > Metazoa > Arthropoda > Insecta > Coleoptera > Chrysomelidae > Gonioctena > Gonioctena quinquepunctata. Next base: position 493,670 of record JAFIRS010000344.1, read on the forward strand.
GATCTATATTATTCTTTGAAACGATATTTCCTCAACAAAAATAGTCTCAGACCAAACCAACCGGTGCTCTTATATTTTGAAAGTCTATACATTGAGCTTCCGTTTGCTCTTTTTCAAAAAGTATCTACTCATTTCTCTCCAGAACATTTTATGATAATTAAAGTTACTTTTCGGTGCGTGATCGAAATAGTGTAATTACGACTTTGTCAGAAATGATGTTACCCGCTGATGGTTCTTAAGAGGGACCTTGGTCTTTCCACAACAGCCAGCCAACATCATTGGAGTCCAAGCAGGAGTTCCTCAGGGCTCGGTACTTGGGCCAACCCTCTGGAATATTCTGTATGAGCCTATTCAAGGGCTGTAGAACAATCGCCTACGTTAAAGACCTAGGACTGAAAGGGGAAGCCAATAAATAATAAAGGAACAGCGACGGATATCTCACTGTTGACAATCAATAGGTGGATCAGAAGGAACCAACTAGAACTGACAGCTCACAAAACGGAAGCCGTAATAATCAATAACAGGCCCAAGTGATCGAGTTACACCGCAAAAATGTTTCAAGTACCTACCTTGGTGTGTGGATGGGCGAGAAACGTTTGAAGTACTCATCGAACTACGAAGAAAGAAGGGAGAGGGTCACGGCTTCATCGAGACTTAGGGCCAAATATTGGAGGTTTATCTTCAAGAAAAAGGAAAGTACTGGCGGTAGTGGACAATACATCATTATTTACGGGGGCACCAGGAAACAGATACAAGTTATCCAGCGAGAAAACCCTTACGGGTTTTATCGGCGTAAACAAACCACTTCCACCACGACGTTGCAGGTCATTGCAGGAGCGGTGCCAAAGGGCACAATGGACGAAACTACTGCTAAATAACATAGATAAGTGGATGAAATGCCCACGAGAGTGGGGTACTACTTATCTTGACACCCCAGCTCATGCCATGTTCGACAGAGAGATACTACATTTCCAGATGGACTGCGATAGTATGATCGACGTGAAATGGTTAGCTGTGAAAACAAGTGGTAGAGAATACACCCCTTGATAAAGGAAACAATGTCTAAGAAGGACAAGGAGGAGCAACACCTCCGTTAGAAAAAGGAAAAATGGAGTCCCCTGGCCACCAGGTAGTCCCGGAGAATCACTGAAGTGTGATTTGGTGGGTAGGCAGGGACATTCCCTGTTGCACTAGAAGTCGAGCACAGGAGTCAAACATGTGTTTCCGCACCCGTCAAAAAAAGTCCAGCACTGTTAAAGAGTTTGACTCTGACTATGTACTGATTTGCACATATCGCCTCTGTGCTGAAATTACCACCTTCATCTGGCACTATGACTAAATCGATAAATATGATCCTTAGGCCCACAATTGTCTATTTCCTTTTGATCATTTGCGAAAGCAATTGTAAAAAAATTCCCCACTAGTGTTTTCCACAACTCACAGATCTCTATCACCCCTTGTGAACAGTTTGAGACAATAATTTCTTATACGAATATCTTCCAGCGCCTGCAGGAATATGTCGTGACTTACAGTGTGCTTTCGATAAATCACTGAAAACATATGGACTTGATCTTTGTAGTAAATGTCACTAAGCCTCTTAAGTTGTGATTTTGACTCTTGAAAACACTTATGCCCTTTCTAGAAGGATATGAATTGATTCTAGATTTTTTTTTCACGTGCGACTATTCAGCAAATACAATTATAAACATAAGCTATTGCTCTGCCGCCTTTTTCGGTATCTCACAGGCATTCGACAAAGTATGGCATAACTTGCACTTGCCTCACTACCTCACATGCCTGATATCCTATCCATCTGAAAGATACTCCTAAGTAATATATGAAGATGAACTGTCAACAAGTCAAGAAATTAAATCTGGTGTCCTTCAAGAAATCTTTCTTGGGCCCGTATGATACCAAATCTTTACTTTTCCTTTCTTTAGTGAGTTATGAAAATGCTTTGAGAGGGAAGAGAATCTTGACAAGTTCATTTGATATAGTTGCATTATAATTATTGGCTTTATCTATGCAACTGTTTCAGGTTTCAAATGTGGTGCTATATGGAATTCCAATCGTGTCGCTGATGATAGAAAACCAAGAGAGATTGTGCTTGGCACAGATATCAAACACGCTATTGAAACAATTCAGTTATAATGAAATCCATAATCGGAGGGTAGCATTAGGTGAGTAGAGGTTATTCATAATTTGTCGATCTATAGATTCCAAATTTGTTTTTGGACTTTTTCACAAAAAGACGTCCTCATTATGTTGTCACCATATCAAATTTCAAACTCAAAACCGTCATCTTATTATTGACATTTTGAATTCCTTTTACATGGAAGCCTTATCAGGAAGGAAATCCCACAGGTCTCATAAAAGAAGTAGATCATGCAGAAGCAGGGCATTTGTTCTCGGATAATATCCTCTCAAAAAGTCACTAAAGAAGTCACAAAGCATATAACAGAACTGTACTGAAACTTTGAATGGCTGTAAAAGACGTCAATTGACTATTCAACTCTTTTATTTTAATTTTACCAAAAAAAAAAACAAAACAAAAATATTTTGCCGATGTCACCAGTTGTACAAGTAGTAGCTATTGTTAGACCATACTCTTTGTTTTTATTAAAAAAAATTCAGAAAAGATATATAATTAAATTACTCAGAAAAATGTATACTATACTTTTTCAATCCTGCCCCTGGCCACCAGTGTAAAAGTAGTCAATAATATACCGTACTCTCGAACAAAAATAAATTATTCAAACTTACTAACACTATCTTTCTCTGATGTCCCATATAGTCACACTATCTGTTTTTTTGTTTCTAATAAGACCAAAAGAATACATATGATATTTCGAATATTATACGGGCAACTGTCACCAGCGGAATGGCCAGAAATTTATTTTTCGACACATTCCACAAATTTTGAAAATAATTTAATTCACCAGATTTTGAAAAATTCTTGTAAGGCACTGATCAATTTTAGTCACTTGTCCTTCAGGACAATAAATTGGGCCTCGGCTTAACATGCGAGGTCTTCTTTTGAACAACTTTTCTTTTCCAATGAATCAAATAGTATTTTTTCCTCAAATAAATTTTTCTAAATATAAAAATATATATATACTTTTCTTCTCAAATGAAATGACTTCTATTGAATACAAAATTCTTCGAAAAACAATAACAATATAATAAAATGAACAATAAAATCATATCTAGATTCAACCAAAGATTGAAACCATAAATTTGAGAACATCGATCAACACCAAATTTATTCCAATAAAAGAGCTCATACATTCATATTTAAAACAAATGAAATCCATATTTCCCGTAAAACACTAATATTTTATGTTTACCGATAATTCCCTAATTCTTATAAAACTTGTGCATTGGCGTCAATACAAGAACCGGTAATACACCTGCATACATTCGAACGATTTGTGTACATGTGGTTCACCCCAAGAGGAAAATTAAAGCCAGCGTTAAACTACTTTTCTCCTAAAAGCATTGCACTTACCCTGTAGAACAATTGTTGCCTCCAATAACCAATTTTTCTAAATAGTTGTCCCATGTTTCATGGACACTCTATACATTCCCTTTCGATCTACCGATACAATAAAAATCCCATACGTAAACACCAGCCATTTTGACTCACTTTATCCCGAAATTTCATATAAATATCCCTCCACGCTTCAAAATATTATACCCCACCGTCGTGTAAAAAAACCGAATCTGTTACCAAACATTTTCCACCGAACCACTGCGCCCGTGTAATTAATGTCATCTCATTTTTTTCCGCTCCAAGTTAGCGTCAAGGCGTAGTCCCATTTTGAAATCCCTTATTGGTCTTTCAGTTAAGTGGCACTTCTACATATTCAAATCCTATTGGCTTGGTGTGATTTTTCCAGATGAATCTCTTCCACGAATAATCCTTGTTATTTCAGCACAACGGCAATTAGACCATAACACTGTGTGAAGAAATCTAAACAAACGTCCAAACTGAAATAAATAATTAAACTCTAAGCCGAAATAGATTATTTTTCAATCTACCATCGAAGATTGATGGTTGACTTCCAGTAACCACCATATAGAGAAATATTTCAATTACAATAAATTAAAATTTTATGAATATTATTTCAATGAAAGAAAATAAAATTTCTAAATGACTGAGATATGAGCTCTTCCATTATTTCTTACAACAATAAAATTTCAATCCGATAATTTACCAGAAAAATAGATACTTTCATTAAGGCCAAAAAGAATAAAAATAAAACAATAATAACATAACACTTTACAGGGTGTTACATGGCTGCCTTGAAATCAGAAAAACTCCCCAATGTTTTTCATCCAACACTTCCTTTTTTCCAGGCATAACTTGTGTCCAGTGTACTCCGGTGCAATTGGAGATACTACGCAGGGCTGGAGCCATGCCCGTATCTTCAAGAAGATGTGGCATGATCACGAGGAGAGAAGCAGAGCGGCTCTGCAAGAGTTTTCTGGGGGACAACGCCCCACCTCGTTTACCCGACGATTTCGCTTTCGCCGTGCACCACGAGTGTGCATGGGGCTGCCGAGGTTCATTTATGCCCTCCCGGTACAATTCTTCGCGCGCAAAATGCATCAAGTGTACAGTGTGCGGTTTGTTTTTCTCGCCAAACAAGTTCATTTTTCATTCCCACCGTCTTACCCCTAATGATAAATATGTTCAACCAGACGCGGCGAATTTTAATTCTTGGAGGAGACACATGAAGCTTAGCGGAACCCCACCAGACGAGATTGTGCATGCCTGGGAAGATGTCAAAGCGATGTTTAATGGCGGTACGAGGAAACGCCTTTTAGCCACCTCTATGGTTTCGCGTGCTCCCAAACAAACCAAACTCGACACCCAGCCCCATCCTATCATCCCATCCCCGAGGATCCCGAACTGTCAGGATATTCCTCTGCCCATTTCTCGGGTGGCGATGGACTTTATTTATCATAAGCCTCTAGCGTTCACTTCTTATTCTTCTTTCCCCTGGCTGAAACGTAATCCTATATTGTTTCCCCAAGACAATCCCTTTTTTCCTATCGACAAGACTTATCAGTCTGCTTTCAAGCCAGTGCAGCCACCAGTGGCGGAAAGGAGTGTTTCGCCGAAAGACGATGAAAGTGATGATGAAGTTGATATTGAAACTACCGATGAGAAAACAGAAGAGCCCCCGAATTGGGAACTGAAGGAAGAAAAGGTGAGTTTTTCATTTAAATCGTTCTGCTCGTTCAGGTATTGATATCGAAACAGTTGATAGTTCGTATATCGAGTTACTTCGATTTTTAGGAGAAACGATGATTTTTTCAAAATAAATCATGTTAATAAAATTTCCTAGAATATGTTTGCGTTACGATATTCCAAGTGCTTTGTTTTTTGTGTGTTTGTGACACACCTATAGAATATTCAATTGGGACACTTATAGAGTGTTGCGCGTTTTCCACAAATTCGAATGAATGTTCAATATATCCAAACACACAAGCCATACGATCAATACTTAAAAAACCCGGTATGAAAGATCCATATATTATCTTAATTTGAAATCAATGGTCCATACACTACTGAAGTACATATTTTTGGAATCTCCATGATTTTTCTACATTCTGCTTCTAACCTGAAGGCGATCGGACGAATTCGTTTTTTTGGTGAATTTTGGGGGTAATACCCCTTGTGCGATTTTTTCGAAAAATCTTTTTTTTTCTGTGAATCATCTTGAAATTATGAGCATATACTAATTCAACCATTCTGAATCGAATGCCGTTCGCGGAATTACTCTAACTCTTTTCATTCTTGAGATACGACCCATATCCAACTGAAACTTGTGCGATTTTTTCGAGAAATCTTCTTTTTTCTCTGAGAATCGTCTTGAAATTATATGTATAGGTATACCAAATCAACCATTCTGAATCGAATGCCGTTCGCAGAATTACTCTTTTCGTTCTTGAGATACAACCCACTTCCAACTAAAACTGAAATAAAGGATCCACACACTACCTTTATTTGAAATTAAAGATCCATATTTTATCTTAATTCGAAATTAAGGGTCCATACACTACTGAAGTACATATTTTTGAATCTCCATGATTTTTTCTACATTCTGCTTCTAACCTGAAGGCGATCGGACGAATTCGTTTTTTTTGTGAATTTTGGGAGTCCCTTGTGCGATTTTTTCGATAAATCTTTTTTTTATTCCGAGAATCGTCTTGAAATTATGAGCATATTATAAATCAACCATTCTGAATGGAATGCCGTTCGCAGAATTACTCTAACTCTTTTCGTTCTTGAGATACGATTCCAACTAAAACTGAAATGAAGGATCCATACACTACCTTCATTTGAAATGAAAGATCTATATATTATCTTAATTTGAAATTGAGGGTCCATACACTACTGAAGTACATATTTTTGGAATCTCCATGATTTTTTCTACATTCTGCTTCTTACCTGAAGGCGATCGAACGAATTCGTTTTTTTGGTGAATTTTCAATAAATAGAAAATCATTTACCTTACTAGTATTTTCATCGTATTTGACAAAATTATCAATTGAGTATTTATTGTATTTTTACCGGTTTTACAAAAATAAAAATTACCTGTGAATAGTTAGCAAGCCTGAAAGTCAAATATATGCTAGGATATAAATTATTATAAAATATATTGAAAAAAAACTCATAGATAACTGTTTCTACAGTGTAGACGAATTTTTAAATTCGTGAAAACTTGTTTTGACTAGTGTTGACTGTTTTTATTCACTACTCGAGATTTTAATAATAACCAAGTGTGTATACATGATTTACTGCATGGTCTTTTATATATTATTTGTAAATATTTTCTGTATTGTGACGCGCTTAAGCCTAGGTGTAGAAAGCAAAATAAATCATCTATCTATGATTAGTATTCAGAACAAATGATATAAGAGTTGTGTTATATGCGTCTGGAACTCATATATTTCATAAAAACAGTTTGAAGCTATAATATTTTTAGCTCGGACTTTTTTGAAGGATTGGTCGTCGAATTATTCAGGTAGTAAGTTGTGGAGATTACTTCTTGCACATTTCAGATTTATTCATTTTTCATTCAAAAATGGTAGTAGTTATAATGCCGTATCTAATGGATTGTATTCGTTTGTTATACTTTACACTTTTCTTTAGAGAAATAATTAAAATAAGTATTTCCGCGCCAAATTTTTTATTGCATTTTCGCCAACTTTTCCAATTTCTTTTATCTCCTTCATGAATTCCCTCAAATGGACCATTGCTTCTTCCATGTTTATATATGTTTATGGAACACACCTCGTATATCAAAACGGGCTATAAAATTAGTAGATGAAAGAACAAGGATCCCATTCGTATGAGATTCAAATTTGAATAATTAGTTCGTTTCGTAAATCCCACATGCATCAAAAACAAAGTGTTATGATTATTTCTACAATATGGATATCAATCTTTCATCGGGGCTTTGGATTGAATGGGATTCAACTAAACCTTCTTTTGTATGTGATACGGATTAGGGACGTATCTAACAAGTGATGAAGGTATATTCTATAAAGAGGGGTGGAAATTGACGCAATTATATCTACACCCCTCTATACGCTGACAATAACAGCTCGAAGAGTGAATTTCATCAGTACCCACCCTACTTTATTCCAAAATAAATAGAAATGAAATAATAAATTGCGGTAATAATATGATTTGATCAATGCATTTTAATGAATAATAAGAAAAGTTATTATGGATTTTTCCAGCGAGAAAAATGAACTTACAGCACTGAACCTAACATATAAAAGTGTATAAATTGAAATAAATTCAAAAATAAAACATCCCAGTTTGTCGATCCAACAATTTGTGTGTGTCTACATTTCATGGATTCCCTTGTTTTTACCAGACGAGCAAACACTGAAGATGACCTTATAGGTCGAAATCGCTCTGTGATTATAGAAATAAAGTTGCACGAAATACAAACAAAAGACTAATAATGCTAGAATAACCCACCCTAGTATGAAATTGTCTTTCGTATAGTGTCAAACAAACCAGTAGGGATCATTTACAAAAAATACTTCTTGCTAAATATAATAAAGCAGAAGCGAAATACAATAAAAACTTTTTTTAAATAATGATCCAGCTAATTATTGTTAGGCAAGTCCATTTCATCATCAATATTGTATCTTCGTATCAACGAAAAATGTATTTGTAGTCCCTGAAGAAGGCCGTGGACACGGTCGAAACGTCGACAAAATAAATGTGTATCTCCTAAAAGAAGACTGCCATTCACAAAAAGAACCAAAACTCCAATAAAGTTAAACTCCATTGTATATTCCTGGTTCAAGAAACTCAAAACTATATATATATATATTTATATATATATATATATTTATATATATATATATATATATATATATATATATCAACGAAAAATATATTTGTAGTCCCTGAAGAAGACCGTGGACACGGTCGAAACGTCGACAAAATAAATGTTTATCTCCTAAAAGAAGACTGCCATTCACAAAAAAACCAAAACCCAAGAAACTTAAACCCATTATATATTCCTTTCAAAAAAAAATATATATATGTATATATATATATATATATAGTCTGCAACTTCATAATCGATGTGAAAGGTAATTCATCGTAAGTATTCTTTGCACAGAGGCCAAGCTCTGGCCATCAGTGTTATTACAACGAAAGTGAAAGAGACCGGAACGCATTAGTAAATATTCACCCAACGAACGGCAAGTATAAATAGATTGTACAGGGTGTGTTGTCATTTGCCACCCTTTCCCTCGATTAATGTGTTAGTGTTTTTAATCAAATGTAACCTAATACTCAAGTGTTTATGTTTAACGCAGGCTTGCAACCTTTCAATATGATTAAATGTAAACACCTCATGACGTCTAATGTTTTCTGAAATTGAATTTGAATTATTTATTTGAATATCTGTAAGTATCTGCTGAATGGATACATAAATAATTACTCGAGGAAGCGTGAATAGAATTAAAGGATTGTGTACACTTTCCAGAATTGAATGGATACACACGAAATAATTCAGAGGGAAATTAACTTTTACTTTATTGCAATCAGTTCGCACTTTACTTCCAAAGAAACAACACTAATCCCCATTTATTCGCAGGGTACATTTCATCGAATACGAATGGTATACTCTCGCATTACTGAAAAAGATCGTAGATTGATATTTTTTTGGTACGATCTTTTGAAAAAAATACTAATAAGGAAATGGACCATGGAAGTTGAAAATTCAAGAACTGGCCCTATTTGTTCAGTGTTTCGGATTTCTTGGAGTCTAATCGAGTTCACATTATCAGACTGTAATAATTTTAATTAAAAAAAACAGTTATTAATCCTACATCAGACAGGGCGTTCCATTAAAAAAACTTGAAAGAATTAAATTAAAGAATAATTTTTGACCAACTTGTACAGTACAAGAATCGGGAATGATTTTGACACAGAAGTGGTGTATTTTTTATTATCTTGAAATCCAGTATGTGTTGGCTGTAGTGATTTTTTCAATATGCATCTGCAGTTGGCATTATCCCAAAAAAATAGCTTTCAAGTGGTTGGGAATAATATAGGATTGAAGAGAGACCGAAAAGATTTTTTCTAATACAAAAAAGAGCTATTGGAAATATTTGTTAAATGGGGCCACATGATTCATTGATACGAAGATACTAACGCTCGTAGCCCATTTTTATTTTGGAAACTGTTTTTCTTATAAGAAAACATATTCAAAAACTTCAAATCACCTCAATTACTACACACAGAAAAGTTCTAGAAATCATTTGAAATTACCCCCACCTTCGTCGTCTCCAATCATGGATTCGTTTATTTTTAACGGAGTTAAGATGTATAATCATTTGCCAATCGAAATCAAAGTCTCTTATGTAGATTGAATAGAAGAACATGAGGTTAAGTGGAAGAACAATTAATAGTGACTTGTCACTATAAAAATTGAACTTCGCCTTTTATTTTCATTTCTTATCACTGAATGTAACTCTTTTGTTTGGAAAGCTAGGATATTGGAAATAATAAAGACGTTTATTATCATTATTATTATTACTATTATTACATTGAGAATTTTGGAAAAAACATAGAAAACCTACTGGTCGTATTATATTTTATGATGATAATCTTACTTTATGATTGTTTTATTATTTTAGAAATGGCGTTTTTTGTATCTGTATTTGTGTGTGAATGCAGTGCAATAAAATTGTAAAAGTGACTTCGGTGAACTATCCATGCTTCAATTATTAATGGCATGCACCCCATGTTTTTCGTTTAAATCTTACAACTATTTTCAGAACTATTTAAAATTCACAATCCCAAATTTTCAGGATAATTTTTATGGGGTTAGGAATCTGTATGGGGATATAAATCTGTATGGGGCTAGAAGACATTATTTTATACTTTTTAGTCCGTTTTATAAACGTTTATTGAAAAAAACATATTTATATAATTATTTTTTATTTTTTACTCAGCTTTATAAACGTGGTACATTGAAAAAAAGACTAAATAATTATTCATTTCATTCAACTCTATGTCGCTCATTGTCCCTATTGAATTTTTCCTTCTGGGTATCCGGATTTTTTGGGAGTGTTCTTCCGTTCTATTTTCGGGTTTTTTATATGCTCGTTCCTTTTGCCTATTTTCTGGGACTTTAAATTTTTCTTCCTCTTTTTCTTTTTGATTTCCATTGGTTACGAATTTTCCTCGTTAGTTTTTTCGGCTAGTTTGGTTTGTGTATTACCCATGTTTGGATTTACATCTGTGATTTTTCAGAATTTTCTGATTTTTCTAGACCTCAAATTTTTCTATTTTCCTCTTTTATTTTGGGTGTCTTTATCTATAATACTGGAAATTTTATTCTTAGCCAGTATGTCCTCAATTTCAATTTTTTGTTGCAGAATTTCTGTTTAGTATTTTAGCAAGTGTGGAGAACAGGAATTTTTCTCCGAATAGGGGTTTTCTAATGGTGTTTCCTCATTCCTTTTTCCATTCCCCACATTTTGAATGGTTGGACTCACCAGTTTCTTTTCATTATATTTTGCACGTTGCGTTTTTACGTATGTTTTTGCGTTAACCTCGACAAGGGCGGATTTCTCATCCTCGGACCCAATGCCGGGCTCTCTAGTGTCTGTATTAGCCTTAGTAATATTAGTATTCATTTTATTGAACTGTTTTTCACTGTTTCGCGCAGATGTCGCACAGTTTTTCAGCTTCTGCAACTGTGCTACTAGAAATTTAACTGGTTGTACACTTACTTAGTAAACAGTTTTTATCTATTTCACTCGTCTTCCCACGTTTTAAAACGTCTTCTTTGGGTTTTTTATTTTCACCATCAGGTATTTCTTTATGGCATTTTGTTTTCATTTGTTTCACTTTTCTGTGTATTGTTTTGCTCAATTAGCCGTGGATTTTGTGTCTTTTCACTATTATAAGAGGAAATAATTGTCACTTCCACATATTTTTCAATTTTTTAACCTCACTTTCTCCATCGCGCGATGCTGTAAGGTGGAGAATCGCAATAAGGTTCACTATCGCGGAGCACACTCTAGACCGAAAAACAGCGTCCGCTCGTCTCCGGTATGGAGAGATTCCTAACCTCAGTTTTGTGATCCGTAAAAAAAAGAACACACAGGCAGACAAGAAAGCGAGTAATTATTGCATTGTCATCCAGTTCTGATTGCTCCTTTATATTTTATTATTAATCAGACAAACTAACTCCAAGACATGAGAGCAGTTAAAATTGCATTGTCATTCAGTTCTGAGTATGTTTGAATTTAAATCCTTACTATTATTATTATACAGACAAACAGACAGAAAGCAAGTTAATATTGCATTGTCATCCAGTTCTGAACTATGTTTGAAGTTTCAAGTTTCTAGCTTATCGGGAAAATAGTTTAAAATCGATTGCTTCTTAATATTCTTATTTACAGACAAACGGTTTATTTTTACCATAATTTCGTTGTTATATTGAGTGAATATTTGGAAGGCAGTTGAATTTAGTGCACATTAACTCATCGATCATTCTGCTATGAAGAGTTTAAGTGATCGTAGCCTCACTTTTTGTGCTGCGTAAAAAAACGAACAAATAGACAGACGAGAAAACGAGTTAATATTGTAGTGTCGCCCAGTTTCGAGTTATTTCCGAAGTTCAGTTTAAAATCGATTGCAAGATTTGTACCGGACAGACACGAAACCGAGCTAATATAAACGTGCTCAAATAACTATTTTTCCCATCATGAATTGTCTTTTACTTACTATAATTTCAGGTTTATTCAACTGTTTACTGTGTTCTCATCATACCAAGAAGGATTTTAGGGGTTGTTTATATTTTTTCTTAAGATGAATGAATTTTTGGATCGACTGGTTCACAAAATCACGACATGTGTTTCGCTATACAATAGCTTCTTCAGGTGGAGGAGATAATACAAGTATTATTAATTTAGTGAAAATCATTTAGTAAGTAGAGTTTACTTAAAAAATTGAGTCGTTTCTATCAGTTTTAATTCAAACAAAAATAACCATTATTGAAATATCCAAGGCAAATGTCAGTTTGCTGAAGTTTGTTTTTACTACCAAACACCAAACTGTTCTGTGCGTATTTCAAACTTTCCATTCGAAGTGATATTTCTCTGCTCCTCTTCATAGTCATTGTTTGTTTATATTTCTCAAATAGTATAATGAACTGTTATTTCAATATTTTAGCTTAGTTTAAATAATTCAATAAAGCAGCATTTCCAACCCCATAAAATGACCTGCAATTATCTTCAGCTTATTACATAATGTAAAATACACAAATGTTTGGTACTTCAATTTAAAAAAAATCATTATGTTAAAACGAATTTAGGTTGCTGTAGCAATCGGATAATCGGACATAACACATCTTTATCGAGTAATCGAACGGTAACAAAACCACGAAATTTTGGTAGGCAATAAATATTTTTTCTCGCTTATGAAGAACGTTTCACCGTTATTTCATAGGAACAATAATTTTATTTTCTAATGGACTAGTTACCGGTAGTGCAACAAGTTAGTTTACCTCCTGTATAGCCACAGAGGTGCGTTCGATTATTAACTCCATCGAGTATAATTTACTAAATAGCGTTCGAAATTCGTAAAGTTGTGTATATTTTACTATAAGACTGTCGTTCGAAAATACTAGAGTATTCGCTACCGAGTTAACTCTCGTAACTCTACAAAATAGCTGGGCTTATTTAACTCCACAAAATTGTCACAACTCTGGGGGACGGAAAATCTCTTTATGCTGTGTCTCACACTCTCACATCCAACCCAAGATTGAGATTATTTATGTGTATGTGTTTAATACTGTTCACTGATAATAGTTGTAATCTTGGAGAAACATATGGTCTACCAAGTTCATACTGTCCCACTCGAATTCTTAACCTACGACCTATTTTTAACAAAGCTGCTTCGAAACCATCACATGACCTTCGAATCTACCATTGTCATTCCCTAGTATAAATACTAACATTTTATTTACAATTGGTGAACAAGATTCTAGAAAAGTTATCTGCTATTGTCAAAAATATTTTTCTCCTGTTTTCATCAACTTTCATTGTTCTTGCCATTTTTCGTTTTTTTAACAAACAATAACATAACCTATATTTCCGATATCAGAACCTTCTGTCACTCGGACTTTGTAAACAACTCCGAATAAATTCCGCACCGTTCGAATAAAACATGAATAGTACTTAACTCCAGAGTAAATTTAAGAAACCTTCAAATACTTTACTCTACTCTTGGAGTCTAGAATCGAACGCACCTCTGCAATGCAATCAAATTGGCGCCTGTTCTAATTTCGTGCCATCTCTTGTTAATTGCCATCAGCTGTTGGTAGAAACTGTTTATAAAAACAACCTATCAATCAACTGCACTAAAATTCATTTTCATTTATGTTGAAAGATACATCGACAAAAACATTGTTGTCAGTAGAATGCTCACCCGCTATTGAATTCAAACAAATTATATTGGCATTCGTTTCGTGAATAATAGTTTTCAAAGCCATGTCTGTAGATTGAACTCAAAGGAGTATTCTTGCACAACACCCTTTTATAAATCGTCTATTCAATTAGTTACCGTTCGAGAAAGGCATGAAATACATATTAAATTCGTGGAAATGTGTACAAATGCAATAATAACCTTACTTAGGGTTCATACGCTTAGTGAGCATAGAAACGCGCATATTTGCTCCCAGTGGTATTGGAGTCATCTGGGATTACGAATATTGTATCAGAGCCACTCCAGAAAAACCAGTCCCTACACTCACTGGATGTGTTCAGCGAGTAGGTGAATTATTTTAAAATGTTCCTTGGAGGATGAGGAAACGAAACCTCATTCACGAATGGGTTAATCCAGTTCTCATTATGTTCACTTTGACCTAATTGTTTAGATTTCTATTATACACTGTGTCCGTGAAGTATGGAAAAAATTCATTTTTAGCTAAACAGGTCATTTTAAGAAATAATCCTGAAACACGTCGATTTTTTATGTTAATTTACCTTATTTTAAAATAATAATCTAATATACAGGGTGAATTACGTTCGAGTAATGACGTCACCGTCATTTTTTTTAAATGGAACACCCCCATTTTGTCTCAATTTTCGGATTACTCTAGCTGAGCTGATTCCAAAAATGTATCACATGTTGATTCCAGTTGGTACAGGGTGGACAAAAATACAATAGTTTTGTGTGTGCTCATAAAGTAACGCGTAACATTCTTTATTAGGTAAATTAACAATATTATCAAAAATTGTCTAGCGGACAGAATATGCTGGAATACATGACTTTATAAATGTTCGAACTGCAGCCCTTGCTGTATTTGACAGTAACCCAAACGGTGTACAAATTCTTGTTGAACCTTGTGTATGGTTTCTTGCGTAATATTGTTTATTTCTGTTCGAATTTTCTCTTGTACATCTGCAATATTTGCTGGTTTCGTTTTATAAATAACATTCTTCAGATGGCCCCACAGAAAATAATCCAAAGGATTTAAATCTGGTGACCTCGCTGGCCATTCAGTGGGTCCACGTCTACCAATCCACCTGTTCGGAAAAATTTCATCTAGGTACCTTCTAACATCTACAGCATAATGTGGAGGTGCACCATCCTGTTGAAACCATAAACTTTCATCAAAACCTCCAGGATTACGTCTGCTGGGAAACAAATTACGTAAAGTAGGTACGAGATACCCCCTTAAAAACTCAAGGTACGTTGCCCCGTTTAAATTACCTTCGAAAAAGTAGGGTCCGATGATTCGATTTCGTACAATTCCAGGCCATACATTTACCTTTTGAGGGTATTGTGTATGATGCTCACGCATCCAGTGGGGGTTTTCTTTTGCCCAGTATCTAGCAAGCAAGCCCAGAATCAGTCGTAAGGCAGTCGAATTCCAGCACCTGAACCGAAACCATCTCCAGAGGATGAATTAACTCTTTGGTAAGAAGTAATCTTGATAAATCTTTGGAAATCCTTGTTTCTATTTTCTATTCAGTGTTCAATTTAATAGACGTTGACAATTGACAGGTATCGAATTTAAATACGTTGATGAACATAGGTTATCTGCGTCGGTTGTCTATGGGCGCTTGAATTATAGTGATGACGTAGCAAGTCGTTCATCCTAGGTGACTATCGGATACAGAGGTTAAATTGTGAGGGAACATATTCATGATCTGATGTTTATTCTTTGGGGTACATTAACTGGGTTGTAGATTATATTATCCACACTCAAGCGTTCCGTGTCAAGGTTTGTTAATATTGTCGTAACTGTGAACATTTGGAGGAGGTAGTACTTTTTAGAAGTCTTCCAAATAAAAGCATTTAAATAACTTAAAGGGTTCTTTAGGAAATTGGGATTCATAATATAGGTAGAAATATCGTTCTTCACTGACAATTATTTGTAATCTTTTATTTCAGGACTATAAGTAAAGATTTTAATTATGGGTATTTGTTTACAGGTTATTATTTCCCATATTCTATTAATCCTCCATTTATGTGACATTATGCTATTGATATATTTTATTGAATTTTCCCTGGTTATTGTTTATACATACGATCTATACTTTTGGGTTTTTACATAGTACTCATTCAGTTATTGTTTTACCTATAACCTATACATTTGGTTTTTCCATATCACTCATTATGTTATTGTTTATACATACGATCTATACATTGGTTTCTACATATTACTCGTTATTCACCACCCTCATCATTCACCACACTCATTATACACTTCACTCGTCTGCTCCGGAATCAACCCCGTTGAGTCAGACCTCATTATACACTTCACTCGTCTGCTCCGGAATCAACCCCGTGAGCCAGACCTCATTATACACTTCACTCGTCTGCTCCGGAATAACCCCGTTGAGCCAGACCTCATTATACACTTCACTCGTCTGCTCCGGAATAAACCCCGTTGAGCCAGACCTCATTATACACTTCACTCGTCTGCTCCGGAATAAACCCCGTGGAGCCAGACCTCATTTAACTTCACTCTCTGCTCCGGAATAAACCCCTTCCCCTCTACACTTCACACGGCTGCTACGAAATAAACCTAGTGTAGACCGATTTAAAATGTTATATCTTAACCGAAAGGCGAGAACCGGTAGAAAGCGACTTGAAAGCAATTAGTGGCGAAAACAACATTTACTTGAATAATCTACTAAATACTGTCTCTTTCAGCTATTTGATGTTTCAATCCGAAATACATCCTGAATATCTAATTTGCCGTGAGACTAATATATTTCTCTTCCTAGGTACTGGCGACACAGAAAGGGAGCCCTCTTTCAAGATGGAATCAACGACAACAAACCCCTTACCTCTCGAGAGTCCGGGTCCGTAACTATTTAAATCAAATATGCCTTGAGTCTTAAGTATACGTTCTGTTGTTTATATCAGATAGATGAAAAGTTCTAAGAACAAAGACATAATTAGTCGTTTCATATCACTCTCAAATCAGTACAATTAGCAGAATTGATGGAGTCAGCTTTCTTTATTTGAATTGGTCTGGATCTAACCGTAACTTCGAGTAAAGTCTAGGTTGTATAAACCTTTTATGCACAACGGTGAAATAGGGGAACTGAGTATGTTTATCTGGTCCCAATGTTACTTCTTGCCATAAATAAATCCCGGTTTTACACTTGCCAAAACCCTTAAGCTGAAAAAGTGATCGGGAAAGTAACGGTTTGTTTTATGGGTGCACCCAAAACGAGTCCAAGCTGGTCACTAGGCTTATGTCAGGACAAACCCATAGTTGTGGCAATTTAAACATACTAGAGGATTATTCTCACTCGTTGTCGGGAGAAAATTCTATAGGAATTTGGTTAAGGTCCAAGACTAATTTATTATTACACAGGCTCTCTCAATAAATGTTAGACATATAAGAAAAACCTCTTATCAATAAATTTGAGGAATAAAGTAAGTTAGGAAGAAATTAGATATTGAAATCGTCTCTTAACTAAAAAGTCAATTGGACGATAGACTTGAGGAACGTACCTGTTTAGTTAGTAAACCACGTTATTATAAACTAGAAATCACCAAGATATAGTTGTCCGGATTTGTTTAAATTAATCGATCGTATCACAATATTACTATACCATAGCTAAATTGAGAAATGTTTGAAATGAGTAGATTTGTAGTGTCATGGATCCCGGCTTTACGCATATTGAAAATCTCTATATATATATAAATAGATCGTACTGTAAAGAGTGGCCGAGGATGGTAACGGGTTGTCTAGTATGTGTGCACACAAAACAATCTCCACCGGTCACTAGGTCAATTGAGTCTAGCAACTCCTTGGTTGGGTACTGGAAATGTACTATAGTCTTCATTCTCTCAATTGGCGATGACAGATCTATGAATATTCCCGCGAAAAATACCGGCAATGTATTTTGGGGATTAAACAATTTTAGAAACACATATATTCCTGTCACTTGTTCATCTCGTCCAAAGTCCATCACTTAACAAACACTTCTCATTATTGTATCAAATTGGATTCGAAATCAGAGACGATTTCCTAATAAGCTGAACTCTTATAACTTTCAATTTTGTATTGTGAAAATTGTAAATACTTTAATCGTTGAATTATTTTCGAACCAGTTGAGATTGTAACTCTTGGCTTTAATATATGTATCTATTTACCCCTTGTCTTTTATTTCTCTTCAGCTGAACAGAACTTTGTATCCTAAAGAATAAATATATATATATATATATATATATATATATATATACACAACGTGGGAAAATTGAGGGTCTATCCTTTCAAGGGTATATCTATATAAGGCTGTGTGCCGATTAAAAAAAAAGCTATCTTCTGCGAGCAGATGGATTGCCGATCCTGCTACCTGAGAAGTGACGCTGACTATCTAGACGATCACAACAAAAAAAAAAAGAAGGTAAAAATAAAAAGAAGGTTGAAAAAAAATGAGAGTCGACCAGAAAATTTACCAATCAGATATGACCGGGGTGGGTTTGGTTACAAAATGTTTTGAATTCTTTTTCAAATTATTATATGAAAATATGTTTGCCTTCGGAGCACATTCCAAAGTCTGCGTATAAGACTCTACGTAGGAGATTTCTTCATCATTAGCTGTGGTGGTGTCATCAGGGCGGGTGTCAGGAAGATGTTGGGAGTTTTCAGTTAAAATGTCTTTATCATTAGCAGTGATGTTGCTCAAGTCATCAGGGGTTTCAGAAAGATGTTGGGAGTTATTAGTTGAAATTGCTCTGTTCCACACTGTCTATTGAGATTTCACCAGTTTCACACACCATAATTTCTCCTTCAGCCACATTTTCGCACACTTGCAGATTGGAAAATTGTACTGGTTCTTCTTGCATTTATCCTCAAAATGTAGGCTACAAATATAAGCATTCCTGTTCATTTTTCATGGAAGGAGGTTTTCTTTTCCACAGAGTTCAATCCACTTGAGACATTTTACGAAATCTCTTTTTGGTTTGGGAAAGGGAAAAAACTCCGCTCTTTATAACGCTTTCTGGAGTCACTTTTCAATTTTTATAACAGCGATCAACCATTTTAACGTAAATAAAAACTAATAGGTAGATACCAAAAGTCTATTAAACAATTTTCACAACACTGCTCAGTCAAACATATTTTTTTTTCTAATATCCATAGGACGAATTTGACAGTGGAAAGTCGTACGCGTACGAGTTATTCATGTTATAGTTTTGAATTTGGCGCCTTCCAGGAAAAAATAATCACTATAAAAATACAAATTCCCTAAACATTTGTGTTTTATGAAATAACTGAATAATTCAACAATTACGCACCTTTTTAATATTGGTTTGGGGTATCAGAAGGTGTACTTTATCTTAAAATTATCAAAAATAGACAAAAAATGTGTCAGTAGATTTAAGGCCAAAATTTTTGTTGTGGTATCACTGAACCTTAGCCGAAGTCCTCCATTCAAAATTTCATGTTAGTAAAATGTTCGAGCATTGTCTTGTCAAAAATTACTCTGGATAAACGTGTTAGCAATAATATAGACCAGAAAACATTAAAGTTGATGTCATGGAACATGAAAATTGCCACAGGTCAGTTTGTTGTTAGTACTCTCGTGCCGTAAGTGTCCCCAATAAGTGAGCTGACCAAATGCACCTGAAGGAAGTAACGATCAATAACTAGGAAGAAAGGAAACTGAAAGGAAGTGTATCATGTATCCTATCCTATATTCCTTAATCTTCTTTAATGTTGTCTGTTTCCTCTTCAATTCAAAAAATCTACTTGTTTTATATGTTATTAGTCGGTTAAAATATAATAAAAAATGTAATGGTTTTATTACTAAATGATAAATCTGTTACAATTCTGTTAAATTTTTTGAAAATTTTCTATTACGAATAAGAACCCCAGAGCAACCTACTACTTGACTTGAATGGGTGACCACCGGATAAGGAAGTTCCGCGTTAAATGTCCTAACTGTAGTAGCTTATTCGCAGCTGCAGGCGTCTTATCAAAGAGCACGAGATAAGACGATAGATATGCCGTCCTTCGGAGGGGACGTTGAGATGTCGGTTCAGAGTTCATGGATGTTGAGCTCGTTAAAGAACCCTACCTCTGAAACAACAGAGGATTCGGTAAAATTTCTGGTTGGGAGGAGTGTGCTCACCGGCGTCGGTGTTTAGCCTTGGTAGCAGAAATAGGCCGACGTTAAATAAAGCAGGAAATAAAAAATTATAGGTTATGGGGCTTGTTATTGTTATTCATTCTGTATATTGTGTACCCAGTATGGACAAAATCTTCATTTCAATTCTGATAGAGGGTTTTGTTTTGCAGAGCCTCCCCCCAGTACAAGACAGCTCCTTTTTTATTATGTATTATGTTTAGTTCAAATATTGCAAGTGAATTTTGACCCATTTCTATTTGATGGAATTTTTGCTAGAGAAAAACAATATGTCGGTTTGATTCTATTCAAAAGTATGTGGGGGTTTTCGGAGACAGATCACAATTTTTTTGTCAAAATTCATAAATTTAAGATGCCGACGAGTTTTGTGATTATAGCCCTATTCCATTCAAAATTGGGGTGTAGAGGTTTTTGGGTCGGACATCATGATTTTTTTGTCAAAAGTCATGAATTCAAGATGTCGACGTATTTTATTATGGTCCGATTCCATTCAAAATTGGTGTGTGGGTTTTTTGAGGTCGGAGATTATCAATTTTTGTCAGAATTCAATAAGATGCCGGATTTCATGAATGACCAAAAAGAATTGAATAAAAATTATTAAATAAAAATAAGACAAGCTTTTATACAAATGCACTAAAAAGGAAAAAATAATTTATTTTTTGACCTGGGTTATTCTGTGAGAAGCAAATTCAAAAGTTTGCCGCGAATATAAAATAGTTGAAAAGGAAACATTCTCGATTGAAAATTGAATAGAAAGATTTTTCTGTTGAAAAATCCACGATAAAAATGAAGTTATTTTTTGTGAATGTATAACAGAAAACAATTACTTCCCCGGCTAAAGCCACGCTGGACATTGAACTACACATCTGATAGCTATATTCTGAAAAGACCGCCCTAACTCAAAAGAAAAAATCTGAAATTGAAAATTATCATTTTCATTCAGAGGAGTTATTTGATTTTATATTCCAGTCTTGATTAATAACTCATATAGGAATGAGGCAGAGGAAATCTTTTCCAAAAGATATTTTTTCATTTGAGTTAGGGCCTTTCAGAATATCTATCAGATGTAGTTCAATGTCCAGCGTGGCTTCAGCCGGGGAAGTAGTTGTTTTCTGTTAGACATTCACAAAAAATAACTTCATTTTTATCGTGGATTTTTCAATTCACAGAAAAATCTTTCTATTCAATTGAGAATGTTTCCCTTTTCAACATGAATATTACACACAAGGAGGTTATCTTGAATGATGGAAGATATTCACTAAAGTTTATCTTCCAGTCGCAGATGATTTCAGACCTGATTTTATGAACATCCTGTTCATATTTTCAAACAAATCAATAAAATAGGTATTCTTGCGCGGCAAGCTTTTGAATCTGCTACTCACAGAATAACCTAGGTCAAACAAAAAAATTATTTTTTCGGTTTTGGTGCATTTGTAAAAAATCTTGTTTTAATCATTTTTTTATGTGCAGATTTTTTTTCCAAATTATACTTGATATCAGCCCAACTCTTAAAAATATCTAATAGTAAAATAGTTGTCTGTGTTTGTCCCATTTTCTAGCATTGCTCTTTATTTTTTCAAGTATTTTAATTCTACAAGATGTCTGGTTTCACTGAATTATTTATTAGGATAATATTCAATGCCTCACAAAAAGTAAGACTGCTGAAAAAAATAGGACACATTTCTGAAAGCATATATATTTATATATCATATTAGTGTTTGCCATTTTTCTACAGAACGTGAACCACATCCCAAAGCATTCAGTTAGAAAGATAAACGTTCCCACAATTTTCTATAGACTATATACTCTTCCTGTTGGTCCGGAAAATTTGCCTTTGCCAAAATCTTCAATGGTTTTCCATAAAAAATACCAACACTTGCCAATAGGCTTTTTCATTTAGATGACCAATGACTAACTTTGTTTACCTGTCAGACCCAACGGCATTGACGTCGATTTTTTTTAAAGGAAATACAATTTTTCCGAGTTTTCCTATGGCTAGTTGACTTGAATTTATATGGAGAAGAAAACTCACCATTAGAAAATATTCGTGTACATTATTTTATCTACGAATGAAAGGTTTTTGGCGGTATAAAATAGATAATGAGTACTTAACCTACAAAGAAAGTTACGAACGCCAATGTATGCAGGTGCATTTGTCATGAAGTTGACTGTTGACATAATGTGAGAATACCGCTAATTTTGAACTAAGCCAATCTCAAATTGTTATTTCAAAACTAACCAATGGCTATTCACTTTCCCAATAGCCAATCAGACTTTGGGTCTCAAAACGAGCGCATGCGCCTTAAAAATCATCTAAATGAAAAGGCCTATGGCAATCGTTTATTTTAAAATAGGTACATCTCAAATGAGAAATTTTCTGGGTTATTTTACTTTTGTTGATTGAAAATGTATATTCCTACAATCACAGTACTTATCACTTCGGCTTTATTCAATATAAAAATATTCACACTTATATAATGGCTATAACTACTAGTCGAAACACGAATCCTCCTTATGTATCGAGAGTCACGCATCGTGTTTTGCACCAATCGAGATGTCAAAATAAGTTCTTCTGCCTAGATATTGGATTCGCAACGGATTCATCGTTCTTAATCCCGCTTTTGACAATCTCGTATGGTAGGTATTTGGCATCGTATCGAAATTTCATAATTCCTACTACTGTTCAAAATGGCGGATTCGATACGGATTCATCGTTCATAAATTAAGTAGATATAACATGGCCGCTCTTCCAATGATTACAATCCCCTTTTAGACCGGGAGATGGTGACACAAAATATTAGGTCATTATTGTACCAGTATGACGGTTCTTCAGGGGTCTAATTACGGAATGACAAAAAAGAAAATGATGGTCATAGCGCTGGTACCGGCGGCCCAATCGCGTGGGCGTTAATCGAACGTGTCGGATAAATGACGAGTGTCGAACGATTTGTTCCACAAAAATGCTTGTATTTTCCGATAGTCGATAAAAAAAGAAGTAGGCGGTAGCGTAATGCCATACTTCTCCGGGGTGACTTACAGCCCGCCATACCGACGCGAATACATTAATTAAAAAAAAACAATTCAACTATTTGTTCCAGGCTAATTTTTGCACAGCTAATCATTGTCGAGTAGCCATTCACGAAATACACTATGCCATACTTTTCTGACGGTTCCAAATGGCCGCCATACCGCCGCAAAGGAGTAATTTTTTTTTTTCTCGTAAAACGATTTGTACCAGTATTGCATTTGGATTTTTGGAAAGTATTTGATAAAATGTGACCGTAATTATATTTCCCATACGTCTAGTAGGGGGAAAAGTGCTGCCATACTTGAAAAACTTATTTATTCGACACGTTTTGAAAATACGACTGTAAAATACGTAAAATCATTTTTTACATCATGGAATCATTGTATTCTGTTCGTTTGGATGTAATTCTACCTGAAAAAAATTATTCCAGATTGTAACCATGGGGCGGACGAATGTCGGATTTAAGCCGAGATGTTAAAAAAAAATGACGATTTGTACCAGTATGGCATTTGGATTTTTGGAAATTATATGATACAATGTGATCATTATTATATTTGCCATACTTCTAGTAGAGGGAAAAAGTGGCGCCATACTTGAAAAACTTGGTTTTTCGACAAGTTTTCAAGGTACAAGACATAAAATCATTTGTTACAGAATGGCATCATCGTATTCGGTTCGTTTGGATAAAATTCAACCTAAAAAAAATTATCCCATACTGTTACTATGGGGCGGAAGTCTGTTACACTCGAGCAAGATATGAAAAAAAAAATTGGAATGAATTGTAACAATATGGCATTTCAAATTTTCCAAACTTGAAAAAAACTATGCTTTGGGAAAATTACACTGTACTTATGGCGAAGTGCCAAAGTGGTGGACCCGAAAAAATAATTTTCTTAAAATATTTTTTTTGGTGTTGAAAAATAAGCATATACCGTGACCAGGGGGCTGGAGTTGCCACACTCGCTCTGATATGTTGACAACCAATACAATCTTGAAACCATTTATCGAAATAGCCCACCTATAATATCGTGACGGGTACATGTGAAAAAAAATTATATGCAATATCAATATTAATGCAGTTTATTCCGAAAGATTTACAAAACTTAATCGACTTTAAACGTCTTCTGAACCGGAATCCCCGGCATATTCGAATTCGTTTTCTTCGTCCTCGTCACTGCTTACTAACTAACTCTAACTCTTACTTATTCTAATACATATAACTACATTTATTGCTATGTATTTGTGGGTCGCCTGACAAGCAGCTGCCGTATACCTGCGTTTCCATACATTATGTCTTACGAACAGGATGAGCCAAGACCTCTACAATAGGCCTTTTCATTTAGATGATTTTTTAAGGCGCATGCGCTCGTTTTGAGACCCAAAGTCTGATTGGCTATTGGGAAAGTGAATAGCCATTGGTTAGTTTTGAAATAACAATTTGAGATTGGCTTAGTTCAAAATTAGCGGTATTTTCACATTATGTCAACAGTCAACTTCATGACAAATGCACCTGCATACATTGACAGCTTTCTTTTTGGCCGTGTGAGTAGCACCGGAGCTACTCAGGAGCACGAAACACTGGCACCGACCCGTTCTTTTTAGGTCGAGCTTCAAGCTCCGGAGCAACACCAACAACCTTCCCCTGCCCCCTCTTGCACTCACCGGGAATTTGGTGTAACAAGCTCTTCTTGGTTATGTTTAATGTTTGTTGTTTTTTAGTAGCGCAGTAAATATACCTTACATTAATATTAAACTTTATCTAGGAGTAATCAAAACAATATGAATAGTGCAAATGAAAGTTGCAAATAAATGATTTTTGTGATATTTTGACTATTTATTTTAATGTTTTCTAAAAGATATTTTTTTTTCGAACTTATCTTATTGAATATTGAGTTTTTTATCCATCCTTTTGGTTCAACAAGTTTAAGGGTTTTTTGTGATATTTCAACAATTTATTTTCCATTTTAAGGTGTTGATATTTTCTTCAAAATATTTGATCTGTGTGGCAAAGTTGAGCTTTACATTTAAACCTTATAGATCATTTTTGCAGTGGAATTTTGTGATAATTTCACCATTCTGTGATATTCTAAGATTTTTGTTGAGTGGATATTTATTGAATAAACATATTATGTTTCATGAATTTTATTGAACATTTACATTTGGAAAGAGTATACCTACTTCATGAATTAAATATTTTATTGAAAACTTGCTGTTGTCTGTTGATTTTTTCTTCAACTTCAGCTTGCATACCAATACCTAAGGATAATTGGCAAGGTACCACAGAGATAGTGAAATTGTTTTCTCGGCAGAAACATTGGGTCATCCAGCAGAGTACGCAGGATGATATTTTGATTGTTCGAAGAGACCTGAAATTTTTAGAGTAAAAATATATTCAATTTTTCAAACAAAAGGATGTATACCATTGATATTATAAGTTGTCTTTCATGATACGTGAAAATTGGATTTGAATTCATTGGTGTCATATTTCTTCACAGTTTCCTCAATATAATTTTCGAGAAATATTTCGAGCGCCGGTAGCCGTAATATTATACGACATAACATCTGGTTATAAGACAAGATTGCCGCCACCTAGGTGTTTTGAAATTTTGTATTTATATTCGTTAAACCTCAAACTTACAGGAAAAATTAGTGCCATTGTAATTTCTTTAATTTACTATATTTTTCAAGAAAATACCAATTTTTACTTTTTGACTTTTTACTTGACAATCAACAACAACTCTTTTTTCCAAAAACATAGCAACAGTGAAAAATATATACAGGGACACACAATAGATAAAACAATAAAACAACTATGAAATAATCCATAACATCCTCCCCACCGTGAATATTTTCAGGAATTTTCACAATTTTCAATGTCAATCCTACAAATTCTTGTCACGGGACGTTTGAAGATCCCTGTAGACGTTTGTACTTCAACAACTCTGACGACTTTATCTTTCCCAGGAAAAACAGCTATCACTCTACCCAATGACCAGGAATTTCTGGGCAAATTTCCATCTGCCAGAACGACTACATCGCCAACTGCCACGGGCTTGCCATCCTTATTCCACTTTGCTCGCCTTGACAATGTGGGTAGATACTCTTTGATCCATCGTGTCCAAAATATGTCTGCCAATCTCTGGGATTTCTTCCATTGCTTTCGGAGATCTTGATCTTCAAAGCTCACTGGAAACGAACTCTTTGAGGGTGAACCGATGAGAAGATGGTTTGGCGTCAAACAACCAGGATCAGAAGGGTCTACCGAAATGTGAGTTAATGGTCTGCTATTGACTACATATTCGGCTTCCGCAAACAACGTTAACAAAGTTTCATCCTCTAATCCTTCTTCTTTCAATGTAACCCCCAAAATCTTCTTGACTGACCCTATCAGTCTTTCCCAGCATCCACCCATATGAGGACTACCGGGTGGATTGAAGTGCCATTCTATATCCATTTCTGTCATTTCTCGAGTCATTTTCAGTTGATCAAGTTCCCTATAGAATTTTGAAAGTTCTTCATTAGCCCCTTTGAAGTTTGTACCGTTGTCCGAATATAAGTGTTGAATGGATCCTCTGCGGGAAACCATTCTCCTTATAGCCATAATTGTACCATCAGCAGTGAGAGTGTGTGCAATTTCTAAATGTATTGCACGAATAGTCATACATGTAAACAGAACTCCCCAACGTTTTTCTTTGTGTCTCCCAACTGTGACATATAAGGGCCCGAAATAGTCTATACCAGTGTGACTGAAAGGTTTCACCCCTGGTGTGAGACGCATAATTGGTAGATCTCCCATTTTAGGTGCGTTTGGTTTCGATTTTTTGAGTTTACAATAGGAACATCTATGAAAAGTGCTCTTCACAGCCTGTCTTCCTTTGATTACCCAATACTCTTGGCGTATATCGTTCAAAATTAATTCATTTCCTTGATGATGGTGTTTCTCATGATAATACTGTAATATGAGACATACAGTTGCATCATTCGGATCCAAGATAACTGGGTTTTTCGCGGATTCATCTAGGCAAAGAGCATGGTTGAGTCTGGTTCGCATTTTCAAAAGTCCATCATCATCAATGAAAGCTGAAAGATTGTAGAGTCTACTATTCATGCTTATTTCCTTTTAATCGGTTTATGTCATTACCAAAGCTCTCCTCTTGACTCCTTTTGAGGCATAATTTCTTTGCGTCATCTATTTCCTTGACAGTCAATTCTCCAGAGAGCATTTCTCTTTCCTTCCGAAGTTTTCCTAGAAGACACCTACTCAACCTGAGTACCCAAGCTGTACTCCGTACAAGTCTCCGCCATTTCGAAAAACGCTTTACCTCTGGCAGATGATCGACAGATGAGGCAACAAAACCAATAAAATGTTCCACCGCTTTTCTTTCACTTCCATCATCTAACTGAAATTTGGATGCATCAAATTCGGGTGGTCGTTTATTCGGATTTCTTAGAAAATCAGGTCCTCGAAACCAACGACTATCGTTATTGGAGCAAATATCTAACGAATTCATAATCCTTGTTGCATCATCAGCTACGTTGAGATTGGTGGGAACATATTTCCATTGGGCTGCTTCTGTCAGCTCCTGTATTTCACCAATTCTGTGTGCAACAAATTGCTTATAATTCCTGCCGTCACCTTTGATCCAGCACAAGACGATTTTAGAATCTGTGCATAAAAAAGAATTCGTTATAGGAATATCGATTTCTTTCGAAATAGTACATAACAGTCGGCTCCCCATTACTGCAGCCTGTAACTCCAGCCTTGGAACTGAAATAGGTTTCAACGGACTCACTCTCGCCTTAGCTGCAATGAAGGAAACTACGATGTTAGTTTCAAAAACCATTCTTAAGTAGGCCACTACCGCAAAAGCTTCTTCACTGCCATCACAAAATATATGAATTTCAATTGAAGTAGCACCTGGAAGAAGAGGTGAATAGCAACGAGGAATCCTAACAAAATGAATTGATCTAAGACATTTCAACCATTCTAGCCACTTTCGATGGATAGTTGTTGGAATGGCGTCATCCCACCCAATGCCACTCCGCCATATCGCCTGCAGAATGATTTTACCCTGGATGGTCAAACATGTCAAAAATCCTAGGGGATCGAAAACTGACATCACCAACTGCAAGACTTGACGTTTGGTAGGAATAACCGAACCATGGACTATTTTCTCAAGGACTTTATGAAAAACCACTTTGAATGTGAAGGAATCAGTTTTCACATCCCACCATACTCCCAAAACACGATCCAATGACGATTTATTGAAATATTTTTCGACATGTTCATTTCCGTATTTTTCGATAACCAAGGGGGAATTCGATGACCAATTAACAATATTGAAACCACCGTTTTTGTGAAGTTCGATTATTCTATCAATTTTAGTGAGTGCTTCTTGTTCTGTATTACAGCAATCCAAATAATCATCAACATAAAAATTCCTGTAACGAACCTAGGCCGGACCTGTCGCCTCACGCGTTGCCATCGACAACGATGAGGTCATCCCCGGAGATATTCGAGAATAATCCAGTCGCTCTGCCGCGGAAAACAACGGTCAATATTGGAAACAATTGGAACATGCTGGTCGCCAACTGCCAGAATTCGAAAGATCGGGAATTCTGTAACGGAGATAAATAGGCAACCCTCAAGATGGCACGGACAGTCTGAACGAGCCCATACGATCGAGCTATACAGTGGCGTAATATAAATTAAGTTGTAGATTTAAGTGTGAAATAAATTATTAAAACCAAGTTAAGTTTATTTACGTTACAATTGGTGTCGGAAGTGAGATTTTGAAAATAAACAAGTGATCGTGGAGTGGATAGTCAGAAAAATAAATTGATAGACCTTTTTGTACGCCCAAAATAGACAGTGGCCCGGTTTTCGCGAAGTGGACAATTGTGCGTGGGAATATAAACTGATACACTGTTCGCGTGAAACAGAAAATAGACAGTGGCCCGGTTTTCGCGAAGTGGACAATTGTGCGTGGGAATATAAACTGATACACTCTTCGCGTGAAACAGACAATAGACTGGTGGCCCGTGGAAAAGAATTCGCGAAGTGAATTTTTAACAAACTGATAAACTTTTCGTGTGAAACAGACTGATACCTCGTCAAAGACAAAATGTGTTCAAGAAAAGTGCGCCTTGCGGACTTGAAGGTAGCGGAATTGAAACAGGAATTGGAGGAAAGGGAACTGGAAACAACGGGTAAAAAGCAAGTACTCCAGGAAAGACTTGCAGAAGGACTTATACAAGAAGGTGAGGACCCCGAAACATTTTTATTCGAAGTTCCCGGAGGTGATTTGAGTCCGATAATAGAAAAACTTGAAGACAATTCTAGAAATCTGGAAGGGAAGCTTGAAGAAAATTCTAGAAATCTGGAAGAGAAGCTTCTAGAAAATTCTAGAAATCTGGAAGAGAAGCTTCTAGAAAATTCAAGAAGCCTGGAAGAAAATGCTAGAAATCTGGAAGAGAAGCTTGAAGAAAATTCTAGAAATCTGGAAGAGAAGCTTCAAGAAAATTCTAGAAATCTGGAAGAGAAGCTTCTAGAAAATTCAAGAAGCCTGGAAGAGAAGTTCCTGGAAAACACAGAAGGCCTAAAAAAAGAATTGTGTGGTGTGGCTAATTTTCTAGAAGAAAGAATGGGAACCGTTGAGACAGAGATAGATAAAATCAGGGAGCAAATGAACACGGAGGTAGATAAAATCAAAGATGGGGTCGAGGCAGAAATGGACAAAATAAAGGAAACGATCAGTAAGCTGGAAAAACGAATTAATAGTGCGCCCTCCACAGAGATGGTTAACGAAAATGCAATGCTGGACTTGAGTTTGAACTTGGATAAAGTTCAAGAGGGAATAAAAGATGTCAAGGTCATTTCAGAAATAGGGAAGCTTTCCATGAAGCCGCCTCAGTTCGACGGAAAAACTCCATGGACAAATTACCGCCGGCAGTTTGAAGCAGCGGTCAAAGCAAACGGATGGAATGCAGGGGAAAGAGCTGTAGCACTGACACTTGCATTACGTGGAGAAGCGACGAATATTCTACAAACTCTCACCGCCCAAGAACAGGAGGACTATGATCAGCTGATCAAACATCTTGAATTACGATATGGCCAGGCCCATTTGGAACACGTATACCACTCCCAACTGAAAAATCGCTGCCAGAAATCGGGCGAATTCTTACAAGAATTCGAAGCTGACATTGCACGCTTGGTTCGTCTCGCATATCCAGCCACACCGGAAAACGTAATGGAGCGATTAGCGGTTCAGGCATTCTTGGATGGACTCCGTGACCAAGAAACCCGAGAAGCGTTGATATTAGCTCGTCCAACACATCTCGTAGACGCACTGGCACGCGCTTTGGAATTCGAAGCAGCAAAACAATGCTGCAAAAGCCAAAGTAAAGTTCAAACGATTGAGGAAGACTCACAGGAGCCTGCTAACTTGGAAGCTGCCATAAGAAAAGTGATGAAGGAAGTGTTGCCTGAGAAAAGACAGATAAGATGCCGGAATTGTGGCAAAATTGGACATGTGCGTAGCAAATGTCCAACATTCATCGACTCCGATGCAGGAAAACTAAAAAAGGTCGACGAGAAGGGACAATCGTCGGCATGTGTCCGGCAAGCCCCGGTTAACAACGCATATGTCGCTATCCTTCAACGACAGAACAAAGGTGTCTTCGTAGACGGTCTCATCAATAACGAGCCTTGCACCATGCTGCTAGATACAGGTGCGACTAGGACAATTCTCGGGCCTTCCTTTGCCAGAACACCGGAACGGATTGAACCGACAACTTGGAAGCTACGCACAGCAACAGGGGAGCCAGCTACTGTATATGGCGAGCTACCGATTGAAATAATTTTGGGCAGCACTAAAGTGAAACATCAGGCACTTGTAGCGGACATCGAAGACGATGCAATCATCGGAATGGACATCATTAATTCCAGAGGGTTTGAATTGGATTTCAAAGACGGCGTCCTACGTGTCAACGGAGAAGAGCTGGTGCTTCATGGGAGAAGTGAGGAGTTGATCCGTGTGCTGTTGGCTGAAGATGTAAGCGTACCTGAGAGGGCTGAAACCATTCTGGAGGCTCGCCTGGACGGGAGTGCAAGCAGTGGAGACGTGGTGATGTTCGAGCCCAAACTTCATGATGAGAAAATTGGACGAGGGATTGCACTAGGGAAGACCTTGTTGCGTGCTGACAAATTTGTGCCGGTAAGGGTCATGAATGTCAATTATTTCCCAGTGACCTTGAAGAAAGGAACAATTTTGGGGCACTGCTCGTCAGTTTCATCTGTGATCCGGGGCGTACGAGGTACGATTAGCCAACCCAACAACTTGTCCACAGAACTAGAAAAATTAGTTGCCATCTCTTCCAAAGATATAAAACCAGCTCAACAGCCCAAACTAAGAGATTTAGTCAAAAAGTACCAAGACGTCTTCGATACCGGACAAGGAAAAGGAGGTCGAACTAATGTGGTCCAGCACAAGATTGATACTGGGGGTGCCCGACCGATTCGGCAATCAGCAAGAAGACTTCCTCTTGCCAAGAAGGAAGAGGCTGACAAAATAGTCAGCGATATGGGAAAAGAAGGAGTTATCGAACCATCTGACAGTCCCTGGTCCTCTCCAGTCGTACTGGTGAAGAAAAAGGATGGATCGACACGCTTTTGTGTAGACTATCGCCAACTTAATAATGTCACGAAGAAGGACAGTTACCCTCTCCCGAGAATAGATGACACCCTAGACACGTTGGCTGGTTCCACGATTTTCTCGACCCTTGATCTGAAGAGTGGATATTGGCAAGTAGAACTGGCTCAGGAAGATCTAGAAAAGACTGCTTTTACCATCGGCTCAGGATTGTGGCAGTTCACCGTTATGCCATTCGGGCTCTGTAATGCTCCCGCCACATTCGAAAGATTGATGGAGACAGTGCTGAAGGGACTCTCATGGAACACGTGTCTAGTGTATCTCGACGACATAATTGTGGTCGGCAGATCGTCCCGCCCAGT
The DNA here is from genome assembly GCA_018342105.1 of Gonioctena quinquepunctata. Taxonomy (NCBI): domain Eukaryota; kingdom Metazoa; phylum Arthropoda; class Insecta; order Coleoptera; family Chrysomelidae; genus Gonioctena; species Gonioctena quinquepunctata. The sequence continues at coordinate 525,892 of JAFIRS010000344.1, forward strand.
CGAAAGAAGTGATACCTGGCCACGTTGTCTCTGGGGAGTTGCCTGGGGAAGGAGTAGCAGTGGATGACCAGAAGATCAAAGCTGTTAAGGATTGGCCCATCCCAAAAGACATTCACCAACTTCGAAGTTTCCTTGGTTTATGCACATACTATCGCCGATATGTGTTGGGATTCGCCAACATCGCTAAACCACTGACCAGGCTCACGGAGGGCCAAACAAAGTTCCAGTGGTCCGAAGAATGTCAAGACTCATTCAGGAAGCTGAAAGGAGCTTTGATCAACGCACCTGTACTGAGCTATCCCCTACCCAAAGGGAAATTCATTTTGGATACGGACGCCAGCAACGTGGGACTTGGAGCTGTCCTATCTCAGATCCAGGAGGGACAGGAGAAGGTCATTGGTTATTTCAGCAAGACGCTTAGCAAACCAGAGCGCAATTACTGTGTCACCAGGCGAGAGCTGTTAGCTGTTGTAAAGGGAGTGGAGCACTTCTACAAGTACGTGTATGGAAGAAGATTCCTGTTGAGAACTGACCATGCAGCTCTCAAATGGCTCTTACAGTTCAAAAATCCTGAGGGTCAAGTAGCACGTTGGATCGAGAGACTCCAAGAATTCGATTTCGAGATCGAACATCGAGCCGGAACTAGCCATAAGAATGCAGATGCCTTGTCGCGAAGACCATGTCCAGATGATTGCTCACATTGCCGACGAGCAGAAGAGAAAGAAGCAACACTTTGTAGAACCGCGGCAATGGATGACAACTGGAATGACAGCAAGATCCAGAAAGACCAAGAGAAAGACCCCGACCTTGGCTTAGTTGTCAGCTGGAAGAAGGGCAATCGAAGACCGTCATGGCAGGAAGTCGCAGGTTACTCGCCGGCTGTTAAGTCCTATTGGGCACAATGGAACTCTCTTATTCTGGACAATGGGATCCTGAAACGTGTGTTGGAGGCCGATATTGGTGGGAAGACAGACGCCAAATAATTGTTTCCAGGAACAGAAGAGAGGAAGTGCTGCGGGAAATCCATGATGGAGTCGCTGGAGGACATCTGGGAGTGACGAAGATCCTGCAGAAAGTGAGGCAACGGTTTTACTGGACCAATTGTCAAGCTGACGTCCAGGACTGGTGCAGAAAGTGCGCTGAATGCGCTGCTAGCAATGGACCTCGAATACGACCCAAGGCCCCGATGCGTCAGTACAACGTAGGCAGCCCGTTCGAGAGAATCGCCATTGACATCGCCGGCCCGTTTCCCGTATCCGACCACGGGAATAAATACATCCTTGTGGCAATGGACTACTTCAGTAAGTGGGCGGAAGCCTATGCCCTGCCCAACCAGGAAGCCATCACCGTCGCCGACGTCTTGGTGAAAGAGTGGATATGTCGATTCGGTATTCCAATGGAGCTGCACTCGGATCAAGGCAGAAATTTCGAATCCAACCTGTTCCAAGAAATATGTCTCTTGCTGAACATCCGCAAGACAAGAACCACGGCCCTACATCCGCAGTCCGATGGAATGGTGGAACGGATGAACAGGACGATCAACCGCCACTTGTCCAAGGTTGTCTCTGACCATCAAAGAGACTGGGACCAGTATCTTCATTTGTTCCTGATGGCCTATCGATCCGCAGTACACGAATCAACCGGTCAAACTCCTGCTAGTATTATAATGGGCCGAGAACTGCGACTGCCTTGTGACCTGAAGTTTGGGATACCGCCAGGACAAGACACTGCGGGAGAGGACTACGTCAGCAAACTTCGGCAGAGAATGGACGACATCCACGAACGAGTCCGGTTGAACATCCAGAGTGCCAGCGATAAAATGAAGAAGACCTATGACATCAAGGCCGACGCTGGAGGGTTTAAGGTTGATGACCTGGTTTGGCTGTACAACCCCAAACGTCGTCGTGGACTATCACCAAAGTTGCGGAACTCGTGGAAGGCCCGTATAAAATCGTGAAAAGGATAAACGACCTTGTGTACCGAATCCATAAGCCTACCCGAGGGAAACAAAGGGTCGTCCATTTCAACAGGTTGGCCCCGTACGCTGGAAACCATGACCAAGTTCGCACCCTCAAGCCACCGGAGGAGGATATGACGTTCGAGAAGTTTATGTCCTTGTATTCAAACGGGCAGAAAGTTCTACATGGGGTTACTAGAGAGGAGTCACGAGACCTTTTCGAGGTGCCTGCTGACTACGCACTAGCGCACTGTGTGGCAGAAGATCTTCGAATGTCCAGGGGCATCGCCGTAGTGTTCTCCAAGAAATTTGGTCAACTCCAAACACTGCGGGAGCAGAATCCAGAAGTTGGTGGGTGCTACAGTTGAAGAAAGGCCAGAGAAACATCTACTACCTAGTTACCAAGAGGCATTCCCAAGATAAACCGTCCTATGAAGATGTCTGGAAGAGTCTCACCAAACTAAGAGATACTATGGTGGACCAGAATCTGGTGGATCTAGCAATTCCAAAATTGTCCTGTGGTATTGATGGGTTGGACTGGAGAGTCATAAGAAGTATGCTGGAGGCGATATTCAAATCCAGCGGCGTCAAGATTTTGGTTTGCTGTAACCCTCTTCCACGACCGATCATGAAGACCGTGGAGTGTTACTTCCATCGAACTTCACGGTGCAGATATGGGGAGTCATGCAGATATCGTCACACTCCAAGGATGAAATTTCGGGACGAAATGTCTTTAAGAAGGGGGCAATGTAACGAACCTAGGCCGGACCTGTCGCCTCACGCGTTGCCATCGACAACGATGAGGTCATCCCCGGAGATATTCGAGAACAATCCAGTCGCTCTGCCGCGGAAAACAACGGTCAATATTGGAAACAATTGGAACATGCTGGTCGCCAACTGCCAGAATTCGAAAGATCGGGAATTCTGTAACGGAGATAAATAGGCAACCCTCAAGATGGCACGGACAATCTGAACGAGCCCATACGATCGAGCTATACAGTGGCGTAATATAAATTAAGTTGTAGATTTAAGTGTGAAATAAATTATCAAAACCAAGTTAAGTTTATTTACGTTACATTCCGTTCAACATCTTTGGTCAAATCGGGAAATTTCGATTGTCTCGCATTCAAATTTTTAACGTATTGTGCAGAACATGGGGAACAAGAAGCACCAAACATCATCACCTGTAACTCGTATATATCTGCGTCCTTGCTCTGATCACCATCGCGCCAGAGAAACCGCTGGGCATATCTATCTTCCTTTCGAATTTTAACCTGATGAAACATCTCAGCGATGTCTCCGCAGAAGCCCCATTTAGATCGTCGAAAACGCATCAGCACACCTGGTAGCAAACTCAGATAGTCTGGACCCTGAAGGAGATTGTCATTGAGACTAATACCATGACTTTTTGCGGCAGCGTCGAAAACGAGTCGCAATTTATTTGGCTTATTAGGATTTACAACGCCGAAATGAGGTAGATACCATATTCGTGAATTGTGTTGAGATACTTCTGAGCTTCCTAATTTTCTAATATACCCTTTATCTTGGTAATCTTCTATTTTCTGGCAATACTGTTCAAAATATGATTTATCCTTCAACATTTTTCTTTCAATACAAAGCAACCTTCTGAATGCGTTCGTTTTACTTTCTGGCAAATCAACATTATCATTTTTCCAAATCAACCCTGTTTCATACCTTTTATCAGTTGCTAAATATTTTGTGGTTTTTTCCAAAATATCAATAGCCCTCCTATGATCAGAGTTGATTTTCCTCTCACTTACAGATACGCCAAATGATTCCGTTGAGAAAGACTCCCTGATTAAACGATTCAGTTCATCACCATTACTACAAGTACAAATATTAAAATTGTATTGAAAATTATTTTGGCCAGTTCCCGGAGTATTTCCATGAAGAACCCACCCTAAATTCGTTTTGGTAGCCACTGGACTATTTTCAGGACCCTGGTACACTTTTCGTGCAGATGAATATTGTCCTGACCAATAAGTACAGTTGGCTTAGCTTCAAGCATATCTTGGATAGGTAAACCCTGGAGATGAATATGGTTTTTGAAATTATCCATGATTATGGTTTGGGAAGGTAATGACAAATCTTCTACTGTTCTTAATCCATTCATTTTGAAAATTCTAGCCCCATCATGAACACCCGAAATTTCCATATCGATACATTGAGAATTATCATTGTAAGAAGTCATATTATTAGCCCATTGCATGCATAAAGGTTTTGTTTTTCCTGATAATCCTAATAATTCCGCTGATCTACTTTCTATCAAAGATATGGTTGATCCTTCATCGAACAAAGCGTAGGTATTCATACAACCATTTGGGCCATAAATTTTTATAGGAGCTACCCTGAGGAGAACTTTGGAATTATTATTTGTGAGACAGACTGTCTGAACACTTTCATCGGACTGTTCTGTTTGAGGAAGTACATTTGCAACTTTATTTTTATGCAGAAGGGTATGATGACGTAGTTTACACCCATCATAACCACAACGTTGTTTCGATTTGCAGAACCGTTTTGAATGACCGTTTTTCAAACAACAGAAGCAAATTTTTGTTTTGTATATTTTTGACCAACGAACATCTATATTGTCATTTTTCAGTTCGGAGCAATTGAAAATAGTATGTCCTGCTTCATTACAATATGGACATTTGAATTCATCAGATGTTTGATTTGTAGTGACCATAACATTTTCTGGTCGTGAATTATTGTGATATTTTTTCTGATTTTGAAAAGTTGTGGATATTTTTGGACTTACATAACATGCAGCGGAAGACACTTCGTTTGCCCAGGTACCAAAATCTTTCAAATTCACCTTACCTCTTTTCTGTACAATCACTTGTCCCCATTGTAATTTCATGCTATTGGGTATTTTGAATACCAACTGCTCTAGTAGGAACGGATTCTCTAGATGATTACAAACTTCAAATTGCTCCAATGTGGCCACCAGGTTATTGATATGACATGAAAATTTAATGAAACTATTAAAATCGCCGTCTCTAAGATATTGTAAATTTTGAGTTTTGCTAATCATAGAAGCTATGATATATTCTGGGCGACCAAATCGCATTTCCAATGTATCAATAACACATGAAATATTTTTTGGGTGTAATAATAAACTTCTTACCGCTTCAAGAGCTTCCCCTTTCAGGCACTTTTGCAACTTCAACATTACTTCATCCTCCGAATATTGATACATCCTAGTTTTTCTATGGAACTGACTAATGAATAACGGCCAATCTTCTGGTTTGCCATCAAATATGGAAAGATCTCTATCAAATTGATTTCTTCCTGAAACACTCTTGACAGCATCAGCGATGACGTTACATAATTTTGACAAGTCATTTTCGTGTAAAGTTTTATCTATTGGAACTACTTTCTCGTTGACTTGCTTTTCCAGTTTTTCACGTGGATGATGATCAGAATGCACCTCACATTTATTCACCCATTCTTGTACTACCTCGTTTCTGCTTGACTCTCCTAAGCTTTCAGTGTACAATTTCCTTGAACTTTTACTTTGTACAGAGCACAATTCTCCCTCTTCAATTTCAGCTTCAGCTAACCCTTTCTGAAGATCCAAAATTCGTATTTGATTTTCAAGTTCTTGTTTTTTCAACATCAATTCAGCCCTTGCAACCTCGGTCTCCAACGCCAAACGCCTTCTCTCAATTTCCACCCTCTTTGAAGATACTTTGGACCTTTCAGATTTCTTCATAGATTGTCTAGCAGAATCTGATACTTTTGATGAGCACCTAGTTGATCCCGGAGCTGCTACATCCCTATTTTCAGATTTGCCAGTTTCATCGTTGAATCTTGATCCTCTTGATTCTTCCATAGGTGAATCATTGTTCTTTTCCGTTGACTGAGTGGCTACTACTTGCTGATATGAAGACTTCAAAACTGTAAAATCTGGTTCAGATTGACCTCTATCTTGAATAACTCGAGTATATTTCCTTGGAGCCAGCGACGATAGAACATAATCATCAAAATTATTGTTCTTGCCTGCATTTTCTCTCTGCGATCTTCTTAGATATTCGGACATAGTTTTAAAAATTAATTTTTCTGTGGACTATGTATTTCCTATTTTGGATTCTAATCCGGCTCGAAGGACCATGTAATTTCTTTATTTTACTATATTTTTCAAGAAAATACCAATTTTTAGGGGAGGATGTTATGGATTATTTCATAGTTGTTTTATTGTTTTATCTATTGTGTGTTCCTGTATATATTTTTCACTGTTGCTATGTTTTTGGAAAAAAGAGTTGTTGTTGTTGATTGTCAAGTAAAAAGTCAAAAAGTAAAAATTGGTATTTTCTTGAAAAATATAGTAAAATAAAGAAATTACAGCCATACTGGTACAAATCGTTCGACTTACGAATAAAATCTTCACACATCCAAAGCAATTATTTTTAACTTTTCAGTGCATTTGAATAAAAGCTTGAAAAAGTTTATTTATGAATTATTTTTTACAAGCTTTTATTTAGTTTCACCTGTCCCGGTGTTTGTAATCAAATCTTGCAATTGAAATTTGATCCACTTCTAGTTGTCCGATTAGGGTGAAATTTGGCAAGTGTTCATAGTTCATAGACAATGCATTATGGAATTTTCGTTGGAGAAAAAACAAAATGGTGGCTCTAAGCAGATGGCGGACGAGTTTTGTGTTTATGGTCCGATTCGACTCAAAATTGATATGTAGTGGTTTTCGGGGGTCGAAGATAATTTTTTTGACAAAATTCATAAAATCAAAATGGCGGCTTCAAGATGGACGACAATATCTGTGATTATGGTCCGATTCTATTCAAAATTGGTATTTGGAGGTTTTCGGGGTCGGAGATTATGAATTTATTTCAAATTCATAAATTCAAGATGGCGGCTCCAATATGGTGGAAGTTTGTATTATGGACCGTTTCATTCAAAATTGGTATTGGTTTGGTATTGATTTTTTTCAGAATTCATAAATTGAAGATGCCAGCTCCAGGATGGCGGACGAGTTAATCTTTAGATGGTCTCCTCATTGAAGAACTAGATAGCTCAGAACTTACAGGAAAAAGGCCTCATAATGACGATGGATTAACAAAAATGCATAGATTAAATTGTACTTACTAAAAAGCACAAAATAAAATAATTGATAAAAAAAACTTTTTAAAGACAAAAGCTATTATTCAAATGCGCTAAAAAGTAAAAAATAATTGCTTTGGATGTGCGACGTATGTTATTCCGTGAGTTATTGATTCAAAAGCTTGTCGCTTTTGCATTCGAACTAAAGACAATATTATATAGTTTCAGTGTCAAGAGTTGGACTGGGTATAAAAAAAATTTACTTCCTTTATGTCAATTTCGATTTGTTTTCATCAGGGCCGGAGAGTGCCAGAATTGGGCCTGAGGCAGAGTATGCAGTTGGGCCCCTACCTCCTTTTCTTTTCTATTCATACCATCAGCCACTGAGGGCGTTGGCTTGGTACTGGAATTAATATTCTTTAAAAATATGAACTATTCTTTTTTCTGAATACCATAAACTATAATATATAAATGAGTTATTATCTATACACTGAAGCTTCATGCAATTGGTAAAAAAAAAATATTTTTCGTAAAGTTTTATTTTTATTTTACATATATTAAATACAGATGTAAACTCTTGTAACAGTAAAATAAATAAATGGAACTATATAATTTTCAACAATAGGTACAATTAAGTTTTTAAAACAAATTCGCTTTTCTCCGCTTATGACTCATCGATTGAGAGCATTGCCAAATCATTAAGTATTGTCTGTCCCATAGTCGAACGCAAGTGATCTTTTATTCTTGCCAAAGTACTAAATGATATCTCCGCCTCAGCTATGGTCACTGATCTCGAACAAAATATCCTAATTGCCACGCAAACATTTAGTAACAAGCTCTGTACTTTTTCTTTAAAAATCATATTTCCAAGGGCTGCATGTTGTCTTCGAAGTTTGCGGACTTGAGAGTTTTGATATGAATAATTTCTTCACTGAGATCGATGGTCACGTACCCCCGAATATATGGAAGAAAAATTGTAGCGATTCGTAAAAATGAAGCTTAATATGTATATTGAATGTCCTCTTGGGCCCCGGGACATTTGCCCCCTCTCTCTCTGGGCCTAGTTCTCCCTTCAGGATACCCTTCATATTCGTGCATTACTTCAGTCTGTATGCAATATTTCAATTTCTTTTTGTGCAAAATAAAGTTTTTTCACTGGATATCCCATATAAATTTTGTCTCACTATATTTACATTTTGCCTATACTATTGATAATTCAAAATAACGGATACTCCCACTGGTGTCGAATTTTGAAACTATACATAAGTACTTGTTTACTTTTCGAAACATTAATATATGATTTTAGCCATTGTATATCTAAAACTTGTCGAATGTCTTGTGATTGTTGACATTTAATTAAATTCTTGTTCTCCTGGTGAATGTTCTGTTGAGTATTGTTGTCCTCGAGTGAAAAAATGAGCGATTCAAGTTCAAATCATTATTGTTGTGTACCTCAATGTGACGCTTGGCAAAAAGATACCGTTGTACTGGAATAAGTTTTCATTATTTTCCGTGAGAAAATGAACGTAACATTCTGGTAAAGACTAATCTAGGATTGAGCGAGTCTATAGACAGACGTGGGGGTCTTGAAGAAGAATACAGTCCCTCCCCAAAATCTTCCTGTATCGTCTGTGGCCAAGAAAAAAAAATGAAAAGGAATGTTCAAAGAGAGTTGAGAGGAAAGAAAAGAGAGTTAAGAAGAGAAAAAAGAGATATTATTCAACATACCGAAAATTATTCATACAGTATAGAAAAAGAGTGACTATATATTTATATCTAGGTGATAAGAACACATTGTTTACTTTTCGAAACATTAATGTTCATATGATTGTAGCCATTGTACACTTAAAACTTGTCGAATCTCTTGTGATTGTTGACATTCAATGAAATTCTGGATTACCTGGTGAATATTCTGTTGACTCCCAGCGAGCACAAAATCATCTCAGAGATGTTAAAAGTACGAGATTTTGAAACATTGAACATCCATTGCGATGTTCTGTTCATACATGAACATAACTTTTATAGAACAGCCAATGTCCGCCGCAGGTGGCGATTTTCAGGATGTCCCTGGGATGTCACAGAAAGAACTTGTCCTAAGTTTTTTTGATAGCCTTTTCATAAACACAACAGAACATTCTCAAACCGTTCTGCGCTCATGGAATTGCTGTAAATAAAATATTTTTAGAGATCACTTTCTGAAGCCTTTTGTTATTTATTTGGACATTTGAAGGTGACACAATCTATTTTTTCAATTTTTATACCACCAGGAACGCATCCTTCTTTGGGCTGTTCATCATGTAGTTTTATCACACACCGAATTCTTCTATATTTAAAGAGTCAATATTTCAGTTAGAAAATATGATAAGTTGTTTTTTATTTTCCAACTTCCCATAATCTGAAAAGTAACAAAGTTCCTAATGTATGAGAAAACAGTTAGTTTTTTTCAAGAATCTCCTATTCGAACATCCTATCAAAAAATATACATTGTATGCTTTTGAGGTTATATTATGTTTCTGGACTATGCTGATACATTTAATTCATGTAATACTTACTTTATTCACTTATTCAGTGATACCTAAAATGTCTATTATATAATGGGTAATGTTCACTACACTTCAAACAATCATCACATTCCACGTTTTTCTCAGTCAAAAATAAAAATAAATTACCAACGCTTCACAGTATTCCATGTGCCATACAGTCCAGTGTTGTTCTGCGAGATTTATCATGTTTACCACACTGAAAGGCCAAATTGTAACATGGCGATAATTTTAAAATGAAAGCAGAAAATGAGTGGATAGGTCATTTGGACATTGGTTTCATGTGTTTATGAAAATATAAGAATGTTGTTTCTGTCCTGTGTAAAATTGGAGGTATTGGTATTAAAATGAAGGAATACAAAATTAAATAAATAGTTGGAAGTAAGGGGTCGAAAAATATAAATATTCAAAGATTTAATTCACATGGCTTTTTGTTGTGTGAAATGATGAAGTTATTGAAAACAATATTCGAGAACCATTATGAAACGGACAATGAATGCATATTAAATATCTGGGACGAACCTCTGTGGCGAACTATTTTATGTCTAGAAATAATTAACATCTACACGTTAAAAAAAATTTGACTTCGCCAATACCTCTCAGTAGGCATACAAAGAAATAAAAAGTGTATATTGCGTCTCAAAAAAAACATCATGCCCACATTTTCAAAACATTCCAAAACCTCCCAGGGATGTTTGTGCTCGCTCGCTGTGGGCTATTGAACGTCCTCGATGATTCTAGTTCAAATCATTATTGTTGTGTACCTCAATATGACTCTTGGGCAAAACGATCCCGTTGTACTGGAATAAGTTTGTATCATTTTCCGTGAGAAAATGAATGTAACATACTGGTGCAGACTAATTTTGGATTGAGTGAGTCTATAGATAGATAGATAGAACTTTATTAATCCATAAGAAACCACATACATGGTGTTGGACAGGTCCAAGGTTAAAAAACTAGCATTTAAACCAGTATAAAAGATATAAAACAAATATTCTAAGGATATATACACACATAGGTATATGCATGTACATAGGCACAAAACATATAGACTGGTTTCAAGATAGAGAAATATATGGACAATTGAGTTAAATAATATAGCATATTCAATATATAAATGTCGAATTAATAAACATGACAGTATATAATACATTAAAATAAGTATAAGAATATATATAAGTGATGAAAAAAAAAATGAAGTGTATAATGTACATTTTGGCCATCAAATTCATAATATGGGTTCTGCCATATGAGCATCATCAAAATATTCTGATAATGAATAATAAGCTTTCGAGTAAAGCAGATATTTCAATTTTTTTTTAAATGTATTGATAGTACGGCAACTTTTAATATAATTAGGAAGCTTGTTGTATATTTTACTGCTCGCATAAGAAGGTGATTTTTCAAATAAGGTTGTTCTGTGAGCAGTGGTCAGTAGATTATTCCCAGTTCTCGTTTTGTATCGATGATGGGTATTATTTTTTTCGAATTTTTGCTAATTTTTTCTGATATATAAGCAACACCTTAAAATAAAAATGCAGCAAACCGTCAGTATTTTCTTGGTTTTAAATGTATCTCTGCATGAGTCACGTGGCTTCATATTGAACATCAGTCTAATTATTCGCTTCTGAGCTACGAATATTCTGTTGACTTCGCTTGCATTTCCCCAAAGAATGATATGGAATGGTAAGGCAGAGTAGACAATTGCATAGTACACCTGAATTAAGATAGATTCGTGAAGCTCGTATCTCAATTGGGTGATGGCAAAGTATGACTTAGAGAGTTTTTTTGATGTCAACTCGATATGGTCAGACCACGAAAGTGATCTATCAATAATCACACCTAGGAACTTTGTGGAGTGGTGCATATGGGGAAATTCGTTGGCTAACTCGGTGTTTTTGTTGAAGCAAATGATTTTGGTTTTTCGAGAATTTAATATAAGTTTATTTGAGTTGCAGTAGGTTGTCATTTCTTCAATTGCCTGTTCAATACCATTAGTCATGTCTTCCATGGTGGACTCGGCTATACCGATAGTTGTATCATCAGCAAAATTGATGAGGTGAAATCGATTACTAATATTCAATGGAAGATCATTAAGAAAAAGAAGAAAAATGAGTGGGCCCAGAATTGAGCCTTGGGCCACTCCAGTATTTATTGTAAATTGATCCGATTCTGCCCCATTCAAGGTTACAAAGATTTTTCTGTTAGATAAAAATGATGTAATTAATTCCAGAACATTCCCCCTAATACCCATATTATACATTTTTGAGGCCATGAAGTCTTTATCAATAGAGTCGAATGCTTTCGACAAGTCAAAAAAGATTACCGCAACATATTTTCTATCATCCATCCCTTTATGTAAAAAGTCTATAAAGAGAGTGGTGGCAGTTTCAGTGGATCTGTCTGCCCTGAATCCGTGTTGAGATTTTGCTAATATATTGTGTTTGTTCAAGAATTTCACGAGTCTGTTATATATGAGTCTCTCGAGTATTTTTGAGAAAATACTCAGGAGACAAACAGGTCTATAATTGTCAATTTCCGATTTGTCTCCACTTTTATACACAGTGATAACTTTACTCAGTTTTAAAACATCTGGGAATTCACCCTTCACAATACTGTAACGTAAATAAACTTAACTTGGTTTATTAATTTATTTAACACTTAATCTACAACTTAATTTATATTACTACGCCACTGAATAGCTCGATCGTATGGGCTCGTTCAGACTGTCCTGACTCCACTTGAGGGTTGCCTATTTATCTCCGATACAGCATTCTCGATGTTTCGAATTCTGGCATGTTCCAATTGTTTCCAATATTGACCGTTGTTTTCCGTGGCAGAGCGACTGGATGGTTCTCGAATATCTCCGGGGATGATCTCATCGTTGTCGATGGCAACACGTGAGGCGACAGGTCCGGCCTAGGTTCGTTACATTGCCCCCTTCTTAAAGACATTTCGTCCCGAAATTTCATCCTTGGAGTGTGACGATATCTGCATGACTCCCCATATCTGCACCGTGAAGTTCGATGGAAGTAACACTCCACGGTCTTCATGATCGGTCGTGGAAGAGGGTTACAGCAAACCAAAATCTTGACGCCGCTGGATTTGAATATCGCCTCCAGCATACTTCTTATGACTCTCCAGTCCAACCCATCAATACCACAGGACAATTTTGGAATTGCTAGATCCACCAGATTCTGGTCCACCATAGTATCTCTTAGTTTGGTGAGACTCTTCCAGACATCTTCATAGGACGGTTTATCTTGGGAATGCCTCTTGGTAACTAGGTAGTAGATGTTTCTCTGGCCTTTCTTCAACTGTAGCACCCCACCAACTTCTGGATTCTGCCCCCGCAGTGTTTGGAGTTGGCCAAATTTCTTGGAGAACACTACGGCGATGCCCCTGGACATTCGAAGATCTTCTGCCACACAGTGCGCTAGTGCGTAGTCAGCAGGCACCTCGAAAGGTCTCGTGACTCCTCTCTAGTAACCCCATGTAGAACTTTCTGCCCGTTTGAATACAAGGACATAAACTTCTCGAACGTCATATCATCCTCCGGTGGCTTGAGGGTGCGAACTTGGTCATACAGCCAAACCAAAGGGCCAACCTGTTGAAATGGACGACCCTTGGTTTCCCTCGGGGTGGCTTATGGATTCGGTACACAAGGTCGTTTATCCTTTTCACGATTTTATACGGGCCTTCCCACGAGTTCCGCAACTTTGGTGATAGTCCACGACGACGTTTGGGGTTGTACAGCCAAACCAGGTCATCAACCTTAAATCCTCCAGCGTCGGCCTTGATGTCATAGGTCTTCTTCATTTTATCGCTGGCACTCTGGATGTTCAACCGGACTCGTTCGTGGATGTCGTCCATGCTCTGCCGAAGTTTGCTGACGTAGTCCTCTCCCGCAGTGTCTTGTCCTGGCGGTATCCCAAACTTCAGGTCACAAGGCAGTCGCAGTTCTCGGCCCATTATAATACTAGCAGGAGTTTGACCGGTTGACTCGTGTACTGCGGATCGATAGGCCATCAGGAACAAATGAAGATACTGGTCCCAGTCTCTTTGATGGTCAGAGACAACCTTGGACAAGTGGCGGTTGATCGTCCTGTTCATCCGTTCCACCATTCCATCGGACTGCGGATGTAGGGCCGTGGTTCTTGTCTTGCGGATGTTCAGCAGTAGACATATTTCTTGGAAAAGGTTGGATTCGAAATTTCTGCCTTGATCCGAGTGCAGCTCCATTGGAATACCGAATCGACATATCCACTCTTTCACCAAGACGTCGGCGACGGTGATGGCTTCCTGGTTGGGCAGGGCATAGGCTTCCGCCCACTTACTGAAGTAGTCCATTGCCACAAGGATGTATTTATTCCCGTGGTCGGATACGGGAAACGGGCCGGCGATGTCAATGGCGATTCTCTCGAACGGGCTGCCTACGTTGTACTGACGCATCGGGGCCTTGGGTCGTATTCGAGGTCCATTGCTAGCAGCGCATACAGCTCACTTCCTGCACCAGTCCTGGACGTCAGCTTGACAATTGGCCCAGTAAAACCGTTGCCTCACTTTCTGCAGGGTCTTCGTCACTCCCAGATGTCCTCCGGCGACTCCATCATGGATTTCCCGCAGCACTTCCTCTATTCTGTTCCTGGGAACAATTATTTGGCGTCTGTCTTCCCCACCAATATCGGCCTCCAACACACGTTTCAGGATCACATTGTCCAGAATAAGAGAGTTCCATTGTGCCCAATAGGACTTAACAGCCGGCGAGTAACCTGCGACTTCCTGCCATGATGGTCTTCGATTGCCCTTCTTCCAGCTGACGACTAAGCCAAGGTCGGGGTCTCTCTCTTGGTCTTTCTGGATCTTGCTGTCATTCCAGTTGTCATCCATTGCCGCGGTTCTACAAAGTGTTGCTTCTTTCTCTTCTGCTCGTCGGCAATGTGAGCAATCATCTGGACATGGTCTTCGCGACAAGGCATCTGCATTCTTATGGCTAGTTCCGGCTCGATGTTCGATCTCGAAATCGAATTCTTGGAGTCTCTCGATCCAACGTGCTACTTGACCCTCAGGATTTTTGAACTGTAAGAGCCATTTGAGAGCTGCATGGTCAGTTCTCAACAGGAATCTTCTTCCATACACGTACTTGTAGAAGTGTTCCACTCCCTTTACAACAGCTAACAGCTCTCGCCTGGTGACACAGTAATTGCGCTCTGGTTTGCTAAGCGTCTTGCTGAAATAACCAATGACCTTCTCCTGTCCCTCCTGGATCTGAGATAGGACAGCTCCAAGTCCCACGTTGCTGGCGTCCGTATCCAAAATGAATTTCCTTTGAGTAGGGATAGCTCAGTATAGGTGCGTTGATCAAAGCTCCTTTCAGCTTCCTGAATGAGTCTTGACATTCTTCGGACCACTGGAACTTTGTTTGGCCTTCCGTGAGCTTGGTCAGTGGTTTAGCGATGTTGGCGAATCCCAGCACATATCGGCGATAGTATGTGCATAAACCAAGGAAACTTCGAAGTTGGTGAATGTCTTTTGGGATGGGCCAATCCTTAACAGCTTTGATCTTCTGGTCATCCACTGCTACTCCTTCTCCAGAGACAACGTGGCCGAGGTATCGTACTTCTTTTGGAACAGATGGCATTTCTTAGGGCTCAGCTTCAATCCGAGTTCCTCAGTCGAAGGAATACTGCCTCCAAGTTTTTCACGTGAACCTCAAACGATTCTGACGACCAAAATTATGTAAACGAGATACACTAGACACGTGTTCAATGAGAGTCCCTTTCAGTACTGTTTCCAGCAATCTTTCGAACGTGGCGGAGCATTACAGAGCCCGAATGGCATAACGGTGAACTGCCACAATCCTGAGCCGATGGTCAAGCAGTCTTTTCTCGATCTTCCTGAGCCAGTTCTACTTGCCAGTATCCACTCTTCAGATCAAGGGTCGAGAAAATCGTGGAACCAGCCAACGTGTCTAGGGTGTCATCTATTCTCGGGAGAGGGTAACTGTCCTTCTTCGTGACATTATTAAGTTGGCGATAGTCTACACAAAAGCGTGTCGATCCATCCTTTTCTTCACCAGTACGACTGGAGAGGACCAGGGACTGTCAGATGGTTCGATAACTCCTTCTTTTCCCATATCGCTGACTATTTTGTCAGCCTCTTCCTTCTTGGCAAGAGGAAGTCTTCTTGCTGATTGCCGGAGCGGTCGGGCACCCCCAGTATCAATCTTGTGCTGGACCACATTAGTTCGACCCCTTTTCCTTGTCCGGTATCGAAGATGTCTTGGTACTTTTTGACTAAATCTCTTAGTTTGGGCTGTTGAGCTGGTTTTATGTCTTTGGAAGAGATGGCAACTAATTTTTCTAGTTCTGTGGGCAAGTTGTTGGGTTGGCTAATCGTACCTCGTACGCCCCGGATCACAGATGAAACTGACGAGCAGTGCCCTAAAATTGTTCCTTTCTTTAAGGTCACTGGAAAGTAATTGACATTCATGACCCTTACCGGCACAAATTTTTCAGCACGTAACAGGGTTTTCCCTAGGGCAATCCCTCGTCCAATTTTCTCATCATGAAGTTTGGGCTCGAACATCATCACGTCTCCACTGCTTGCACTCCCGTCCAGGCGAGCCTCCAGGATGGTTTCAGCCCTCTCAGGTACGCTTACATCTTCAGCCAACAGCACACGGATCAACTCTTCACTTCTCCCATGAAGTACCAGCTCTTCTCCGTTGACACGTAGGACGCCGTCTTTGAAATCCAATTCAAACCCTCTGGAATTCATGATGTCCATTCCGATGATTGCATCGTCTTCGATGTCCGCTACAAGTGCCTGATGTTTCACTTTAGTGCTGCCCAAAATTATTTCAATCGGTAGCTCGCCATATACAGTAGCTGGCTCCCCTGTTGCTGTGCGTAGCTTCCAAGTTGTCGGTTCAATTCGTTCCGGTGTTCTGGCAAAGGAAGGTCCGAGAATTGTCCTAATCGCACCTGTATCTAGCAGCATGGTGCAAGGCTCGTTATTGATGAGACCGTCTACGAAAACACCTCTGTTCTGTCGTTTCAGGATAGCGACATATGCGTTGTTAACCGGGGCTTGCTGGACACAGGCCGACGATTGCCCCTTCTCGTCGACCTTCTTTAGTTTTCCTGCATCGGAGTCGTGTTTTCGAATGTTGGACATTTGCTTCGCACATGTCCAATTTTGCCACAATTCCAGCACTTCTTTTACTTTGGCATCCAAGTGGTCTAATTTTCCAAATTCCTTCTGTCTTTTCTCAGGCAAAACTTCCTTCATCACTTTTCTTATGGCAGCTTCCAAGTCAGCATGCTCCTGTGAGTCTTCTTCAATACTTCGAACTTTACTTTGGTTTTTGCAGGATTGCTTTGCTGCCTCAAATTCCAAAGCGCGTGCCAGTGCGTCTACGAGATGTGTTGGACGAGCTAGTGTCAACGCTTGTCTGGTTTCTTGGTCACGGAGTCCATCCAAGAATGCCTGAACCGCTAATCGCTCCATTACATTTTCCGGTGTGGCTGGATATGCGAGACGAACCAAGCGTGCAATGTCAGCTTCGAATTCTTGTAAGGATTCGCCCGATTTCTGGCAGCGATTTTTCAGTTGGGAGTGGTATACGTGTTCCAAATGGGCGTGGCCATATCGTAATTCTAGATGTTTAATCAGCTGATCATAGTCCTCCTGTTCTTGGGCGGTAAGAGTTTGTAGAATATTCGTCGCTTCTCCACGTAATGCAAGTGTTAGTGCTACAGCTCTTTCCCCTGCATTCCATCCATTTGCTTTGGCCGCTGCTTCAAACTGTCGGCGGTAATTTTCCCATGGAGTTTTTCCGTCGAATTGAGGCGGCTTCATGGAAAGCTTCCCTATTTCAGAAATGACCTTGACATTTTTTATACCCTCTTGAACTTTATCCAAGTTCAAACTCAAGTCCAGCATTGCATTTTCGTTAACCATCTCTGTGGGGGGCGCACTATTAATTCGTTTTTCCAGCTTACTGATCGTTTCCTTTATTTTGTCCATTTCTGCCTCGATTCCGTCTTTGATTTCATCGCTGATTATTTCCTTCATCTTGTCCATCTCTGCCTCAACGGTTCCTATTCTTTTTTCTAGACGATTCGCCACACCACAGAGTTCTTTTTTTAGGCCTTCTGTGTTTTCAAGGAGCTTATCTTCCACGCTTTCTAGAAGCTTCTCTTCCAGATTTTTCTTCCCTACCTTCAAATTTTTCCTTTTCCCTTCTTGTATAAGTCCTTCTGCAAGTCTTTCCTGGAGTACTTGCTTTTTACCTGTTGTTTCCAGTTCCCTTTCCTCCAATTCCTGTTTCAATTCCGCTACCTTCAAATTCGCAAGGCGCACTTTTCTTGAACACATTTTGTCTTTGACGAGGTATCAGTCTGTTTTACACGAAAAGTTTATCAGTTTGTTAAAAATTCACTTCGCGAATTCTATTCCACGGGCCACCAGTCTATTGTCTGTTTCACGCGAAGAGTGTATCTCGACCGCGCCATTGTCTACTTCGTTACGGCATATTTTGTACGATTTTTAAGGGCCTTATTCCCACGCACAATTGCCACTTCCAAAACGGGCCCTGTTTTAATTCCTTAAAACCGGGCCACTGTCTATTTTGGGCGTACAAAAAGGTCTATCAATTTATTTTTCTGACTATCCACTCCACGATCACTTGTTTATTTTCAAAATCTCACTTCCGACACCAATTGTAACGTAAATAAACTTAACTTGGTTTATTAATTTATTTAACACTTAATCTACAACTTAATTTATATTACTACGCCACTGAATAGCTCGATCGTATGGGCTCGTTCAGACTGTCCTGACTCCACTTGAGGGTTGCCTATTTATCTCCGATACAGCATTCTCGATGTTTCGAATTCTGGCATGTTCCAATTGTTTCCAATATTGACCGTTGTTTTCCGTGGCAGAGCGACTGGATGGTTCTCGAATATCTCCGGGGATGATCTCATCGTTGTCGATGGCAACACGTGAGGCGACAGGTCCGGCCTAGGTTCGTTACAATACATATATTTATGAGAGAAGTTAACGGATCAGCTACACTTTCATAGACTTCTTTTAAAACTTTTACCAGCACATCGTCTGGACCTGTTGACATTGTATTCTTCAAGTTTCGTACTATTGCTTTTATTTCCTCGGTGGTGGCTGGCTCAAAGAAAAAGGTATGTGGGAGTATTTCTCCAGCTGTACAGGTTTGGGATCTGTTTGCTCCGAAATGATCCTCCATTTTTTCCTCGATTATATTTGAGAAGTATTCTCCGAAGCGATTCGCTGCTATCTCAGGATCAGTTATTTCCTCATTATTTATATTCAAGTGGATATCTAGCTTAACACGATTTTTTTTTCCCAAGTTTTGAATTTACCTCACTCCAGATCTGTTTTATCTTGTTATCGGCTCGACTAATATTCTGATTTAGTTTTTCTCTTTTGGCATTTCTTAATGATTTCCGATAGTTTTTTCTTTTTATCTTATAAATCCTTTCCAAGCACTTACTACCTGATTGTTTAAACATATGAAACGCATTGTCCAAATCTTTTTTTTTTTGTTTCAATTTGTCAGTGAACCAGTTTGTCTTTTTAAATGGAGTTATTGTTTTAGGCGTTAGTGGGCACGCCTCATCGTAGGCCTGTTTAAATTGGTTTATGAATAACTCAAATTTGGCGGATGGTGATGTTTCGTTATTCACGTCCCATACTATTTCGTCCAATTTTGTTTTCAGATGAGAAGTGTTCTTCTTTGAACTTTTACAATGGTAGTTAGTTACTTCTGTTTTAAAGTTGGGTTGTACATCGGTGTAGTTGTAGGATAGGGTAACTGCTAGATGGTCAGATAAGTGAGGATTAAATATCGATTGGGTGCACTGGTTGGGGTTTAAGTTGGAGATAATGTAATCAATTCCACTAATCGAAGTTTTGTTGTTTTTATCAGTGCATATTCTTGTTGGTGACGTTAACATATTATGGCATTCAAATGAGTTCATCATGTCTTTCAATAATTTTAAGTTATTATTATTATTGTCTAGAAAATCAATGTTTAAATCACCACAGGTTATGACTTTATGGGTTACTATGTACTCACTCAGAGTGGTTGATATATTTTCTATAAATTTTTTGACACTTCCTATCGGTGGCCTGTAGGTGCAGATTAAACATATGTTTTCTGCCAGAGATATTTCCACCATACAGTATTCAAACTCCATCTCAAGCGAGTATTACTAGGTAATGTTCTACATTTTGGTGCTATGTTGTTTCTCATTAAAATGGCTGTTCCTCCATGTGTTTTTGATTTTCTGCAGAAGAATGACATTAATTTATAGTTGAGAATGTTTATAGAGGTTATATTTAATTCATTCATCCAGTGTTCGCTGAGACATAAGAAGTCTACATTTTTTTGTGTCACAATTTTCTCAATTTGACTGACTTTTGATGATAAAGATTGGACATTAATGTGTAGTAGGTTAAGTTTTTTCGTTATTGCTGTAGGTTTTTCATATTGTGCATTCCTAAAAAATGTTTTGTCTGTTGTCCGAGGTCCAAGACGTCTATTTCGTACAATTTGCTCATTTCAGGTACTGGTTTGTCTTCAGAAGTAGATATTGCAATTTGAGCTGTTCGGGGGTTTATATGATTAGTGTGGAGTGTGGACTCTTTCTGTGGTGTTTTCTGTTGGTGATAGGGTTTTATTGCTTGAGTAGTAGCCAAGATCGGTTATGTATAACGAAAGTGCTTTACTCAATAAGTATGTACCGATGTTTGTCATCACATTACTATATCTGTGAAGATGTGTCGCATTCAAGTGATTATTACACTCAAAAACTTTCACAGAGTTCCTATATTTGCGAAATTCTTTGGTAAAGAATAAATTGTTTTCGTACGAGATTTGATTCCTTCTCCAGTTATTAGTAAGGTATGGCTCAGTAATTACGATGGTGTTTGTATGTGCTACATTGTCAACAAATATTTGAATATTACTGGTATTATTCTCACATTTATTCAGCCATACAATGAGCCAGTCGTCTTTTGTGAATTTTTTGAAATCGCCACTGCACTATAGACAGACGACGGGCTCTTGAAGAAGAATACAGTTCCTTCCTGAAATGTTCCTGTATCGTGTGTAGCCAAGAAAAAATGGGGAAAAAGAAAACCTTTAAAGAGAGTTGAGAAGAAAAAAAAAGGGAGTTAAGAAGAGAAAAAAGAGATATTATTCAACAAACCGAAGATTATTCATATGGTATGGAAAAAGAGTAACTACATATGTATATTTTCACACCATTTTGTTTTATGAAATAAAAAAAACCTGTTTTTGTTAGTTTTATTTTCAATTCGAACATTCACAAATAATGTGTAACATTTCTTCAAAATAATTCCCGGTGACTTCACTAAGGTGTCCAGAAACTTCAAAAAGGAGTTTTTGTCTAATTGAAATTTGTATAAAAAACAAAATTTCCTTAAATTTCAA
The DNA here is from genome assembly GCA_018342105.1 of Gonioctena quinquepunctata. Lineage (NCBI taxonomy): Eukaryota > Metazoa > Arthropoda > Insecta > Coleoptera > Chrysomelidae > Gonioctena > Gonioctena quinquepunctata. Next base: position 546,968 of record JAFIRS010000344.1, read on the forward strand.
AGAGCTGAAACTTTTGTATCTATTATAATTTAAAATAAATCTCTTTATGAGTGTAGTTATATTATAAAGCATTTTTTACTGAACCAGTAGGTATGTAACCTCAAAACAATTTATACAAAAGCCAGGTTTTTTTAAATTTGATTTTAGAAAAAATATTTCATTTTAGGGGTGAATTCGAACAATATGCCCAGAGTATATAAAAGGCAAATAGGGCTGGCGCAATACAAAAAGTATGACCAGAATAATTTTGACAGATTGGAAAATAAAGAATAGAGGGGTTATACCAAAATCCGAGTTTCCAAAATTGCTCGCAAAGGCTTTAGAAGAAACTGGATTAAAGTTAGAGACCAATATTAAATCAGGTTTCAAAGCTTCTGGCCTTATTCCTTTAAACAGAACTGTTGTTCTTAATAAACTACCAAAGGAAACCACAAAGATGGATGATATATCTAAGAACTGGTCCACAACGTTTTTAACATTTTTGCGTGATAGCCGTGAGACGGTGTGACCCCGGGTCTTGTTAGATTACATAAATCCCTAGATCTTGGTGGTAAGGGGAGTGTTCTTTTCATAAACAAAAAAGAAACTAGTTTTATGGAGTCAACTATGGAAAACATCAGAGCAACGTCTGAGGATAGAATCTCATTCAGAAGGAGCACATCACAAGCAGGTAGTTAGAATCATCATCTGTACTTCCAAGAAAATATTTCCGAAGACAAGAATCTAGCACGAAGTAAGTAAAATTCCTTCGAGGATTTCTTTCCCTCTCCACTACTGAAGTTATGGAATTACAAGATAACTGATAGCAAGTCTAGGACAGTGTGTAGAGAACAAAGTGAGTATGAATCACTTCATAGGTATGAGGTCCATATGCTTCATAGGTAACGTTGTATGTATTTCCTACGATTCAACTTCAGCACTACGCTGCCATCTCCCAATCACATTTTCCTAACAATTTGTCATCTAGAATTGAAATACACACTCCATTGATTAATCTGAGCATACAAATATCAATCTTAGGAACAGAAAGGACAAATCTGGGAACATTATAGAGATGAGGATACTCAACTCAACAACAATACCCTGTATTGTTCCAATAATATTTCTCTGCTGAAATGACTTCCTAAATCGTAGAATACACTTTATTAATCAAGCTGATCAATATAATAATAACTTTGCAGGTAGAAAAAACGAATCTAGGAACTTTATCAGCATGTTGGGTTTTCATACTTCTATTCCCAAATTAATGTCTATCTACTTATTTCACACCTCAAATAAAAGAATATACGTTCTTGATAAAGCTGATAGAAAGAATAGTATCTTTAGAATTAGTAAAACCAAATCTAGGAAATATTAAAACCAAATCTAGGAAATATTATGAACATGTAGGGATGACATTTCAACTTCTATGCTACCCTGTCATCGTCATCTTCCTAGAATATTTCTCTACTAATCCAATATATCAAATGAAAAGATACACTTTTCTCATCAAGCTGATATGCCTTTCACCCACCTTACCGAGCTTGAGAGCTGGAATTAGAGTTTAAAAGTAGAAAATGTCCTGAAGCGTCGTATATCAACAAGACGTCAAAGACTAAAGTTTATGGCTGAAATTTGGTATATGCCGTATTTATTCAGAAGGGAAACCTGGTTCCAATTGTATAACAGATATCTTAGATCACTTTTATGCAAGTTTCAGATTGCAAATCCATTCGGTAAATTCGAATATTGGCAAATTCCAGTCGGAAAATTGGGAATTCTTAGAAACAAAATCCGTCTCCCTGGATACGATCCTTTTCCTATAAAAGCGAGCACCAAATCGATCAGAAAGCAGTCCAGCTTGAGTTTTAGTCCTGACAACATCTTCTGCTATGGAAATATATTTAGGTAAGGTGTCTTGAATCATTTTTGAATCAATTTTTACTGAAATTGAAATGATATATACGAATGGAATATTTATTATGACAGCTGACATTGTGTAAGTAGTTCAAATGGAGAGGCCGGCAGTAAGTGGTATTTTTACGGCGAGTTTTTCAATAGGCCTGTTTTAACGAGTGGTTCTTCATCGTTTATTTAAATAAATGATGAGATTGGTATAATTAAATTTTATCACAGGTTATGGTTTATACATATGATATATGCATATTGTTTTTACTAATATTCTATGATTATTTCTTTCTTTAGGGAAAAATAAGGGTTTGGTGTGTTTAATAAATTTCCCAGGTTATGGTTTATACATATGATGCCGATATATTGCTTTACTAATGTTCGTTTATTAATAATGTCTTCAGATAATAATGGTATATTTAATTTATTTTACGGATTATTGTTTTTACATAATATGATGAGGGTATACATATTGATTTCACTGATGGTTATTATGAATCCTTGCTTTAGATTTGGTTAATGCGAATTATTTCACATGTTATTGTTTACACATTTTATATATACATACGGTTTTCACATATTTCTCATTATACACTTTACTCGTCTGCTCCGGAAGCAACCCCGTTGAGCCAGACTTCATTATACACTTTACTCGTCTGCTCCGCAAGCAACCCCGTTGAGCCAGACCTCATTCTACACTTCACTCGTCTGCTCCGGAAGCAACCCCGTTGAGCCAGACTTCATTATACACTTTATTCGTCTGCTCCGGAAGCAACCCCGTTGAGCCAGACCTCATTATACACTTCACACGTCGGCTACGAAATAATTCCAGTGTAGACCGAAGTACAGTAAAGGTTATCTCTCAACTGAAAGGCTAGAAACGGAAGAAAAGGGTACCTAAATAGAATTTGCGTATGATTTTGAAAGAAATTAGGGACGAAATCAATATTTACCTGAATAATTTACTAATGTATATTTCTTTCAACTATTTGATGTTTCAATCAGAAATAAATCCTGAACACCTAGTTTGACGTAAGACTAATATATTTCTCTTCCTAGGTACTGGCGACCATAGCTGGGCATTAACTCGTTAATCGTTAATTAACGAAGTTAACATTTTGATTAACGGATTAACTTTTAAAAATGTTAACGGACACGTTAACTTCCGTTAATATGCAGAAGTCCGTTAATCGTTAATCTTATGCCTACTATTTACCGCACGGCACCGCGGCGCGAAAAACAGGTTCAGACTAGTATGAAACGAACGACAAGTGCCGGGCGGCGCGTGGCAGGCAAAAAATCACAAGGTCAGTTAAGTCTATTTTTCGTTTTTTTTTAAATATTATTATTTTTGTACACATACAAGTGAAACCATCTACCTACGGTGATGTGCTGCATTCCTCGGGGAACAGATATTCATAAATCTATTCATTAAATACAATACTGCTATACCCTCAAGTGCTGCAGTTGAACGTCTGTTTTCCACGGGTAAAGACATTTCAACACCAAAACGAGCCTCGCTTTCAGACGAGAACTTCAACATGTTAATGTTCATGAAGGGGAATATGCACCTTATGCCCGGCGATTAAATTACACATTTGAATTATACAAGTATTTTGTTTTGTTCCTAACCTGTTAACTTCCAGAACCTAAACCAACAGGTTTTATAAGTTCACTAACGCAACGATATAAAAATGCAATTTTACACATATTAACGGATAAACGATTAACGTTAACTTGCGTTAATTCTTCCGAAATGTAACACTTTAACGTTTAACGAAGCTAACTTTTTTTGTAGCGGAATAACGATTAACGAAGTTAACTATTTGATTAACGGTGCCCAGCTTTGCTGGCGACACAAAAAGGGAGTCCCTCTTTCAAGATGGAATCAACGACACCAATCCCCTTACCTCTCGAGAGTCCGGGTCCGTAGCTATTTGAATCAAATATGCCTTGAGTCTTAAGTATACGTCCTGTTGTTTATATCAGTTAGATGAAAGTTCTAAGAACAAAGACAGAATTAGTCGTTTCATATCACTCTCAAATCAGTACGATTAGAATTGATGGAGTCAGCTTTCTTTAGTTGAATTGGTCTGGATCTAACCGTAACTTCGAGTAAAGTCTTGGTTTTATAAACATTTTATACCCAACGGTGAAATAGTGGAACTGAGCATGTTTATCTGGTCCCAATGTTATTTCTTGCCATAAATAAATTTATCCCAGTTTCACCACTTGCCAAAACCTTAAACTTAAAAAGTGATCGGGAAAGTAACGGTTTGTTTTATGGGTGCATCCAAAAGGATTCCAAGCTAGTCACTTATGTCAGAACAAACCCATGGTTGTGGCAATTTAAACATACTAGAGGATTATTCTCACACGTCGGGAGGAAATTCTATAGGAATTTGGTTAAGGTCCAAGACTAATTAATTATTACACACTCTCTCTCATTAATTGTTGGAAATTTAAGAAAAAAAACTCTTATCAGGTAATTTAAAGAATAAAGTAAGTTAGGAAGAAATTAGATATTGAAATCGTCTCTTAATAAACAAAAATTGGATGATAGACTTGAGGAACGTATCTCTTGGCTAGTAAATGGAATCACGTCCTTATAAACTAGAAATCGCCAAGATATAGTTGTTCGAAGTTGTAGAAATTAATAGATCGTATCACGATGTCATTATAGCTAAATTGAGAAATGTTTGAAATGAGTAGGTTTGTAGTGCTACAATGTTACTCTCTGCAAAGTCATGGATCCAGGCTTTACGCATATATAAAAACTCTATATATATAAATAGAACGTACTGTAAAGAGTGGCCGAGGATGGTAACGGGTTGTCTAGTATGTATGCACACAAAACAATCTCCGACCGGTCACTAGAGGTCCAATTGAGTCTAGCAACTCCTTGGTTGGGTACTGGAAATGTACTATAGTCTTCATTCCCTCAATTGGCGATGACAGATCTATGAATATACCCGCGAAATATACCGGCTATGTATTTTGGGGATCAAACAATTTTAGAAATACAGATATATTCCTGTCCCTCGTCCATCTAGTCCAAATTTCATCACTTAAGAAACACTTAACATTATTGTATCAAATTAGATTCGAAACCAGAGACGATTTCCTAATAAGCTGAACTCTTATAACTGTCAATATTGTCTTGTGAAACATGTAAAGTCTTTAATCGTCGAATTGTTTTCAAACAAGTTGAGATTGTAACTCTTGGCTTTAATATATGTATTTATTAACCCTTTGTCTTTTATTTCTCTTCAGCTGAACAGAACTTTGTATTCTAAAGAACAAAAAAAAAATATATATACACAACGTGGGGAAATTGAGGGTTTATCCTTTCAAGGATCTATATAAGGCTGTGCACCGACAAAAAAAATTGCTATACTAGGCCGTGTGCCGAAAAACAAACAAGCTGGCTTCTGAGAGTAGATGAATTGTAGATCCTGCTACCTGAGAAGTGGCGCTGACTGTCTAGACGATTGCAACAAAAAAAAAAAAGAAGGTTGAAAAAAAAAATTAAAGTCAACCAGAAAATTTACCAATCATATAAGACCGGGGTGAATTCGGTTACAGCCGGATAACTAAAAATGAACCACGGAAAAAAACTCGACGTTCCTGCAGGTCAAGGCGTTACAGCCGAACATTTAAATGCTGAAACTCCATCCTCAAGTGTTGCTGTGGACGATGAAATTCTCGCAGATGAGGTGTTAGAGGAAGCAGAGGCCGAAGAGCAAGAAGTGGAAACCTACAGCAACGAAGATAGTGACAAAGAAAACAACTTTTGTGGCCGTAGATTATGTGCTTGTCCAATAATAAAACAAAATACTACGTGGGCAGAATTACCACAGAACTCATAGAACTAGAAGGCTAATATAAGGCCCGGTTGTTCAATCGAGGATGACCAAGTGATTTGGCTTAAACCAGGATTACCAATTTTGTTTCAGTTGTTCAATACGGGTTTATGAGATAAACCTAGTTTAACCATGGTTTAAGTTAATCTCATGAATTCGGGGGTTTAAGGAGATAATTTGCCGATTCTAACCTATTTGATTGTTTGACATTTCAATAGACATTGACTATTCTGAAAATTATTATTGTGTTGAATATTTTTGTTTTATACCCGACTGCAAAGATGTTCGTAGATATAACAGACGATTTTTTGAAATTTTGATATTATTGCCCCAAGAAGAAAGATACCCGTATTTAGACAATGTACCGTAATTTCGGGTGACTTTAACCCAGCTGGGTGACTTTGGCTCATTTTCAGAAATAGACATTATTAATTATAAAAAATTAAGCCTGTTTTTTTTATCGGATTGATTTTTCGTGATTCTATTGTATATATACCTGCAACACTGTATTCGATTTAGGAGTCATTTGCAACCAAATTCAACTTGCATAAAATTTGTCTGCAACTAGCAATGTTTTTTTACTCATATGATGATTAAAAATTAAATAACGTTTTTATGGGCAAATTTATTTTGCTTATTTTATCCGTCGGATTACTTTTAAATCACCCAAAATTTAAGCCATGGGTCAAAGCCAGCCCTCAATATGCGGGTGACTTTGCACACCATGTTTTTTTATATATCCACATACAAAGTCTTAATTCACATTATATTAATACACATTCACATTAATAGCTAAAAAGGGAAACATTCTCAATTAAATATTGAATAGAAAGATTTTTCTGTGAATTGAAAAATCCACGATAAAAATTAAGTTATTTTTTGTGAATGTCTAACAGAAAACAACTACTTCACCGGCTAAAGCCACGCTGGACATTGACTACATCTGATAGATATTCTGAAAGGACCCTAACTTAAAAGAAAAAATCTGAAATTGAAAATTTGCATTTTTATTCAGATAGTTATTATTTTTATTGATTTTCTATTCCGGTCTCAATTTGAAAGAGTGGTCAAAGATCAATATTTTGGTATATAATACCAATATATTTTTACAAATTAATCGTACATTCTTTGAATTCAAGTAAGCCAAAGTCACCTGAAATTACGATACCTAGAAACCATTTGGAAGAATGGACAGAAGAATAATTTTTGAATAGATTTCGCTTGCCTAAAGAAATCGTCCGCAACTAACAGAAATACAAAAAATCATCCCTCACTACAAAAGGCAAAATCTTGATTTTTCATACCAAAAACGTTTGACATAAAAACCTAAAATTAAGTCTATGGGTTTTCTCTAGATTCTACTCCTCCCTTTGTAGTTCCAAGGAAAGTTGGTGTTTTTCTTTAATGTGTATTAATTTCAACTTGTGTTCTTCGAATGATCGTTTTTGTAAATCTACAAAATCTGCTTTGGACAGAGCCCAAGTAGAAATTTAGCTCTTTATTGTTAAGATGCAATTCCTTTTTTTTGGGACCTCCGCAGATGGTATTGTATTCATTACTTATTATAGCCCAATCTTAAATTTTTGCGAATTAGTAACTGCGTCCGTTTTTTACATTCTACAATATCTTGAAATTTTTTTACGAGTGAAATGATTAGTAATTTTTTTCTTAAGAGACGCCTAACAATTTATATAATACACTTGGCTGTTTTCGATCTATTTTTCTGTATACTTCTGACAAAACTACGAATTCTTAGGTTAAGTTTGATTCAATGTTGATGTTTCTGAACGGTCCGAATGAAGGTACAAACGGAAAAATGTGTTGCCAACATATGAAAACAATGAGTTAAGGAATCCAGTATAGTTTTTCATCGAAAAATGCAAAACGTTCTAATCCATAGTTAATTAATAATCCTAGTTTAGATAATCAACGGTTTAAACTCGCATTGAACAACCGGGCCTAAGTGGAAGAAATTGATATGATTCATAACAACATGTATACATGGGACACACGTAATCATGCGCATATCATCAACAACATTGCCAGTTCATGTACTTGTATGAGAATCTAATATAATGACATTATGATGTAATGTATTACATTATATTCCCATTAAAAGAGCCGAAACTCATCAACTATCGATTACTCAGGATCATTAAGTTCTTTTGTTATATGTATTCAGAAGATAATATACAAGATAAGTGTAGCATATAACAACTGATTTAACCCTAATAAGAATTATGATTTCCTACAAACTCATTTGGCAACGCTGTTAACGTCAGCAACTGTTATTTAGTCTGACGTCATTTTTCTTCAGGGCCGGTTTTGCGTTTGTTGTTCATTTGTGTTCTTGCTTCAGTGTTTTTTAATTCCGTCCTATCCTATTATATACTCTTTGTGTTGTTTTCATTGTGTTATCGTGTAGTATTTAAGAGACCACGCTAGTTTTTAGTATATTCAGAGTATAATTGACCAGTGTTTTCAAGATGTCTCATTGCATGGTGCTGTCTAGAAATCCATTGGGAAAATTCTACAAGGTTCCAATAAAGGAAGACAACAAAGATTTTTGGCATCATTTTTTTGAAAATGCCTTAGGATATCTGAAAAGTCTCAAACATACTAGAAGAAGAGAGAAAAGCAAGTGTAGATCTAGATTACTTCAAATTATTACATAGAAAAAACAGAGCTGCCTCTTTTTCTGGACTAATCAAGCCTTCTGCAGATATTGTGAAGTGTTGTATATTAACAGAAAGAAAAATTAAGCAAATAATGGGTCTGGCGAACAATTTAATGCCGCAAGAAAAAAAGTTTATGGATGTTTTTGTAACTACTATTTCAGGAACTCTTTTCGAAGATAAAAAATTGTTTTCTGAATTAGATAACCATGTGTTTGATATATCTATGTACGAGATGAACCATAAAATGAAATTGATAAAATTTATTGTAAAAATTTACAGTAAAATACGTTACCATAGTGTTGCTAGGTTGCAAACAGAAAATGTAAGGGGGAATTGAAAAGGAATAAGCTATCAAAACTGATACTTTTTTTACATCAATAATATTATACCAATAAATTATGTTTTATTTAAATAATAGTTTTTTATTTTTTTGTATTTATACCGTGTACCAAAAAGTACGCAATAAATGGAAAACTTTGTTATTATTTAACAAAAAAAATATCCCCGATAAAAAAAAGTTGATGGTGATATACCGCCCACTATATTTGTATTGTTCTTGACTTGTCAATCCAATGAAAATTGGTGTATGACCAATAAACATCTATCTATCTATCTATAAAAAATCAACTTTATTAGTATACCTTTGATATTATAAATCTGAGTTGTCCAATGGATGACAATGAAATATTTCCAATGGATTTTATGTATGCGTGCACGTGGGAAATGAACAGATTAAGGCGAACTAACTAAAAAGCAACAAATAAAATAACTAATAAAAAACCTTTTTAAGACAATCTTTTATTCAAGCCGTGTACTAAAACGTATAAAATAAGTTTAAGTCATCGCTGACAATGATTTAATTATTTTTTGTTGAATTATTTGGTTTCAAAAAGCTTGTCGCGCGAAATGTTCATAAATGATTGATTGATAAGTAACAATTTGTCAAAGTGTTAATTTTATTACAATTCGCGCAACAAGCTTTTTGAAACGAAATAATTCAACAAAAAATAATTAAATGATTGTCAGCGATGACTTAAACTTATTTTATACATTTCAGTACACGGCTTAAAAAGTTTTTTTATTAATTATTTGATTTTTTGCTTTTTAGTTAGTTCGCCTTAATCTGTTCATTTCTAGTAGAGCATCGTTATTACAAGGTGTTTTCCCTGTAAGTTTTGAGCTGAAAGAAATCACGATCTCCAACCCCAAAAACTCCCATACATCAATTTTAATAGAATCTGACCATAATCACAAAACTCGTCCTCCATCTTGAATTTATGGATTTAGACAAAAATTTTATAATCTCTGACCTCGACAACCCCCTTATACCAATTTTGAATCGAATCTGACCATTATCACAAAATTCATCCACCATCTTGGAGCCGCAATCTTGAATTTTGACAAGAAATTCATTATCTCCGACCCCGAAAACCCCCACATACCAATTTTTTATCAAATCGGTCCATAATTACAAATATTGTCCGCCATCTTGAAGCCGCCATTTTGTTTTTTCTCTAACTAAAATTCCATAATGCATTGTCACCGGAATTATGAACACCTGCCAAATTTCAAACTAATCGGACGACTAGAAGTCTGTCAAAATTCACTTGCAATATTTGACCCGAACAAACTAACAAGTTAAACTAAATAAAAGCTTGTAACAAACGGATTCGCTTCACCAACGAAAAACTACATCTCTTTTCGATAGCCTATTACAGGTTTCTGGGCACCAACTTTTATCAAGGATAAATTTCATTGTTATATCATGGAAAACGTTTCCATTTGTTGCATAGTTTTTGGGACACGCTATTGTCATAGCATTCACATTCAAATCCCTCAAAATATTTTCAATTTGTGCCAAAATATTTGTTTAGGCACTAAATCCTTGAAAATTGTTTTTTAATTTAACTTCAAAACTGCAAGGGAGACGTCAATTGTGATTGTTATTCTGTCCCCATCATACCTACCCATTCACTTGAAATGCATAAAACCAAATTCTCTTTGAAATGAAATATTATATCTTGAGAAATACTGCATACATTTAGTTCATGTCAAATAAATAATTCAGTGAAGTATTCTTTTACAAGTCTTTCTTCCCGAAACCTTACGGATATTAGTTTCAGAAATTCCTCAAAATTTCAGTTGCACTCCACTATTCAATTCGAGCTCAAATACCCATCTTTAGAAAGTTCTCACGTAAAAGTCAATATGTTTCAGTTAATAGAGGTCATACATTTCACTGAAACCGCCCCTGTCATGACAGCGGTGTTACTGCGCATGCTCATGTGTGTACCATGCAGTACAGTAGGGCTCGTTCCAGCAAAACGGTATTGGCCTTCTAGTTCTATGAGTTCTGTGAGAATTACTAGTGTTGTTGATGATAATCTATTAGTTGTTAATTTTTTGAGAAGCTAGGACTCACTTAAACATGAAAAGTACTTCTTTTATCCTGATATAAAGGATGAAAGTATTGTGAATGTAAAAGAGATGTGATTATGAAAATGAAGACTCCAACTAACTTACGTAGAAATCAATTTGCTTTCTCTAAACTGCCAGATGTGATCTTAGAGTAGTTACCTAGGTATTTAAATGTTTTTCTTGTTTAAAACTAATTTAGAATTTTTAACTTTTGTTCCTTTGTTTTTTAGATATTTTATGCAAGAAGTTTATTTACGGTTTTTTATGTATTGTGCATAATAAATTATTTTACGTACCTCTCTTTAACTTATTAACATCCCCCGTATATTTTTATATAACTGTATTATCTAAATATTTTTTTTCTATAAAAACTGTTCGAATTCACCCTTATCTGTGTCTAAAATAAACAATATCCTTTTCTAATGCATGTTCGAATTCACCCCACCCATCGTGGTGAATTCGAACACTAAACAAAAAAATATATATACTATATATGTATAATTTTGACAATATATGAATATGACAGTCAAAGGTCTGTAATTATTTCAACATTTTTGGAGTATGCTCTCAAAAAACATTAGCAAAAAAACATGAAATTGTGTTCGAATTCACCCCGAATTTTTGCAACTCTGGCGCTGCCATCTAATTTGGAATTCCCAATATAATAAAGCAATTTGAATGGATAATTTTTAGATTGCGATTCTTCAGATTCAAGGAAAAGTATCTTACACTACTTTCCTGTCATTTTATGTATATATACACGAGAGTAATAATACCAGCAAACTGCCGTGTTTAATTTATTTTGGAGTTATTATTAAAATAGAAACAAAATTAATTCAATTTATAGACTTGCATCAACTTTACAATCTAAAAACTACTTGTACACACACACACACACACAGCGAGGGATGCGTGAAAGCTGCACACATTTTTTCTATTCAACCTATCGTCTTTTTTTCAAAACGATAGGTCCGACAATGAGGCACATTCTAAAAATATTTCTATTTATATTCAGGATGTCCCAAAATAAGATACACAACTAAGTTCTGTTTTTTAAATGACAACCCCCCATTTTTGTTACATTTTTGGATTCGTCACTGAATTGTCGCTAAAGAAAAATTTATAACTTCATTTTTTTAGATGCAGGAGAACATCGCCTCTACTACGATTTTTTGAAAATGACAAATTACAAATTGGTAATAACACGACCTTTTCAAATGCAACACCCTATATTTTATTGCATCATTATATGACATTTTTTAGGAGCTTTTGACCGAAATAGAGTTTGTGGGGTCTCCTTTGTGAAATTTGCAAGATGTTGCAAAATAAGAAATGTTGATGATTTTCCCTAAAAAAACGAATCGAGTCGTAAAATTTGACATATCCATACAATTCTAAAAATAATATGTTCCAACAAAATGAAATTGTTATAGAAACAGGAGTGTACCACAAAGGAAACAATGTAAAACAATTGAGGAAAAGCTACTTATAAATGCTCAAATAGCTCCCCATCATGTTACACACAAGCTGTTAGTCTTCTAGTAAATGAGCCCCGAACTCTAGCAAGCATTGCTCCATCAGTTGAACGGATTAAGGCTTCCGTGATCCTGTTTTTCATTAACCGTCGAAAAAAAAGGAGGAGGTTCTCTAGTCGACGCGTATATTTTTTCATGTATGACCAAGCTTTAACTTGTCACAGAGTAGTCCGATTTCGATGATTCTTTTTTCATTAGATAGGGTGTACTTCGAAGTTGGTCCCATTTGAATTTGAAAAAAAACACTCGATCCCTAAGGGAGGATATTGATCGTTCACCCTCTGAATTTTGGCCCGTCAACCGATTCTAGCAGGCATACTTTGTTATCCGATTACTTTTTTATTGTATATTTTTTGCTTTTCAGTTTCTTTTTTCGTCGGTTTAATTTTTTGTTATATCATCTGCAGTTGTTGGACGGTCCCTGGAAACCCTTTCCTTCACGTACCACCAAAGAAAGAAATCTATAGTAGTAAGGTGGATCGCGTGTGCCAAGGAATAGTAACTCCTCTGTCTATCCAACGATTAGGATAGAATTGATCTAAAAATCCTCGCACTATCCCATGGTTATGCACTACAGCACCATCGTGTTGCAACCACAAGGTTCTTCTGGTGTTCAAATCCACTTCTTCTAACATTCTGGGAAGATGTTCTTGAAGAAAATGTAAACACCTTTCACCATTCAGAACATTGTCGAAAAAGTAGGGTCCAATAATGTAATTTCCAATAATACCTCCCCAAACATTAAGCGACATCGCTTTTGGTGATCAACAGTCCTCAACCAGTGATGATTTTCGATTGTATAATAATGCATATTATGTTTATTGACCAACCCGTTGTTCTCAAACGTTGCCTCGTCATAAAACAGAATTTTGTTTGAAGTATTATAATCCTTGTCAATCATGCCATTCATTTGAATACAAAACGCAACTCTATTTGCAAAATCATTACATACAATTCTTATGAAGGTTCAGATGATAAGGGTGGAACTTATTTTCAATATTATTTGTTCAAACTACTTTGTAAATATTTCCCTTATTCTCTGTGCTCAAGTGAGGATTTTCCTGTAGCATCAATAAAACTTGCAACTCATTTTCCTCATTGATCCACCCACCAACAATTTCCTTTTTGGTATAAGACACACTACCAGTGAGATCAAACTGATCTCTTAACTTTTGAGATGGAGATACCCCTTGCTTCTGGATATTTTTTAAGGTAGAATCTGCTTGCTAATACAAGATATATGTTAGCTTCGTCAATACAGTAGACCATATTCACGAATTCTTTGCGAGTGAAATTCATTATTAACAATTAGACGTGTACAATTATTGAAATTACACGGATTCGTAAAATTTTACGACAGCAGCCTACTCGATTCCCATTTTTTTTTTCTAAAAATCCATGAATTTTGTTTTTTTTTGCAACAAATCCTGCAAACTTAATACAAAATAGACCCCTCAAACTCAATATCAACAAATAGCTCTTGAAAAATGTCATGCAATGATGCAATAAAATATAGGGTGTTGCAAATATAGGCGGTGAAACATCAACTCCGAGTCCGCCTACAACTAAAAAAATGCGCTAAAGCCTAAAGAATCGACTAGAAAAGAGTTGGGATTAAGTTATCTTGAATGATTGAAGTTATAAATTTTTCTGTAGGTCTATGCACGACGCTATTTTGTCACATAAATTGACATAAGTCAAAAACTATTCCCCCTTCTTTTTTCCTAAAACAGTATATTCTTTATCAACTCCACTTTTCCTTTTATTCAATAAATCACTGACTAGGGGCACATTCCCTGTTATTTGTAATATTCATTCATCCTATTTTTAAAAGTGGCTCTATAAAAACAGTTGAAAACTATAGGGGAATATGCATTCAATCAGATATTCCAAAAGTCTTAGATTGCCTCTTTGCCAAAAAATTAATGAATGTTTGTAGACCTTTGATAATACCAGAGCCACATATGGATTTACATCTGGAGGTTCCACGCTATCTAACTTATTGTATTATCAACAGTACATAACACAAGCACTTGGGTGGTCTGTGCAGGTAGATGCTATCTACACAGACTTCTCAAAAGCTTTTGATAGGGTCTGTCGTAACTTATTAATAAAAAAAATATTTGCCATTGGCATCACTGGTAATATGTTACAATGGATAATCAACTATCTTATTAGTCGTTCTCAAGCTGATAGAATAAATAGTACAGTTTCAGTACCTTTTTTGTTAAATCAGGTGTACCACAGGGATCCCATTGTGGACCTTTGCTGTTCCGCCTCTTTATTAACTCAAATAATAATAATTCAAAATATCTACTATTTGCTGACGACCTGAACATTTTCAAGGTTATAGAGAGTGTTCATGATGCTGATCTTCTTCAGAGTGATCTGAATTACATTTCTGATTGGTGTGGAGCAAACTGCCTTCATCTCAATACGAAGAAATGCTACTCAATGGTGTTCAGTAGATCTCGTTCACCAATTAATTTTTATTACCATTTAAATAAAGAGATTTTGGAAAGTAAACTGGAGGTAAAGATTTAGGTATATTATTAGATGGCAAGCTTTGTTTCAATAACCATGTGAATTCAGTATCTATAAAAGCTTTTATCTGATGGTGTGAATTCCAACGGGTTGTTTCGTGCATTTCTTATTTTTATAAGTGACAAAAAAACGTCGATGGTTTGTGTTGCAAGGTCGTATTTTCACATATTGTCTGACAAGTTCTACCATATTCAATCCAGGGATATTCCCCGATGTTACAAAAAATTCTCGCATTACCTTTGTTTTTGGTAAAGTAATTCTAAAAACGGATCCTTCATCTATCACATTTTCAACAAGAATATTTGTCAGTTCCTCTCTTCTGCATGCTCCACTTAGTCCAATTATCATAGCAACTTTTTTAAATAAATATGTATCATCTGATGCTTCCGTTAAAAACTTTGTGACATCTTGTTTAGTAAAAATTTTGGATTTTTTAGCTATGTAACCTTCTGATTTACGTTTTAGTAATGCAACCAGCTGTAGGTAATTACTAATATCGACGTTTTTTCTTGTTAATAAAATACTTCTTATCATCGAATAATACGACCAGAGAAAAGATGGTTTTCTTTCCTTAGATAAGCATTCAAAGTAAGCCAACAATACTTTTTCATGAGTGATATTCTTGATTTTCTTAGTAGAACACCATTCTTCATACCGATTAAACGCTATTTCATATAACTCCGTGATTTTTCCGGCAAAAGGGAGTCCACCCAGATGCAAGCATTTGCTCCATCACGATTAGAAGAAACTTTTCAACTTGATAGTTACAATACGATGACAGGCGAATCACGTGTTCGCAGTGCACATGTTCATCCCTTTAATGCAGATCTGCTTTTTATTCACTCGAACTTCAAAAACACTCAAAGGGGCAAATACGGATAAATTGCTCTATACGGGCGAATTCGCCCGATTCCGCCACTGAGGCGCCACTTACAAAGGTGGTCCAATAGTGGCGAACCCAAAAATGGGGGTGTTGCCATTTGAAAAACCAGAACTCAGTTGTGTATCTGACATCCTGTATATAAATATTTTCATAACGTGCCTCATCGTCGGACCCTTTCTTTAAAATAAAACAAGTTGATAGCTAAATACAAATCAATAACTAAACGGTACTAAATATAGCACAAGACAATACCACTATTTGTGAATACTTCTATGTTACATTGTATTCCAGCATAGGGGTGGAATGAACCATCAATAGTTCAAATTGTATTTGAAGAAATTTTTTGCTACAGGCCCAACATGTGAAATCTCTTCAGTTGATCAAGAATTCAGCTGTCTAGCCGTGTTGTAATAAATGACAAAGATGACTGGTATTTAGCAGAGGTGTGAATGGGTGGGGTGAGTCACGATTCGTATATGTGATGAATGTCAGTAAGGACGGTGTTTTTTTTTTCATAACGGTAGGGTGGTTTTTGAGTGACAACCTTATGAAAAAGATTATGTAATATCTCTCGATATTATATAAATTAATATATAATAAATATTTTATTATCCTGTAAGACAATCAAAAGGTACATTGTGTAGGACTAGTCATAAAAAGGCTTAAAAATAGAACTTAAAATAAAAAGACAGTTTACTAAGAGTAACACATTCATTATTTTATTATACTATCATTTCCTGATGGGAGTAATAATTATTTTCCAGAAGGAAGGACTTAAGTGTAATTTTGAAGCTGTGGATAGTACTACAGTTTTTCACTTCAAGGGGGAGCAAATTGAATAATCTGAGCCCTATTACATTTGGGGAATAATAAGTCAGTGCATTTTTACATAATGGCACATGAAAGTCTGTCTTACACCTAGTATTAATAGAATGCACATTTTCATTTCTTATGAAACAGTTTCGGTTGTCATATATAAAAACACATAATTCAAATATATACAGGCACGGTAATGTTAGTATTTTGAAATTTTAAAAAAGACTTTTACAGCTTGTACTTCTTGAGACTCCTGCTATACATCTTATAATCTTTTTCTGGGCGACAAAAACATCTTTGCATGAGGAGGATGCTCCCCAGAAAGTAATACCATACCGAAGACGGGATTCAACTTGGGCATGATACAGCATAATTAGTTGTTTCTGGTCTAGAATGTGGCGAAGGTTTCTGAGAAGATAATTCATAGAGTTCAGTTTTGATATAATTGTTCCACAATGAGTTTTCCAGCTGAGAAATTCATCCAAGTGAACACCCAAAAACTTCACCGTAGAACACGGAGAAATTTCATCATCTCCAATTTTCAAGTTGAAACTGGCAACTTCTTTTTGTCTAGCATGAAATCTTATTAGGTGTGTTTTTTGATTATTTAAATATAGGGAATTTTCCTTAAACTGGGTGTTCAGATTTTGCAGGATTAAATACCTTTGATTTGTAGATTATGATCCATTTTATCTGATATAACCAGTGATGTATCATCAGCATATAGTGTGAAATGAGCATCTGTAGAAATGGATTCGATATTATTCACATATAATAAAAAAAGTATTGAGCCCAATACTGAGCCCTGTGGGACACCAACATTAATCTCTACATAATTGGATGTATATAGCTTTTTCATATTGTTGTTAACATTGATGATGCTGACATATTGCTTCCGCGTTGAGACAAATGTTTTCAGCCAATTCAGTGCATTTCCTTGTATGCCAATGTTATGGAGTTTTTCATAAAGATTTTCGTGATCAACACAGTCGAATGCCTTACTGAGGTCACAAAAGACCCCAATAGGGCATTCAGCCCCTGTAATTGAATTCAAAGCGTTCGAATATAAAGAATGAATGCATCGGCAGTTGTCTTTGAATTCTGGAAACCATATTGGTTTTGGATATGATGTTGTTTTCATTCAAATAAACGTTCAGTCTGTTCAAATATGGCACTGTGATTGGTCAGAAATTTTGTCATGTTATTCGGATCGCCTTTTTTATGTATGGGAATGACTTTTCCAGTTTTAATGAAATTCGGAAAGATTCCTGTACAGAATGAAATATTTATCAGATATGTTAAAGGTGAGATTATAGTGGGTAAATTTTTTTTTAATAGAAACCCTGGAACTTTATCAAATCCAGATGAGTAGGTGTTTTTTAGTTTTTTCAGTAAGAGCTTGTATAATTCATCTTGGTTATAAGGTAGCAGTGAAAACTGTTTTGAAAAATTTGTTTTTATTGGATTGGACAAGTTTGTGGAATTCTGGGATTTGTTTATAATATTCAGTGGAGCATCTCTGAAAAAATGATTAAAACTATTTACAATTGAAGTTGGATCTTCCATCAATTCATCGTTTTCATTCCTTATTGATATGTTATTATGCACCTTTTCTTTGTTTGAGAGTTCTGATATAATATGCCATGCTGATTTAGTGGGATTATCAGAGTTGGTGATTTTACCTTGGAAATACTTTTTTTTGGTGGATTTCACTAAACTGACATGGATTTTTTTCTGTTGAATATAAAGTGGTTTCATTTCAGGGACAGACTGGGAAAGGAAAAGAAGATTTTTTAGATTTTCACTGGATTATGCGTACTTCATTATTCACCCATTTGCTACTTGTATCATTTGTTATATATTTTTTCCTCAAAGGAAAATGAATATTGAAGTAGTATAAAAATATATCCATGAAAGACTGGAATGCCAGATTTACTTCAATATTCGCATAGATACCAGACCAGTGTTCATTCAATAGATCACTTGAGAAGTTGGCAATTGATATATCATTAAAATTTCTTTTATAATGAGATTGTGGCTTCAGTTTTGGAGTTTCAATATTGAAGTCCACATAAACGCTTCTATGGTCTGATATGGTATTGTCGAGAATGCAGGTAGCATGAGTCGTTAGTAAAATTCATTGAGAACATGATCTATGATAGTTATACTGTTGATTGAGACTCTGGTTGGCCACCTGACTAAATTATTATCAATTTTAAATGGTGCTAAGATATCCATTAATTTTTGGTAGTCATTATTTGATGTTTTTGCATCGATGTTAAAGTCGCCGCAGATCATAATCTGAACATTTGGTTTGTATAAGTAATTCAGTACATCGTCAAGTTTTTCTAGGAATGTTTGCAGATCCCCGGATGGAGATCTATAGCAATTTAAAATGAGAAGGAGGTTACTTGTTTTAGATTTATATGAGAGAGCTGAAATTTCAAATAACTTTTTCACAACAGAATTTCTTGATGTCAATACATTTTACGTTAACATTATTTCTAACCCAGATTCCTACACCACCACCTCTGAATGAGGTTCTACAGTAGCAGTCAATGAGATGGAAGTTTTTAATATGAACTTGTTTGATTGAGTCAGTAGTTTCCCATAACTCTGTCAGACAAATAAAATTTATATTTTTGAAGGAATTTATATCCATTAGAATATTATCAAGTGAGACACTCTGTACATTCAGAAGTAACAGCTGGGGATCAAAAACTGTTGTTAGGTCTTGTCTTGCCGTTCCATTCTTCTTAGGTATAAAAAACAACTGATGCATGCATTTTCAGGCCATAAGGTTGGATTCATAGCTTTGAAGTGATGATCATATATTTTTACCTTGAATGAGGCATAGAGCTGAGGATGCCGTGATTTCAGAGGTTCGCAACTTACCTCAGGAAAATTCGGTTTGAGTAGGGATTCCATACTATCCTTAGTGGTATCAGGAGCCACTCTGTACACATGGAGATCTACAAATTTAGGCACTCCTTTTACTGCTCCAGCATTTCCAGAATTGACATTATTGCTACCAACAATCACTTTGGCAGGTTTTCGTTTACGGCAAGTGATGGTTTTCCATGTATTGTCCTCAGAAACAGTCGAGGTGGGCGTTGTTTGTCGTGGATTTTCAGCCAAATGGATGATATCATTTAATTTGTTTCTGGTGGTCTCTTCCAGTAATGTCCTTGACACCTCAATTATTTTTATCTGTTGGGAGTTCCCCTTGGAATTTCCTTTTACAAGAACTGGGGAGATAATATCAGCTGAACCAGTTTTTACTCCACTTTCTTCTGTTTGTAAACAGTTGATATCAGACAAAGTTTTTGTGGTGGAACTGGCATTGCCTTTTTTGCCTGCCAGGTGTCCCACAATTGCTTCGTTTTTATTTGGATTATTATAGTCAATTTGTTTTTGTAAATAAGAAATTTTATCTTTTAATAAATTACAATTTTCATGCAGAATGGAATTCTTACTCTCCATTTCTTCGATTATACGCTTGAGAAGATTATTTTCTTTTTCAAGACTACATTCATTACTTGGTTTGTAGGATTGGTTCCTGTCATCAGTAGTTATATGCTCGCAGATTACATTTTTTTCCTAGACAGGACTGTTTAAAACAACTTGGGTGGAAGACTTCTTTGCACTTAACACACTTAACTTTATTGGTGACACTTTTCTTGCAATATTTGCAAGTAGATACTTCGATTTTATTGGAAAGATCTGACACTGGACTCGCCGCCGACGCCATCTTGCTTTTTTACAAGAAGATCAGCCCCCCAAGCTCTTTTAAAGTGCCTGATATATGGGCATGTCTGCCTACTCTGCAGATCAGGCATATGCAAGAATTCTGAATGAGCTGTAGGCATAGTGCATCCCTTTTCCAAATGTCATGTCCATAATCGTACGGACTAGTATGCAGAAATTACCAGCGCAGCATTGAAATGAATATGTGCCTCTTACGGATATGGTTCGATCATGCGCACATCGCACCTGTGGTACTTACAAATATTTCCTAATGTGTTTCACCTGATATAACATATTTACCCAAACTCCTATCTCACACTCTGGATACTAGTGGTCGGACGTGTGACTACTTCTGCTAGGCTCGGCAAGCTAATTATTCTTTGAAATATTTCCAAACAGAACTACAGTCGGTTTCCCCCTCTTTTGCGAATGCCTCTCGATCGAATTTTAGGCGCGCGCCGTTTTGTGGACTCTGCCGATTGAGATACAAATTATATTTCCATAATATAATTACCAAGCTTGTAAAATTCTCCTAGGTAGCAATCCACGTGATGTGACGTCAGTCGGATGATGTCGGATGGCTGCGGCCGCTTTTGTCTCGAACGAACTGATGTCTCTGGCTTCTATCGGGTGACTGAATTGTCTCGGCGGCGTTTGTACATAGCACAGCTGGCTCGATAAAAATGTTTTCTCGAGACGCTGTGCTGGCGCAGGTAACACTCGCGCGTGCTTTATATATAGGCGTCGCGGTATTGGCGTGATCTACGGAGGGTGTTTAGTCTATTTATTGGGGTAGGTGTAATCCACGGATTTATCACAAACACGATTGGTATTTCTAGACCAATTATTACCGTCAAGATGAATTTAAATCCTTACAGGGAGCTTTTGGTTGATAAAAATAGCGGAAAAATAGTAACTTCGTTACAACTCTTACATGAAAAACTATGTTTACGAAATTTTAATTAACAATGAATGAGCTAAAAACTGAAATTTGTGGGAAAAGTATATTGGTTATATATATATTTTTTCTTGGTGAGAGTGAAACTTGCATAAAACTGAATAATTTAGAAAGAATTATCGATTGTTTTACTCGCTAAATTTCCTTGATTACTACTGAATATTGCCGTGAAAAGAAAATCCAGTTGAAACTTTTTGATCAATTATATATTTATAATTTGATATTATTTCACATAAATTGTTCATTTCCGTGGGAATTTCGATTTTGAGGTTATGTATTTATTTCATAGATTTTCTGTAGAAGTGGTTGATGCGAAAATACTATCTCAGACACTGTCGATTTATTTTCATATACAAATTATAAATGACAAGACTTTCGTTTATATATTTATAATATTTTATTTCCCTGTACATTATTTCTATCATTAATAGAAATTTTAACCTGTCTTTTGGCTTCTTCTTTGAAGGCAACAGTATTCATTTTCTTTTCCAATCTCCTCTCCTTTCGATATTCCTTCAATAGATTTTTTCTTTCCTTGCGTTCTTTAGGTGATTCATCTTTGGGCCTCATTGATAATACAGAGAGTTGAGAAATGATCGATTGGCCTCCAACAGACTGGGGGCCTCCCCTTCCGCAAGTCCCATTTTCTTCATTTAATTTGTTTAAAGCTTTAGTAGTTAGCTTGTTGGAATCCAGAACATTTACCGGAATGCCAGTTTTTTTATTAATACGAATCTTGTCCACCTGGAAAAAAAGAAAATATTTAAAATCTCTAAAACGATTATATTTAAAAAAAAACTAAAATCTTCATTGAAAAAGCAACATTCTCTGACAAAAAACACCGACGTTCAATGTAACTGGACTTCTCCTTGTCAAACTTTGTCAAGTGAGCCACACTCTCCCTATATACCTAAAGGGCCACGGTGACCTATGGACAAAGTGGTGCCCCGCACCAGCGCGGCACTCCGGTAGGGGCGGCAAATCACCCATCTTTTTTGCACTCATAAAAAATGCATTTTATCTTCAACTTACTTCTTCGACAACAGTAATATAAATAAAATAGGTGCTGCTTTCTGCGGCCATCTTTTTTTAAGGGTGAATATACATTCATAGTAAAATGGATGTTTAAAATTTCAGTCTTGCTTTCCTACTTATAAACAAAAATGAAATGTGCTTTTTTTAATGAATCGGGTGCCCCTGAGGGTTCCTCACATTATTGCCTTTTGCATAAAAAATAGATTTTTATTTTTTTGTTTAAAAACTCTAAGAAAAAAGTTAGAATTATTAAGATTTAGAGGTTAAATATATGTAACAAGAGACCTTAATATTTTTGCATAGAAAATCCTGCTGCTTATTTTCTTCATCGATAAATTATACAAAAACATGACCGCTGGACCGAACCGCCGCACTCTGCGCTTCAGGATAAAACCTACAAAAAGCGGCTAGAACAGTTGCTAACGAATAAAAGCTGATCAGCCCTTCGCATGGTACCATACTATTTTTGTACCAAATTTTATAAAAATTGTTCGTAAAAAATTGTGTTCACAAGAAAGATAATCGACATATTTTGGTCTTTTAGGAACCAAATGACTCATCTTATTGTGAAAAAAAAATGAAATCATAGACTTATAGGGCTTTATTTCTAGCTCTTGCACCAGGGCGCCCTTTACCCTTTCGGAGGCCCTGTATACCTAGATATTTTACGGACAGCCTCACACATTTTTCCAACAAAATAATTCCTATGAACATCTATCTCGAAATTATTTCTAATTTTGATATAGAGCATTTCAATTACATATGAATTAGTTATCTCAGAGGTAGTTATTATGTTAAGAGCAATATAGAGAGTATAAGATATGGAAATCGGAATTACACAACTTCAGACCTTCTGGAACCTTGGGGTAAGGAGAAATTGGGAATCAATGATGTAGCCTCATTTACACTTGAAATATGTACTTCAGTAAGAACTGCACATTTTGGATTCAACAATATTTTCACAGAATGGAAAATACGGTATAAATTTTCGAGGGAGATTCAGGGTATGAAGTAAGTGGCAAAACTGAAAAAGGATTATAAAAAATTCAAACTTGACTCAATTATAACTTACTCAGGTTAAACATAGAGAAAATAAAATTATGAACTAAGTTTCACATTGAATGAATTGAATTACATCACTTATTAAAACTTTTTTGTTAAATTCTCAATCAAATATCTCGCAGTTGTTTTGGATTGAACATATTATGAATTTGAAAATTATTGAAAAAAAAACCCAAAAGTGAAAAAATTTTAATTTACCAAAAATGTGTTATCAATATTCAATTTTTAAAAAAGATTTTTTTCTTCAGTAAAAATCAAATATGCAGTAAAACAACTCATTTTTCAAAATCCAATCATACTCAAAATATTCTATCAATGTGATTACATGGAACCAATATGCTCTCTGTTTTCCACTTAATCAACATTTATTTGCAAAAAAAAAATATTCGAACATTATTCCAATTCATCACAATCATTGTATAATGAGCTCATCATCGTTAAAAAACTATGTAACTTAGATGATTTTCTATTATTCCAGAGGGAGTTCAGAGGAATAACTGAAAAAGGTAAAAAATGCAAAATGAATTGAAAATTGAACAGAAAAAATTTTTATGTACATGAGTATATTTAAATGAATGTGTAGTATACATCGGTATATAGGCTTCTAGGAAGATTATGTTTTTTTCAGATATGGCATTATGAAAGAATCGAACAACAAAATAGGGCAATATACAAGATTTGAACTCTGAAAATAGACTCAAATACATATACGTCCAACCATATTAAAGTAGGTCTATTTTATCTATACTTACTTTGGGTTCTTTGATTAACTTTGGATGATTATAAATATTGGAATAAGTGCTCAAAATGCTCTCACAATCCCATTTTTCTTCATTGGGCACTATAATTGTTACTAGTTCTTCCTCGTCAGAACTCATCTCCAACTGTTCCTTGATTTTACCTGCCAAGACATCTTTATCAATTTGCTCCTTTTTCTGTGATTGTTTGAACTCATCAGCATATTGTAGCAATATATCAGATGTTATAGGAACATGACCCTCGATTTCTTCACAATCCAATGCACCTATTTCATTGTCCTCATATACAGCATACATCTAAAATATAGTTCTTTGTGACTAATCTACAGTGAGCACGTAAAGGTTGGAATAAATTCGTTAAAGTTTTTACAGGGCCAGATGAGAAAAATCGCTAATACACGTCAATTTAAATATTTCAACGTGCATGTTTTGACATATAACTCTTTTGGGTGACGTCATAATTGTGCTGGTTATGACGTCATCGACATTTTTTTTAATAGCAACCCTTATATCTGATAGTGTCATTTGAATGAAGATATTTCTCTGCATGTAATATGTTAAATTTTAGGGCATGGTACATGAGGAAATTACCGAGAAGGAATCAATTGAATGTTAAAAGCACGCACTACTTATGAGATGACCCTGATAGATACAGTTTTCATTACATTTGTACATATCTACCTTTTGTTCGTTTTTTTTTTTAACTTAGCAACGAGGATCGGGCTGTTATTATTTCATTATCTAAGTATTGCCAAAGTATTAGGCAAGAGCTGGCTGCAGAGAACCTAGCCAATTTTGTAGGGAAAAATGTCAAAAAACTGTCAGATGTGGGGTTTGAACCAACCCTCCTTTTTGAGAATCAGAGCTCAAATCTGGAGCATTAGACCACTCGGCCAACCTGACTTGAAAGTGAGCAAATGAAGTGCGTGCTCAAATTTTGCCCAGGCACTAAATGCTTTTTCTTATGTTTGCTGTGAGTACTAACGTTTTTAAAACATTTCATTCTGTTACTTGATCGGTCAGGCTCTTGGCCTATAATCTACCAGGGTCATATAATAAAAGGGCTATTAGGTACTTATGTAAAGCAAAATGGCGAGATTCATGTAAACCCCTTTTTCGAGAACATAGAATCCTTACGGTTATTTCAATATTCATATTGGAAACCGTATCGATTATACATAAAAATAGGGAGAACTATGAATCCACAGCCACATACCACACAAGGCGGTCAAATGAACTGAATCTACCAATTCCAAAAACATGTTTTGTTCAAAACTCGTTGATATATAATGGAATCAGGATGTACAATAAACTTCCCAATGAAATCAAAGAGACTTCTTTTATCATACTCAGAAATAAATGTAAAAAACTTTCAAGTGATAAAGCCTATTATGACCTACAAGAATATTTTGACGATGCCCTGTAATTTATAATGTGTAGTATTTGCGATTGTACTGTGTGAAAAACATAATTCTAATCGTTAGTCTAGTTCTTGTCCTGTAACCTTTGTATATGTATGTATATATATATATATATATATATATATATATATATATATATATATATATATATATATATATATATATATATATATATATATATATATATATATTATATATATTTTAATTCAATTATTGTCACATTTTATATTTCATGTTTATATTAGTAATATTATTTATGACATTGTGTTTGTAACAAGAATTCTATTCTTAAACAATAAACATATTATTATTATTTATTATTATAATAAGTTGTGCGTGCTTTTAACATTCATTCCTTCTCGGCAATTTCCTCTTGTACCATATCATGAAATTAAACGTATTGAATGCAGAGAAATGTCCTCTTTTAAATAGGAGAGTTGAGTACTATTTAAAAAAAAAAGTCGGTGACATCATAATGGGCTCAATTATGGAGGAATCCAAAATTTATGTGTACGAGCGATTTTTCTCTTCTGGCCCCGTAAAGACTTTAGCGAATTTATTCCAACCTTTATGTGCTCACTGATATAATTACATGTCCTGACTGATCTACTCACTTACGATCAATGCCCAGACCAAACCCCCTGTACCTAAAGAGCTGAAATTTTGACAGCGTACTCTTATGATGACATAGGTAACCACTAAGAGAGGTTTCTTTGATACTCCACCCCTAAAGCCTAAAGGGGTAAAAAAGAGGATGTGAAGGGGGGGGGGGTGGTGAAAGTGAAAATACCGTTGGTTTTGAAGTTAGAGTCATGGAAATTAGTATTTGGGCTTTTCTTTTCTAATAAAGAAACACATATTTCAGGTTTTTTGAAATTCAACCCTAAAGGAGTTAAAATTGGGGTTGAAAGTTTATATTTGAGGTCTTTGTTACAAATGTTTTTGGAAATTCAACCCCTAAAGGGGTGAAGTGGGGGGTTAAATGAGGATTGGAAGTTTTTATGGGGGTTCCGTTACTTTTTAAGTTAGGGTAATGGAAATAGGTATTTGAGGTCTTTATTACAAATAAATAAATACATGTTTCAGTGTTTTTATAAATTCAACCTCTAAAGGGGTGAAATTTTTTATGGGGGGTTCGTTAGTATTTAAGTTAGGGTCACAAAAATTGGTATTTGAGATCTTTGTTACAAATAAAGAAATACGTGTTTCAGTGTTTTTAGAAATTCAACCAATACAGGGGTGAAATGGGGAGTGAAATTTTTTATGGGGGTTACTTTAGTTTTCAAGTTAGGGTAATGAAAATTGGTATTTGAAGTCTTTGTCTCAAATTAAAAAAAAACACGTTCAAGTGTTTTTATAAATTAATAAAAGGGAAAGGGGGAAAAGGGGGTCGTTAGTGTTCAACTCAGAATCATGAATATTGGTGTTTTGGCTCTCTGTTACAAATAAATGTTGAACCTGATTTGAGAATTCCGTCCCTGTAGGGATGAAAAGAGGTTAATGAATTTGTAATAGTCGTCACAAAGCATTACTTTCGCTGTCAAATCAATTATGCCACCCAAACGAGATAACGGGATAATGGTTTAACGGTTACCGGGATCAAGAGGTAACGGGCAAATTCACAGGCATAATTTGGATGGAACCACACAAAGATATAGGAAAAAATACAAATTCTACGCGGACAAAGACGTGGGTACCAGCTAGTATTTGATAAATACTGTTTTAAAAAAAATCAATCTAATTTTGGAGTTCTAACACTCGCAAACATTTGGAAACTGATAAACTTATTAATATTTTAACAATTTTAAAATATCATACTTTCTCAAACTTTTCATCCAGTAGAGTGAGTTGTTCATTTCTCCTTATAACAGAACTTGTCATTGAATAATTTGTGAACCTAGATTTTGTCTCTTCCTTCTCAAATGACTGTTCGGAACCAGTTAAGGAACCCTCTTTATCAGAATCAAAATACTCCTCATCTTCACTGAATTCCTTATTTGAAGATACCCCATTAGCTAATTCCATGAAATTGTCCTCTAACTGATTTTCGGGATCAGAATAATCAAAATCTTCATCCATGGCAGCAACAATATCGGGATCCAGATGTAGTTGAGGACCTGACGAGCATAATCTTCTGTAAAATTCAAGTCGTCCAGTTCAAGAACTTACCAGACACCGGCGCAGCTTTACCCAACATACCGACATCTTCTTCAACTTCTGAGGCGAAAACATAAGATGGCAATTGTATCTTGTTCTTACTATTTTCAATCCTTTTTTCCAATTCGCTCTCAACATGTTCAGGCCATTGCATTTGGTTGTCCTTGCTTTCTTTCAAATACTCCAAATAATTGTAATCATCATCATAGAATATGCCATACTTATGTTGTTCTTCTACACGTTTCTCATGGTCTTTCTTCAACACTTTGCCTTCAACTGGCAGAAGAACTCTCTGAGGGGCATTTTCATCAGCAACAAGAGGATCCTGTTGACTTCTGTGTACTAGTTGAAAAGTAACAGCTTTATTTTTATCAATTTTTTTATGTTTAGGCTGCAAGAAATAGACTTAAATACTTTTACACGTAATATTTCGAACATTTACCATCGTTGAAGTAAATTATAGGATAGGCAAAATCAAATGATGAACTAAAAATCTTCTCTTCAGAAACCA
This sequence comes from Gonioctena quinquepunctata, assembly GCA_018342105.1. NCBI lineage: Eukaryota > Metazoa > Arthropoda > Insecta > Coleoptera > Chrysomelidae > Gonioctena > Gonioctena quinquepunctata. Next base: position 575,241 of record JAFIRS010000344.1, read on the forward strand.
CGCAGCATTGTTATGAAAACTACTAACAACTGACAACTGACAGACGACACCTGACACCAGTGTTACCCATAGACATTATAATAATATGGACTGGTTGTGAGAAAGAGACCATTGATATCAGAACCTGTGAAAAAGGACAGAATGAGTTCAGGCATAACATTGGTTTCGTATATTGTTTATATGTGTTTTCGTGTGGTGTTTTGAAAGTTTTTTATAAATTTATCCAGTGTTTCTGAACTGTTTGACAAGTAATAAACATTCTTAAATATCTATGCCTTCTTCGTGTGCAGCCTACAGTTGTGTAGTTAGATACAAAAAAGGGCTGGATGTGAAATTCCATAGGTGAGTAAGCATGAAGGGTAGGTAGTGATTTGTGGATTTCTTCAACACATTTTCACAGGTTTCCGAACTTTTGCGAAAATTTTAATTTAATTTCTCAGTCATGCACAAACTGGTAACATTTTACGTGACTTCTCTTGTTTATATAACTTAGTTTTATTTTTGTGCCTCTATTTATATTGTAGATGAAGTTAATAGATTTATTATTAGTATCATAGGTGGGTTGGTAGGATTTTGTTTGATTCGGGGGTAGAGTTTGATGTTTTTCCCGAGCAATTGCTTAAACTAATGTTGGTTAATAATATTTAGAAAAGTAACATGTGATTTATTTGATTCCCAAAATTTTTCTTTTCTTCCGAGAGCAAACGCACATATATGTTTTTAAATAGAAGAATGTTTTCTTCAAACGTTTTAAATATACACGGAATTTTTACTCCGTTAGACTAACGGCATACTTTCACTCCGCCGGAGTAAAGATTTTCTTTTACAGCGCCAGGCTGGAATAGACTTCCCTACGGATTGTCCGTCGACCTCCGTCACTCTCGATAGAAAAAATATTACTTTCATTCCCAATAACACGTACTATTTTCCTCAGTATTTCCCAAAATTAATTGGGCCATTTTTTCTATAGACACGAAATTTCATAAATTACATGAACGTTTTTTATGTAGGCATTATTGATAACAAATTATGAAATCGCCGGAGTTCCCTATTTAGTTCAATTGCACTTCTAACTTCTTGATATCGAATATAAATTTAATTATCAATAATATTTTTCATTCTTGAACTTTCTGAAACCTTTGGAAGAGATATGAAAATCATTTTCATTCAGATGGATGCTCAATGGAATTCTTTTGTTTCTGAAAGATTTCATGAAAATATGTCGCATAAAGTTCCTCACTGTGATTCCTTGAACTTTTTCAAAACTCATCTCATTCAAAGTAGTCAACATTTCCCTTGGAAAAAAGAGATAAAATAGGTTTTTCCAATGTAATGCCATAGCCAATGCCTTGACTTATTTCTATTCCTCACAACATCTCTCTCTCTCTCTCTTATATAGTCCGCCAGGAACTGTGTGAAGTCACGTGACGGCCAGTTATAGAGATAGAATTCTCAATGCGGCCAGTCCATCAGATCTCAGATCAGTTACACAAAACACATACATGTGTATGTGTTTTGTGATCAGTTATTTGTTATTTGTCTATGTTTGTTTCGCGTTGCGCGTTTCGCGTAGTCTGGAAGCAAAATAGCAGAAGCAAAGCAGTGATTTGAACCACAAAATATTTTGTGCTTTGAACCTTTGAATGCTCACCTCAAGAATCGTTACGTTTACGTTATAATTACCTTCCTTCTACATCTTTGATAATAAAGTTGGTTGTTGTTCTCGGTCAGTCTACGGTATTTGTGGTTTTCAGTTTTCACACTGTTGGACAATTTATTTCATAAATGATCTGAAATACAATAAATAGGCATCTTAACAATAAACATGAAAATGCAACAACGAAATTTTTTGAATACAAACACCCAATCTCCCATGAAAAATGAACTAGATGCAGCAGCGGCTTTGAGAGCCGAGCTAGAAGTAGAACTCAAAAATAAAAAACAATGCACTTACCAGTCTTATGAGTGCACTCAATTGAGTTTGGATGGATATGATTTTTGTTCCAAACACATTTTGCAAGATAAAAATGCCCCCTTCAAACAGTGTTCTTACATTTACAATACCAATGGAAAACGGTGCCACTTACCGGCACCTAGAGGTGATAGAAAGGATTATGGGTAAGTCATTATAGATACTCAACGATATGAGCTGTGATAATATAAATAAATATTTTAGATATTGCAGTGAACATGCCTTGAAAGCTACCTTGACTAGAAACAAACACAACTCGAAATACCCTCCGCCATGTACAGCAGAGACTCTGTTACATTCTTTGTCACATTATGTTAAGAAACCTCGAATTAGGAGTAGCTCATCAAGTACTCAGCATTCAGATGAAGGAGAACGAATGATGCCAGATGAAGGAGATCAGAAAGTGACAAAATCCCAAGATCCATTCAGTAAGTTGAATCATGAGTGTGGTGGCTTGAGTATTGACTTTTAGTAACATGTTAAGCCCCGCATGGCATTTAACTGATGCCTCTCTTCAATGTACCCTTGTGAACCAGAGGTATCAGGGTAATAAGACACAACATTTAGTTTCAGGCCGGGTGGGTGCTCTGCGACTACATGCTTCAGTGTTAACTTTATGGCAAATAAAAATGCCCAGACCCAAGAATACATCGTTTGCGAATTAGAAAAATTTCGTTATACAAAAAAGTTACATAAATTTTTGTGTTTAATTGCATTAGGGTGGATTCGCCACTAAGCCAGACACCACCAGTAGTCGGACAAATTGTAGTTTTTTTTTATTAACTTCAGTTCAACTGACATATCGCCAGTATAATCGATTGCTAGTAGTAATCGTCCATCGTCCCACCCCACAGTTATAACCTAAAAATATTAGATGGCGGTCAAAGTTAAGTCTGTGCATGTTATGGTGCTATAAACCAGTGGGCATGATCAGTATTGCAAATCCGAAAGGTATGTAAATTGTTCTAAACCCTTATATTTTAAGTTTACGTTGCTTCAGATGCATTTAAAGTAGTTTGAAGATATCCTAGTTAATATCATAATGGGATACTTTTATCATTATGAGTATAATTCGGTGGCCGGTAACTGGTAACTGAATTCGATATAAATGCTAGTGGACGGACACCTGTCCACCACTGGAGACAGACTTCTCTCATAACTTCATCTTTTTCTATCTGTCTGATGAGTTAAATAGCTCAGCTCTATCTGTTATTGTAACAATTTGGACATGTTTTCAATCATAGCCAGTAGAAGGACAAAAGTAATAGGCTGTTTACAATGGAAAATTTTGCTCCATTTTGTCTGACTTCTGGATAACATGACTATATGTGTAGCATGCTAATAGTCGGACTCTAGAGTTTTACTCATCATTTCTGCATAAATCAATCCGCTTTTTTTCAATTCTAGACCATCAGCACACGAGAAAAAAAAAAGTTTCTTCAATATGGGGAAGATAGCTTGATCCAGGCTGTCCAAGCAGTGAAAAATAGTGCCAAATTACGGGAAACGTGCAAAAAGTACGGAGTTCCCAAATCGACTGGCCAGGACCGTATCCAAGGAAAAGTTCCTGAAACATGCAAGAGAATGGGTCCAGATCCAATTTTGAGCATTGAAAATGAGATAAAGTTGGCGAATTCGTTATCTTAACTCTATGCATGTGGATTTCCTGTTAAAAAAGATGAACTTCTCACCTCGGTACAAAAAATTGTAAATGCAGGGAAACTAAAAACTCCGTTTAAAGATGGCCGACCTGGTCAGAAATGGTATTCTGGTTTTTTCAGAAGGCATCCAGAACTAATTTTGAAAAATACGGAATCCCTTGAGAAATACAGAGCGCAATTAACTGAAGAATATATACGATGTTGGTTCACAGAGTTGAAATATTTTCTTCAGAAATCAAATTCATTGGATATTCTAGATGATCCATCCAGAATCCTCAACGCGGATGAAAGTGGATTTCGTCCCTGTCCAAAAACAGAGAAAGTTTTAGGCTTAAGAGGGCAAAATGTGTATATTGTTAAACATGGGAATGAAAAAGAGTTCTAGTTACTATGACAGCAGATGGACGACTTTGTCCACTAGTTGTGGTTTTTCCCTATGTAAAACCTCCAAAAGCGGTTGTAGAAAGTATGCCCCCACATTGGATTATGAGTAAGTCAGATTTGGGATGGATGAGGTCTGACGTCTTCTTTGAATATGTGGGGAATGGCCTAATGACTGGTTGAGTAGAGAAGGAATTCATAGACCTGTGTTATTTCTAGTTGATGGGCACAGATCTCATATGTCATTAGAGTTAAGCCGTTTTTGCGGCGAAAATAGTATCCTATATGCTTTACCACCCAATGCCACGCATCTGTTACAACCTGCAGATGTGTCATTTTTCAAGCCATTAATGGAATATTGGCGTCAAGAAATGCGAAATTGGCAAGCTGAAAATGTGAACAAAGTTGTCACAAAGCTCGATTTTTGCCCAATATTCGAGAAAGTGCTAAAGCATCCTAATATACCGAAGAATATTCTAAACGGATTCAAAGCATGTGGATTATATCCTTTTAACCATGATGCTGTAGACTACTCTAAATGTCTCCAAAACAAATTAGAAACTCTGAATAAAAATGCTGAAGTAGAAGAAGAGATCACCAAGGAAGACATTTGTAGCACAGAAAAAGTTTTAATGAAACTCAAGCCAAGTTTATCGGAAAATGGAATCGATGTAAACTTTATATTAGCTCTAGTGAAATCTCTTCAAGGAAATCAAAATCAGTTGGTTGAATCTGTTTTTTCTCAGGAAGATCTAGATAAAATGGAATTTATTATTTCCGACTTTGTCGTCGAAGACAACGCTACCATAGGTAGTGTTAATGCACTAACAAATGCAGATTCCAAGACATCATCCATTTTAGTGTTGCAAAATATTACACTGAATGAAGAATTGGATACATTTTCAAAGAATCTGGGAGGAAACGAGAAAACCGAACTTTCATCTAGCCAAGAACAAGGTGCTTCCAACAATATGACAACAGTTTCTCAGAAAGTGGTAGAGAATGTGAAAGTGATGATGTCATTCAGCCATGATCGAAATGGATTCAATGATAAGGCTAGACAAAAACTAGATGATTCTGAAATTAGTACCAGCATATATAATCTTGAAGAAGAGTAGATTGATCCTTCTGAAAAGGCCCTTGAGAAACTTGAGCCAATTAGAACATCACCATATGCTGACGATTCTAGCAATAAAGACAGTGATGGTGCAAGCACATCTAATATAGGAGGAGGATCATTTGAGAAGCATTTGATATATCCACAACCACTAGAGAAAAAGACAACTAGTAAATATAAAAGAGAAAAGTTGCCGAGTGCCATTTTGTCGGAAGCGTGGAGACAAAGCTAGAGAGAAAGAGGAAAAGGAGAATGCTAAGAAAAAGAGGAAATTAGACAGTGTGAAAAATAAAGAAGCGAAGAATGTTATAAAGAGTAAATCAAGTGTACTCACTAGTAAAGATCAAAATGTTAAACAAAAATGTGAAATCTGCGAAGAAGAACTTGATAGTGAAACTGAAGAAAATTAAAAAAACTTCTTATGTGACTTGTGTCCCAGGTGGTTCCATTTAGGATGAACAAAATTTACTGGGATGACATACGCAGAAGTTTCTAGTAAAGATTTTATATGTGATTTCTGCAAAGATTGAAATTGAAAAACTTGTTCCAATAAAAAAAAAAATTAAGGAGTATTATTTCAGTACTAATGAATATAAAACGTTGAGTTTATTTTAGTGGGTTTTGAATATTTTCTTGAAAATTTCACATCAAGTTTATCTAGGCGTGAAAAATCTTTAATACGCCTCTGGTGAATTGCATATGAAAGCCTTGTCCGACTACTGGTGACTCGACGGCCAACTAGTGGCATTTCGTCTCCGACTATTTTCATTAATTTATTTAAAAAAAAATTACCCAAATCTCAATAAAAAATCTGATAGATATGGCTTGAGTGGAATCTTGGGGTACTACTGTACTTGATCATTGATTTTATTACAGTTGATATTGAAATTTTCTCATAACTGTAAAGTTAATTTTCTTCAAAACTGTCCGATTACTGGCAAATTCACCCTATTTTAGCAAATAATCATTTATTATCAGAAATTCATTCATCATCATTGATTGAATAATACAATCATCGTGACAACTAAATATTTTTGTTGCAATGTGAGTTAGAAAAACAAGAAACAAAATCAGAGTTTTTAAGGATAAAAAAATTCCGGTCCCAACAGTACGATTTTTTCTTGCTCATAGCAGGGGTTTACGTGTTAAGACAAATTGAATTTTGTTCTGTTCGATGAAAGTTAAGATCTTCAAGATCTCTACCTTTACCAACAATTTTTCTTCATATATTCCATCCCAAAAACAATGTAGGACTGTTTAAATCAGCATATAATATATTTATTCAGTAAGCCATTTCACAACTGGAAAATATAGTAATATTTCTAAAAATATACATATATAAAAATGAGCCTATTGAAAAGGACTATATTAACTGCCATAAATCACGGGGATACAATGGAAGGGATTATCAATATAGCCTGTCAAAATAAATGATTTACATAACAGAAAAAGATAAAAAAATAAAAAAGAAGTTGGCTATCACGGCATGCCCGGCAGATGTGAAACATCTCAGTGAATATTCAAATTTCTAATAAATACAAACCAAAAACCAATAAAAAATATGGAGTAATTTTATTAGTTTACATTTTTGTACAAATAGAAGCATCACACACACACGCACAAACAGAAAGGACTTGAAACACGTGGGTATACATATATACAGTGTCCGGCATAAAGTTCGCAGCATATGAAAAACTTTTTTATTATTGATTTCTCAAAAAAAAAACATTCGTGATAAAAACCTCTGCATCATCCCAAACCTGAAATGCAAATACCGAAATTGAATGTTATACGACCCTATACGAGGGAGATAGAAAAGCATGCTTTGTTTTCAAAATAATATGATCCCATCACTTTATTTCTCACGGTAGAATTCAAATTCATGGGGAAATATTGTTCAAAATCGAATGTTGATCCATCAATTCGAGTCATAGCCACCTATGACCAATTTCATATTTCAACTTTTTTTCCCATTTTTTCCTCAGCGCCCTGTACAACATAAGGAATATTATGCTAGACGAATGGTATATTGTTAGATATGATGATATCACTCTCTGAATGTTTTCTCATTTCTCCCTCCCATCGGAAATCACATTAATTGAATTATGTGACGGAATTTCACAAAATCTTGCTGCAAATAGTAAATAAAACTGAATTGTCTCCAAGGTATGATGCCAGAATGAAAATGAATTTATTTTCACACAACGAATAATATCTTTTAAGACAATCAGGAATTGTAAAATATGACAATTTTTTTATAGTTTTTTTTTCAAGCAAGACATCGGAAAGCATCTACAATATTTTATTGATTTTTTTTGCGGCATTCTACGTACAAAATTAAGGTTTTGATCCACTCGAAAAATTTATTCACCTATCATTTATGAATTTTGAAATATTGTCAGTTGTTACATTCGACTTCGATAGCAATACCCAGCTTCCATAGTTTTCCATGTTGTACAGGGCGATGAGGAAAAAATGGGAAAAAAAATTGAAAAATGAAATTGGTCATAGGTGGCTATGATTCGAATTTCTGGATCAACATTCGATTTAGAACAATATTTCCCCATGAATTTGAATTCTACCGCGAGAAATAAAGTGATGGGATCATATTATTTTGAAAACAAAGCATACTTTTCTATTTCCCTCGTATAGGGTCGTATAAAATTCAATTTTGGTGTTCGCAATTCAGGTTTAGGATGAAGCAGAGGTTTTTATCACGAATGATTTTTTTCGAAAAATCTATAGTAAAAAAGTTTTCCATATGCTGCGAGCTTTATGCCGGACACTATATATATATATATATCGTGCGTTTTTTGACGCATGCGCAGAAAATGAACCACTTGTTGACATCAGTAAGCACATTTCTAACCTTAAATGAACAAATAAAATAGAATAGTAATAAAATAAAATAGTATATTAATAAATGATTTACTAACCTTTGGTTTGAGTTGGTAGATTGTGTTTCGTAAAGCAAACATTGTGCACACATATTAACCATTTTACTGGAGCCTGCATTTTGATCATTACTGACGTTTTGCTTATCATTGGTCACTTGATCGTCACTATCACTCATATTTTGATTCAATAATATTATCACTGATTCGAATTCTTTCAAGCGCTTTAAAAACAATAATAAAATATACTGTAAACACGTCAAGTCGGATAGATATTGTAAACAGCTGAACAGCTCATACAATACAAAGAATCAATGCAGTGTGTAGCATGAGCGCGCACACACACCTTCACGGATGAGGGAGCTTCACACCGTTTTCCGTGACGGCAAGCCGTTCGATTTTACTGCCAAGCCGTGGCAATAGATGTTTCACATAAAAAAATAAGAACAATTGACAGACACATCAACCTTAGTTATTGAAACAAAACAAATAATTTTTCACAAACAAATAACATATTTTAAAGTTTACATGTATTTTGTTATCAAGTAGTAATACTTTAATTTTCCTTTTAATAGTACATATAGGAAGCTTCGACCCCACAAATTATTGATTAACAATTCTGTTGGATCATAAATCACAAAAATCTTCTGAATAAAAATCAGAGATGCTTTAGTTTCTTAAAAAAAATTGACACAGCTGCTTAAAACTAAAATTTCTACGTACACATTCTAAAATTAAAGTAAAAGTTAAAGAAACTGTAGACGTTGAAATTGAATAAACAATATAAGCTTAAAAAATATTTTAACTCTTTCAAGTCTGCTGGGCGAAAAATTCACCCACCAAATTTCACGAACTGAATGTATGTTGGGACAAATTTTGTACCACCAACTCAAATCATTCCCATAGCTACGGCCGTCGGTTTAAAGAGCATCCCATCGCGATATAATGCTTGTATTGGCTGTACTTGTATGTGTCACCGTGCAGCTGTGCACTTAGTCCCAATTTTGCCGCCGTACAAACGTGAATAATCAAGTGGTAACGTGTTCAGAATTTTCTACAGTTTATTTGTTGAATTGAGTCAAAAATCCGTCATTATTTTAACAAAGTGCTGATTGTAATCGTTTTGGGTACTATTACAGCAGGTGGTGAGTACAAAATTTTATGAAAATTGGAACAGAAAGAATAGTAATTTCGGTGAAATTCTATAGGTACAAAATTTGTCCCACCGTACCTCACGAGATGAATATAACAAAAGCAGAAGAATTGCCGTTCAATTTAGTGGACATGTCTCTGCAGGACTTATTAGCTGAAATTGCCATTTTTTTTTGTTCGGTGAAGTTGATGGAATACCTCCTGAAAGAAAAGATCTATACCTGCGAAACTGTCAACACCAAAAGAATAAATTTACCAAAGTTTGTAGCTGACAAGGCTTTGCAACGCGGGGAATGTGACTGGTGGCAAAGCAGTAATGGTTTATCAGCTGTAAAATGGCGTGATAAAAGATGTGTTCATCTTCTGTCAAATTATCTTGACCCCCGTGAAACAACCCAAGTGACGAGAAAAAATAAAGATGGTACAAGATCAGAAGTAAAGTGCCCTGTTATGGTAACGGAGTACAACAAGAATATGAATTTCGTAGATAAATTTGACCAAATAAAAGCTACTTACTGTATCGACCGAAAGAGCCACAAATGGTGGCACAGAATCTTTTTTTTTCTCATTGACACTTGTGTCGTCAATGGATATGTGTTATATAATCTATTTCCAGAAAATCCTAAAATGTCTATGAAAGATTTTCGCCGTATTGTTATTCAACACCTCGTAGCAGATGTATTGACTACAAAGATGAATACTGTTCTTCAAGGGTTGTCTGTACCCATAAAACAGAGAAAACCGTGTCAGCCCAAATCAATCCGTTTGTCACAAAGTGCCCACCAACCGAGCCGCACATCAAGGCGCAGATGTGGCGTGTGCAGTGACACAAAAAACGAAGTGAGAACAAATTGGGAGTGTTCTGTGTGTAAAATTCCATTGTGTTTATCAAAAACCAGAAGTTGCTTCCAAAACTACCACAAGCAATAATATACTTTATGGTACGGTGGTGTTCAAAATAACCCACTATTTTTTTTGTTAATAAATGAAATGTATTTTTTGTAAAATATTTTTTGGGATTCTTCAAACATAATATAATGATTTACAAAAAAAAAGAAGTGTTTAAATGACTAACAAAATATTGTACTGCTACGGCTTTTTTTCCATCGATTTTCTCGGACCTGAAAGAGTTAAGGTGTAAATAGAGGATACAAAAAAATGTTCCTATCCCCTTCTGCCTCCTTGGACACGCTATCTTGATTTTTCAAATATAATACTTTCAAATTGCTTTGTCCTGCAAACCATATATACATGCTAAATTTCAAATCAGTTGGATGAATTGAAGTGGACCAAATTTTATTGTGTACCAAATTATATGAATAAATTCCCGTTGGTGGTTAATTGCGGAAGCGAAGATGGTAACTACGAGAGAATAGATATTTCTGATTATGTGAAAATATGGCTTCTATAATTTCTTTCATTTGAAAAAGAGATGACTCGATTATGGTTGTTGAATTCAACTGTATTGACTAAGTTCATTTTTTACAAAAATATTAGTGGTTTATGAATCAATTAACATTTATGTACATGAATGGACATACTTTTTAGACAATAACAGTAGTTTCCCCTGAAATCACTGGTAAGTGGCCGATACTTGATGAAAATCCATATTTAAGTAAACAAAATACACTCACCATAAAACCACGGTACGTTGTTTGCTATACAATAGCTTTTTCAAGTGGAGATTATACAGTAATATCTGAGTGAGTGTCTTTTGTTTACTTGAAATGTTGGTGATTGTTGTCCAGAAATAAGCGTTTCGAAAGGGTATTTCAAAGAAATTGTGTGCTGTCGTCAATGCAAAATGATTTATCTATAGTTCTTAGCTAATCCTGAAATTGTGAATTTAATTATACATTTTCTTAACACGTTGAGCCCCGGTATGAGCGAGAAAAAATCCTACTGTTGGGACCGGAGTTTAAAAGCACTGATTTTGTCAATTAAAATGTCAATTCCATTGAATTTAAGCAAAAAACCAATTTGGACAGCTGATTTAAAAAAAAAGAGGCATTACATGGTCTAGACAAAAAAAAATACGACCATTTGGAAAAATGTATCTAATGTAGTGTTTCTTTTTTTTTCTAAAACACAATGATACAAAAATATTTAGTTGTCACGATGATTTTATTATTCAATAGGCAAGATCACAAATTTGCTTTATATGTGCTTGAAGTTGAAACATAGTGATAAAATATTATGTATGCATAGTTTTTCCTAGAAGATATTGTGTAATATTCGAATAAATGCTGCTCTAAAACCCTCAAATTCAGTGGGACATTCAAACACAGCGTTATTGCCGCTTCTTTTGACGTCATAAATCCATTGATTTGGCATTTTTCCGAGCTGCCAGTGTCACTATTTTGCGGAACTTCTGAGGAAATGTTATTCTGTTTCGTCTTATGAATGAAACAGAACTTGTGTCAGCATGTGTTATATTGAAATGAGGACTTTGTAATTGATAGCTGTTCTTGATTTAGTTATTCTCGAATAATATGTATGTATACCAAGTGCTATGTTTTTTTGGCCTGCTCACATTGTAAAAAAATATTATGAAAAACGCTTGGGAACTCTGGAATTATCTTACGCTCTCGGCAATCAGCGATAGATCTGAACTTGTTACGTCACATCCGGGCGCGGTTTTCGCAGTGTTCAAACAGGAACATTTCTTTGCGAATTTTTTTGAAAAAACTACTTTGAAAAAGAATTGAAAAAAAATCCAACCACTTTTCTCATCGTTCTGGACATGGTGGTATTTTTTCCAGAAATTAGTGATCTCGCCTATTGTAATTTCTGATAAATTATTATTTACCAAAATAATGCAATTAAACACAAAAAGTGATGTAACTTTTTTGTATATTGAAATTTTCCCAACCTGCAAACAGCGATGTACTCTTGTGCATTTTTATTTGCCATAACGTTAACATTGAAGAATGTAGTCACAAAGCATCCACCCGGTCTGAAACTAAATGTTGCTGTGTGTCATTGCCGTGATACCTCGCGGTCCCAAGGGTTGAATGCCATGTGGGGCTTAACATGTTAATAAACAACTTTGTGTTTGATAAAATGTTGCCATGCCGACTTTGAGTTCTAGGCCACCAGGGTTCTTTTCAATTTCCAAAGTTCGCATTTTGGGGGACTTGAACAAAAAATAATATTAATTATGACAAAATATTAGTAGACTTATTTTTATTGCAAAAAAGGAAGCGAGAAAAATTACATTCGGAAATTATTTGTGTATTTCCTATTTATTTATGTATTAAACAAATTATTTTTGAACCCAAGTACTATTTTATTTTGTAACTGGTAGAATACACAGTTTTGCTACTCGTCTCTACATAGCTTCCTTCATAGCTCTACATAGCTTCCATCTTTTTCACGGTATGTTTCTTCTACTTCAGAGTTCTTTGCAACCTGGAATATCAATGTCACTCATATTTTTGGGAGATCTTCAATTATCATATAATTTTCAAATTAATATTCCTTTGCATAACAAATTTACCAACACCGATAAAAATGTGGACAAACAATGGATTTTAGATAGATAGATCATGCTGACAGGTTGTTTCAGAAATATCACCAAATAACACAACTACCAATATTCACATTAAACTATCAGGAAGAAATAATAACTGATTATTCGGTAATAGGAAATACCTTCAATATAAACTTCCAACATGTGTGTGTGGTTGGCATTGGATAGAATCCTTTTGCCGAAGACTTTTATTAAATTATTTCTAGTTATATAATTTTGATATTGTTTTATATAGCAATTACCTGCACCCTCCCCCCTCGCATGAGGGAAATGATGATCCTCAAACGTCAAGTTTTATATCGGTTAAGAAATTGGTTAGCGCATAAAAAATATTTTTGTGTTGTAGACTGAGTAAGGATGTAATGTTAATTGGTAGTAGAATTTGATTCGATAACACTCTATTAATTAATTGAATTCTTTCTGCTGAAAAGCAATTACTTGCGAAAAAATATGGTTTATGTCACAAATTGAGGTGTTGTCACATGAGCAATAGGGTGCTTCAGCTATGTCAATTTTGTGGAGATATGAAAGAAATTTTCCGTGATTCAGTTTAAATCATGTAATAATAACCGAATGTTTCCTTGTTAATCTAAGGTCTGCTAAATGGGGAATACGAGGAGGTATAGAGGGATGTATTAGGGTATAGTGATTTTTTTATGTAGCTATGAAATGATTTCAGTGTCTCTCCCAAGTAATACGAATATCATTCTTAACTAAGCTAATCAATCAATAATTATAAGGAGTAATAACTATTTCATTTGATGAAATACATGGGTAGTGTGTCTAATTTCCTGCGCTTCCAAATGAAAGTATATCTATGTTTGAATTATATAAGATTTGGAGATGCTTTTTAACGTTACACAAATGATGCGAATTATACATTTTGTAAAAGTTAGAAATTATCTAAAGTTCCCAGTACAGACTTAGAATCTGAAAGGATTATATTTTCAAGTTGGTTATTAATTTAGCACTGAACACCGAGCAAACATTTTGAATTTTTAAGAAGTAGTTATGGTTTGTGTGTGCGATGTGATATGCTGAGCCAGTTCCCTGTAAGGATTTGGAACCATCTGTTTACTGCCGTCCTAAGCAGAACTCCCGTATCTGTAAAAACGTCAAAATGGAGTAAATGGGTCAAACAGTCGAATTTGATTGATGTCACTCACTTGAGTACAATTTCGGTTCTGATTGGTATTTTTGCATATTACATACATTCTTCAATCAATTAAACCACATAAAAATGCAAAAAAAAAATTTTCATTATGAAAAAGCAGTTGCATGTTTTTGCTTAGGAATGAATGTACACTTTGCATGTTGTTAGAAATAGAAACATGGGATCTTCAACGTTGTTTTCAGACACAGTATGAAAAATTAATCAAATTATTTTAAATATGAAAGTAAACAGTTTATTACATTTCTGAAGTTGGAATGTTCAACCAAAAATTTGTTTGATTTGCTGGAAGGACAGTTTTCATTTTAGTAGTTAAAATGCTATCGCACTTTTCAGCTGGTATCCCACATGATCTTTCATGAGAATCAGGCCGTTTTATATAAAAAAAAATTATCACTTTTTTGAACAAAAAATCTAATTTCATCCATTTATTTTCAGTAAAAGAAACTATACGATAAAACAAAGTTTCCTCGTTCGGCAACAACTTCAACCATGTCAGCTAAATATGGTCTCGGAACAAACTTTTTTATTTTCATTCGAGACATGTCATCCTTCCAGATATAAAAATCATTATCCCATTTTTTTAACATCTACATTGGCATTATTACTGCTCTGCACTGCATTCACAAAATCTTGAAAATCATAAGTTTTTCCTTGTTTTTTCAGTGTTCCACTTGGTGGTGGAAACTATCAGCAGACATGAAGGTATGCCCCGGCTCAAAATATCTCAAGATAATTTTATTTATGGCAACTTCTTGTGAATTTATTAGATAAATCAGAAAAGTTAATAAAGTCCAATTCTTATTCTGACTGGAGCTGTTATCCAGCCAGAAAGTGCTGATAATCTGCTCTTTATTTCGACCCGCAATGCCTTCATGCCAAACTGTTGCAAATGGTTTTTTTCCTAGAGGTACAAAACTTTCATGATAAGCAACTATTCGTTTGGTGAAAAGCACCGACTTGAATGTATCCACCCGTGGTAGCATGATTACTTTCTGCAAATCTGCTGGGAAATTTATTGTTCCTTCGGCTGGAGTATTCTTTGAGTTATGTTGGTACATTTCTCTCGAGACTCTGCTTTTTTCAATATGTTTAGACCACAATTGACAAACTTGTCAATATTCTTGCAAATTTGGTTTCGTATGTTCTAAGTTATGAATTCTGAAGTATTCACATGTTTCGCATTGTTCATGTCCGAGCTTACTGAAATATATATTTACATTAGGATACATGTTACATTAGGATACATTTCCATGAAATGTTTATGCATGATACTTATATTAACATAACTCGGTAGATATCTGTTCATGCCTGTAATGTGAAATGGTTGGGTTGAAAGATTTAATATGCTCAAGTATCTCTGTATATGATATTATGTTTACAGATAAAGGTCGTTTATCTTGTGGATGAATAACTTCTTTGTTCGAAGTTTTCTTAAAGAGACCAAGAACTGGCCAATCATTTGTTCTTTTGTATCTAAGAGTGGTGAGGTAAAATATCTTGCAAACCGACAGTACCTCACCTTCATCATCTTTGAATGTACAATGAAACGTTTGATTTCTTACTTCGTTTCCTGCCTCTGTGGTTCTTCTTTTGACATTTGTTCTTGACACTGTGTGAACATCTTTGGCAAGCACCAACTCAACTCCCAGAAAGATTTATTGATATCATCACGTCGATTAGTTGCTGATTTTTTCATAGCACTTCGATTTGCATATGTTCTTGTTGCATCTTTCTAATACTTGATGTTTCTAATGCAGTTCTCTGAGCTTCATCAACTTTCTTTTTTTCAATGGAATAGCATTTTTCTTTCTTTTCTTCTTTTCATTATCCTTATACAATATATTCCGAGTTCTTTTATTGGATTGTCATTTTCTTTATTTATTTCCCCGTCAGTTTGATCTATGGTTTGTTCGCATTGCACTACATAATTGATAGTTTCATCTTTTTCGGTTAGTATTTCATACAGCAGTTCTTTCTTAGATAATCATGAGATTCCTCCTGGGGTGATCCTTCTGGGATCATAAGCTTTTATCCTGAAGGTTTTCTTCGGCATCTTGAGATTCAGCATTTGCCAATCGCAAATTTTTATTAGTCATTCTAAAAACAAACTGACATTCTTCAAGTAAATCTTCCATTATAATAAGATTTTCTGAATCTGCTGCAAAATCTTAATTGTTATTTTCATTTGTATAAAGGCTTGATTTGACATGAGCTTTGGATAGGAATAAATCTTTGTTGTTCCATATCATCTAGGACTTTGCAACAGATAGTAAAAATCTTAGTATCCCCCATAGACATGGAAGAAGTTGGAGACAATCGAGCAGGTGGATTTATGATTGAAGTAGGCTCTATTTCAAGAAATGTAGGCAGAGTATCAAAAAATGTTATTTCATTTCCAATTAGATTGGCAATTTTGATTGTTTGATTTGTTTCGATATGGGAAGTCATAATATCCATAGACGAAGTTGATGACAATTGGGTAATTGAGTGTGTGTTCATAATAACAAGTTGATGAATATCAGGAAATGATACATTCCCACTAAGACTGGAAGACCTATTTGCTTGATCTACCTCAATATCACGTTCAATATTCCCTGAATGATTTTGAGCATTCAGCTCATCGGATATTATTTTGCATGCCATTTATAAATTCTGTCAGCTCTCTTACTTGGCAACATTGTTCACCTTCAGAATGAAAAAAATATTTGTATTTATAAATTCTTCTAATAGCTATTTATGTAAGCAGTTAATGAACACATAATTTTGTGTAAAGTTGGTATTTTGCAGAATGAGCTTTAGGGAGTTCCCGCAAAATCAAAGAGAAAATTGCGTTTCCTAACATGTTACCTTTAATTTAATAATTCTCAATCTAGTATTTATTCTCTGGGATACGTCAAATTGTACTTATTATTCTAATAACTTGCATTTACGAAATACTACTCACTCCGCATCATCATAAATCTTCCTACTCAACTGGAGAGAAAACCGCGCGAATCTGACAGTGCCACTAGTTTTAAATAAAATCACCGTATCTGATTGCTGCTAGACGAAAACCACGTATCTACATGAGCCGCATATGCAGATGCGGTGTTCTTGTTTGGTAATGTGCAGTTACGGTGTTTTTACATAGTAGGAGTGCATTATTTTGCTAGATACGGGTATATAAAATAACTTGAATTTTATATTTTGAATTGAAATAGGGGTTTTTGCTTGGTAAAATGTAGTATTAGTTGCCTGGCAGCCAATGCGCCAAAAATATCAATTTCAGTGAATTTGTTAGTTACGGGGGTTTTGCTTAGGAAGGCAGTATAGATATTACAGTATTTGGGGTAATGACGCAGTATTTCATTATATTCCAAAATAAAACATGATAGCTTTAAATTCTAACATGTAGATGCGTATTTATAGAAAGTCTCTTTTGGGGCTGTTTTTTCATATATGAATGCATCCACTAAAAGGGAAATTTTTTCAATTCCTAAAATTTAGATGTCATGGTCGATAAATATTATATACTTTTTAGGAGCAGGATGTTAGTTGCAAAATACTTGATATTTATCATTTCTTTGGCTGCTAGATATGTACGTCTGATGTGAAGGGGCGGTTCTTGGGCTTCAACAAAAAGTGTCTGAATTGGTGAGGATTTTTAGGCTCCCATAGAGGTTCTAAGGGCATAGTAGTAAAAGTATAGTGGGTAATATATCTATTACAAAAATGATTCTTACTCATTTGTAGAGAAACAAAATTAATTTTTTTAACCATATACACAAGAAGAACTTAACCTATTATTGAAAACAAAGCTAAAAAATAGTATATCAAGAGGTTCTGATGGGATATCAAATTTCTCAGTGAGAAGTATCCTGCATTATTTATTATTTGAAACTCTTAACTTTTATTTTCAATTTATCATTTTGCAATGACACGTTTCGCAAATTTCTAAAAATTAATAAAGTTATCCGAGTGCATAAAAAGGGTGACAAAAATTATTCCAATAATTCTGGGACCATCACAATACCTTCAGTATCTTCAAAAGTTTTTGTATTTTGAATATTTTCATTTAAATAGACTGAACATATATCTAGATGACGGATGAGTTTTAAGATTTATGATCAGATTTTCATTGGAATTGTCTCTCTACTAATTCGGTACTGACAAACAATCAAAATTTGTGAGACACTAGATGCATCTAGTAGTTCAAACTTAACTCCAGAATCATCATTATTATATCTGTGATAGGTTTTAATTATCTTTCTGCCCTCTGAAATTTGTCTATTTTTAACATTAACAAGCTTTTATATTAACCTCACCTGTATGTATGTATGTATGTAACGGAATCTTTTAAATTAATTTTCACCCACTTTATTTGAAATTTTGCACACGTGTTAAGAACCAATGACAATAAAATAACTGATATCAACCACCCCAGGCTTTTTTTACATAAGAGGAAATTTGTTGGTCGATGACTATTCCCATTATTTTTGACTTTTTAGTCCATATTGTTATATAACCGGGTTTTTTATTTGTGTTTTGAAATTGTTCTTATCTTTATAGGATCACCCATTTTAGTAACGTCTTCTGATTAATTTTTGACAGAATTTATATGTTGGCTATTGATCACCGACACAAATTTCTCAATACTAGGGAGTATTGAGAACTTAACATTTCTCTTTCTTCAAGTACTTCAGATATATGCTCATCATTATATAACATTTCATCTTCAATAACAAAACACTCTAGTTTGGAATCATAAGCTGTACTGCGGGGGACGACTATATACACTAGAAAAATTAAATATAAATTACTGTAACCAAACATACATATTATTGTCAATATAAAATAATGGATTTACTCTATAACCGTAGTGCTTTTTTCTACCTACTTCTCTCGATGGAGTCCATTTATAACAAAATAATCAAGGAACCAACATTCTTCTTTCTCAGTTATTCAAATTATTCCATAATATGTATATATATATATATATATAACCTCAAAAAAAATAAAATTAATTTTTGTGTTTCCTAAACTTCGTTTTTTTTATATATATATATATATATATATATATATATATATATATATATATATATATATATATATATATATATATATATATATATATATATATATATATATATATTTATTTTTCAGCAGAGTTAGATGCCTGTAGTATATACAATGAGCACTGTAATCAGATATTGGATTTCTGTAGTGAGTCTGAAAGTGATATTGAGGCTTCTACATTTTCATCGGTGTGGCATGATGCTCAAGCTGACAGTTCTGATGGTGAGAGTATTGACTCTGAACAAGAAGATATTTTGAAGTAAGTAATTTGTAACAAATCTGTTGGCTTGCGTACCAATTTTATAGTGCTGATTCAGAAAATACAAGTATAGCAACCGTTCAGTAGAAGAACTGTGCAAACTAAAAGTTGTTGAAACATTGTGGAACTCCAAGAAAAAAGGATAAAATTTATTAGCATTACTTCCCGAAGCTACGTTTGTTTCAAGATACCGGGAAAACAAGTTTTTTTGGACGCTTCATCTGTCATAATTATTACTGTTACTCATAAAAGTAATAATTTCCACAATATATAGGGTGATTTTTCCTCATCATACAATGTTACCAATAAATCTATAGAGCAGGGCAACCATATCAAATATCTTGGACTCACAATCGACCAGAAACTCACTTGGGAAATACATGCAGATAATCTTACCTCAAAAATGAGTAGTTTATGCTTTGTAATGAAACAACTACGGGGAACTTTTTCACCACATGATAATGATCATAACCGCAATGATAATGATCATAATGATAACTTTATTTAAAATAGGTATATCCTAATATACAACAAATATAATAATGTTAAACATTAATATAAATATAAACACAATAATAAAAAAATATCTACAATATTTGTTTACCTACATTATTAACAATACAAAAAAATACATAATAATTTGGTATCTTGATTTGTTGAAAATATGAACAGGATGTTCATAAAATCAGATGTGGAATCATCTGCAACTGAAAGATAAACTTTAGTCACTATCTTCCATCGTCAAGATAACCTCTTGTGGGGTATTCATGTTGAAAAGGGAAACATTCTCAATTGAATATTGATAGAAAAAATATTTCTATCAATATTCAATTGAGAATGTTTCCCTTTTCAATTTGGTATCATTTTAATGGCATCTTAAATGGTTTAATAAATTTATTTTAAACAGAATAAGGCTGGTAGAAGACATTACATTTTCAGGTAGACTGTTATAATTAATAAATCCTTTAAAAATTAATGTTTTAGTATTACACGTTTTTGTTTGATTATTTACATACAAGTTATTTCTTATTCTAGTATTATGCTGGTGGATTTGATTATTAAAAATTACAAATTTGTCAAAATATGAAGGTTGAAGATTATGTAACATTTTGTAAATATATATATATCATCGTTAAATATGTAAGCCTGCTTTCTATAGATAACCATTCTAGAGTATTTAGCTTTAAAGATATCGTATGGACTAGCTTTCTGGGGAAATTCCGTCCATATGATAAACGTTTTCACGGTGCAGATGAAAATTATAAGATGTATGGTGGGTCTACATCACAAAGAATCCTGCAGGAACACCTTCATCGAACTGTCACTCTTAACACTGCCTTCACTGTAGGTATGTTTGTTATAACAATGAATATTAAGAAACATGAATCGAGCTACATTAAAAATAACATGATACATGAACATAATACTCGGAATGGTAATGAACTTCGATTACCTTACTCTTAGTCAGGGCTCCCCAAGTTATCAGGGTATCATCTGCTATAACAAAACACTGCAGTTATTCGGAAATGTATGTAGCCACAGTAAATCCTTACTTGAGTATCTTGCAAAAAAAATGCATTCTATTCTATTGAAGAATTTTTAGAATGCTAGATGCTGTCGAATAATTTTTAATAATTTATATTACTTGTACAAACATAACACAATTTTAACTGTCTTAACTCACTGGATCATCTTAATATTAATGGTCTTACGCTTTTTTATGATTTTTTAATATGTTCACTTAACTTTATTATATATGTTATACTCTATAACTTTAGATAAGCTACAATCTCTTCAATCGAAGTTCAAAGCAAAAATTCCATTTCCTTCATCGCAATAAATGTTTTGAATATTGATGGAATTATTCAATTATACTTCTCAGAATGTTTATTCCTTCTGCTATTTATAATACAACAAAGCATAAACACAATAAATGGTATAATGTAGTACACACCAAGAGAATATTACTGTTTGAATATTATTTTAAAAACCAAATCAGCTCCTATATCTCTTTCATATATTATCTGGTAAGTAGTCTTACATTGATTATATATTTTATTTGTATTTATTTTTTGGATGAACTACCCATTCACCATGAATTTACTAATTCAAATACTTGAAAGTAACAGTACTAGTCACTGATAAATATCCACACGTAAACTAGGGAATAAAATTTATTAAAAATTAAAATAAAGCTATTTCAGAACGGATCTTTGAAGTTTCATTTGTTTAATCTATTGGGTAAAATAATTATTCGCCTTATTACATTTTTGTTTATTTGTTGTGATACACATTTTTTTATACAAATATGTTATGTTGTTTGAAGTATTGTCTGCATTAACAGCAAAATTTATGTTTTAAGTACAATTTGAAGAGCAGAACTACTACAAACTCCAGATTATGAAATAATGCAACTACAAATCTTTCAGGTGATAAATTGTCGATTTAATCCAACCAAGTGATGCTCTAAAAATTGATATCTGAGCATCTAAGCCCAAACCAACTTAGTGCCTGGCTAAAATTATCGCTAGAGACAATTTAGTCATCTTATGCCTCAAGCAGCCTTTATGACATGACTATTATCACCACAACCAATAAAAAAAGGTAGATTCATATTTCAATGATTTGCTGCTCTATGAAGACATTTTGAGTCATGCATTTGAAAGTAATGCACAGTTGGACAGCTAAATCATCAGTCAGACGAACACACTAGTGTGTACGAATGGCATATCATCTATATTCTTACAACAACGTGCAATCGATATTGTTTCAATTAATTCATATATTAGATTTATATAGAATGTGCTGGACATTCTCTTGGCAAAGACATAAATCTGGATCATCTAGAAAAGGAATAATTGACAACTCATGCGATCAGTCCTACCAATTGTAATTTTTTGTAGTGAAGTAATGGTAATCTATTTTATTATATAATAGTTGATTCCTATATTTCAAAGTTCTAGTATTAATGGCAATAGTAAATAAACATTTATTAAAAATATTCAAAGGTATTCACAAAATGTGTAGTTTTTTTAATCCTCTCAGAATTAGAGGAATTAGTAATATACATTTGGAGAGATGATTTTTTCAATGTATTTTTGAAATTACATCTCAAAATACCTTTCATGTGCAAATTTTCACCAGTGTACAAAGAAAACCATATCTCACAAGTTTTTTTCAGACATGCCAACGTTTACACTGCAGAAGAAGTTACATTGATTACAAGAGACAAATTGATAAGATTACAGTCATTATATATTGAACAGTATCGACATTTGCAATACTTGTTGAAAGAAAGGCGAAGAAAGTATCTTCATTCATTAAAACGTGAAAAGGAAACTTGCTGTAAGTATTTTTTTTCACTAATATTTCTTATAGATATAGTGTCACAATCAGATCAATTATTAGTAGTCATAAATTTAAAAATTACCAAATGATGAATGTTGTACAGTTGTTTATAGTTTATCAACTTATTGGCAATCAGTTGATTTTTCTGCGTATGTAATCACTCAAATATTTTTCTGTAAATAGGCTTTGTATGCCAATTCTTTGTGTTGACATTTCCAAGTGAAAAAGCCTGAGAACATAAATTCTACATTAGTTTGATGTTCAGTTCATGTCACAGTACAAATTATTTTGAATTGACACATAAAATTAATTAATAATTATTATTTGAATGACTTGTTGAATTGTCTTGTTAATGATTACTGCCAAATCGCTATTTGTTAACCCAAAGACTCTTTGCCAAACCACATATACTTTTTACTCATTCTCATCACATGTCAAAATTATCTGCATATCATTTGTTACTCTACTGGTTGCGATCACCTCAATATCTCAGTTTTTTTTCATGAACAAACAATCACATCCTGTCATCTTTTTGTTTCAGGCAATATTTATAATCAAGTTCGTGATAATCCCAAAGAACAGAGATTATATAAAAAATTGAAAGCCCTCAACAATTATCATAAATATCATGGTGATGATGCCATATTGAACAAAAGATTGAAAGAGATGAGAGTTAAGGTACGTTAACTTCACAATCAACGAAATTTATTATAATTATTTCACCAAACTTCAAATACTACAATTATTTACACTATAAATTACCCACCCCTTATCATCGTTATTATTGCCTATAGAAAAAAAAGTTAAATGTAAAAGTTGTATGGTTATGACTGCATTTTGATAAAATGCTATCGAAAATACAGTAGTGTGCAGATTTCAGGGGATAAAAATAAAAAATAAAATAAATGGGATACCCTGTATATTATTGAATTTTTGAAATAATATTTTTTTCCCAATTTAAAAAATATACCATATGTTACCCCTATCTTATTCCTTTTTTGAGTTATTAAAAGTCGAATAACTTGTTACTGTAAATACCTATCCTATGAAAGTTAACATTTGCTATGCTATGAAAATTACACCTATGTTTGTTAAGTGACATATCTTTAATAATCAAAATGGTTTACAGTGAGGAAGAAAAAATTCAAATATATACTTGTTATATACAAAACAATAAAATTAAAGGTGCAGCAAAAAGTGCATATAGGGTGTTATATCCAAATTGTCCAACACCGTCAGAAAATACATTCAAAAATATTTATCAAAAACTAAATCATACCTTCATTAGAAAAAAGCGACTAGTTCAAGAAAACCAAGAAGAACATATATATATACTTAATTTCGAAGGTAATCCTAACGATATAAATTCGCAAATAGACTTTTTTTAAACGTATTATTTTTTAGAAAATTTTGAATGTAGTTTAAAAATTGTAGCCGATCAATTAGGTAAAAGTTTTTCCAAAATCCAACGTACTTTGAAAAAGAACAACTACAAACCATATAAAATTTTACCCGTACAAGTTTTAACAGAGACTCTTAAGAGGAAAAGGCTGGAATTTTGCCAACGGATGATTCAAAATTTGAATGAATTATTTAACTAAAATATTATGGACTGATCCTTTTCTATTGCAGAAGTTTTCAATAGTATTTTTTTTTAGAAAAACTACTTTGAAAAAATATTGAAAAATAAATCTAACCACTTTTCTCATCCTTCTGGACATTTCGGTATTTTTTCCAGAAATAAGCGATCTCGCCTATTAAAAATATTTTAGAATATAAAATAATAAAACATTGTTACTGACACAGAGGTTCTTAGATTCACTAAAATGAAGGACACACATAAGTTAAAACATTAAAACCATCATAAATTACATCATTAAAACAATCACTCAAGTAAGAGAACATAATAAAATCATATATGTGGCAAGAAAAGGTATGTGGAGGCAAATGGCGTTTACAAATATTCTTTTATAGAGTAGAAGCAGTGGTATAATAGGTATTCTTTTACTGTGGATTTGAAAGTGTGAGACTGGAGGGTTTTCCAATTTTCAGGTAGGATGTTATAGAGTTTTATATCAAGTGAGTTTTTGAACAATTTTGTCAAACAAAATCTCGGTGTTCTTATCAGGTTAGCAGATCTTGTCGAGTAATTATGAACATCAGATTGCATTGTGAAATTTTGTATATTTCCATGGATTTAAGGTAGGGTACTATA